>JAQQZR010000038.1:11552836-11598984 GCA_030068235.1 Notoglanidium macrostoma
GTCTGTGTTGGCCCTGTGGTGGACTGGCGACCTGCCCAGGGTGTACCCCGCCTCTCGCCCGAAGATGCTGGGATTGCTCCAGCTTCCCCGCGACCCAGATGGATAAAGTGGTATAGATAATGGATGGATGGAAGTATCTATATTTCAAAATTCTTTTGACCGATCCATTCTGTTTTTCGTATGGTTGTCTGTAATTAATCTGCAGCCGCAATGGAGATAAAAGGTAAGGAATATTTTGTTCAAAACTCCCAGGTAGGACATGTAGATAAAGAAAAAGTTTGTGATGAGTTTAGAAAGGGATCACTAACAGTGAATTTGTGGAGGTGAATTTGCAGTGCTTTCACCTGCTTTCAAAACAAAAACAAGCATTGGATTCTGGGAAGAGTGAAACTGCCCCTTTAATTGGGATTATATCACAAATCATATATAATATTAATGTTCTTTTCTAACTATTGAAATCCTGGAATTTAGTCTTTTGGAAAGAGACATTGTTACAGCATCAATGTCATTTTGCTGATGAATAATGACATGATCACATTTTGTCATTAGCTGAGTAAATGGCCTTGATTATATTAGTCTATTTTGTCCCCTAGTGGAATAACGGAGACTAGCTTCCCCCCCCCACAATATTTTAATAAAAATTTGAAACACAGATTACTTCTTTTTTTTTTCTAATCTAGGATACTGATTCTTTTTCATTTACTGTACACCATGGAAACTTATTTGATTAGAATAAGAATCTTTATTGTGCCGGTTATGACCTGGGGAGACATATGATTGAAACCCCCCATAGGGTTATGTATCCAAAAGCTTAAATCACACAAAGACTAAACACAACTGCTCTCCATGAGTTCAAGTCATTTGTTTATTGAAGTATGATAAAGTTTATTTTTGCATTTTTTTTCTTCAAACCCAGAGCTTCAGCTCTGTTATGTGCACATAGTTAAAAATAAATTAATCAGCATGACAGAATGGTAACATTATCAAGCATGTATATTAAGGCCAGTTTTGTGTAATAAATTACTGAATTAGTGGCAAAACAAACAAACAAACAAACAAAAGATGACAAAGGCTTAGTAGACAACCAGACAGTAATGTGTAATTATCCCAACCTAAACTCTAATCAAATTCCCAAAGGAAGAGTATAAAGAGAACTAGGCCAGGTAACATTGAAGAACTATGCAAAAAGGCACCATGAAGCATTTAGTTACAAATAAAAATAACCTAAAATGTGTTAATTATTAACATTAATCTACATTATTTTTCTGCAACTCAAATATATGTATGCTATAGTGAATAAACGAAACTCAAATCAACATCCAGAGTCTAATGTACATCATGTCCACATATCTTGGATTACAAATATGAATTATGTAAAACCTTTCATCACATTTGCAGGTTTCTTATAATTCTTTGAACAATTGTGCTTCCAACTGTTGTAAGCTACAGTGCCAAGATCATCCTCAGTGTGTACCAGAGGCTTTGCACAGCTCCAGAAATCCTTCAACACAAGTAGGCTTGTCTCATGATATACAAACAGATATTGACATCATATATGTGTTACATTCTTATTAAAGTTATATCGATAACCAGCTAATAGAAGAATGGTAAGCAGCATTTTAGGTTGACTTTAAGACTGCGGTGGGCTACACAATAAAACAGAAAACAAATGTGAGATAAATTATGTAATATGTGAGGCTACACATTAAAAACGCATAACAAACCAAAAGAAGTCAGTGTTGATGGTACTGATGCAGGTTTCTAGGCAGTCACATAAAAGTAAGTAAACCCTGGTTAATTGAACCTGTTAAAACATGTTTTCTGAACAGAGCCACAAATATGCATGGTGCTTTTGCTTGATTTATTTTACTGGTGAAACATTTGACTTAAGACAGACATTTCTGAATAAAGCATGGTATAAAAAAGGAGACTCAAATATGAATTCTAAGACTGAGTAGGCCGTTAATAACCATAAATGCATAAATACTCTCAATCCTATGTGTGGTTGCATTTTAAACATGCAAGTGCACATGCAAGACTGAGATCAGAGCTCATTCAGTACCATAATCCTTCATGTCATCTTTTAGTGCTAAATACCTTCTACTTCGTTAAAATTCCCATCATGACAAAATTATCCATGCAATGGCATGTAAGAACATAAGGTTATGAGGAACATCACATCTTAACCAACTGATGCTGAAAATTAGTAAAGGCAAGAAGTGAAGCTGCCACCCTTGTTCCTTTGGAAAAAGTGAATAAGGGTTTACAGGGTGTGTCCAGTCTCCACGCTGAGGCTGCTGTGTGTGTTGGTGTTACTTTAAAAGGACATGAGGCAGGCTTAGAGAATCTGAGCTACCCGAGGGCCTTGTCTGGCTCTGAGTTGGTCCACTGGCTACCATTTGTACAAGCTCTGTTGAGAAGCTGGCATCTGTGCTCTGCTGAGAGAGCATGTTGAAGTTTCCCTTGCTAGTGGCCAGCTCTTTGTCAGGGATGAAGAGTTCTGTTTCTCCCCAGTCTGTCAGCATTTCCCGGTCATTGGACTCGTTGTTGCTGCTGCCGCTACTCCGAGCAGACAGGTTGGGGTGGCAATCTGTGCCTGATGGCAGCATGAGGTTCTGTGCAGAGAGTGACTTCCCCAATGCCCGGTCGGCCTGCAGTGGATTGACTGCTGTCGAAGATGTGAGGCTCAGTGGATTAATTTCGAGACTCAAGTGTCTCCTCCAGGAGCCCTCCTCCTTGGGGCTTCGCTCAGGCCTGCTTCTGAGCTGCACTGTGCTCTCTGAACATTTAGCCTCTGTGTCCGAAACAGCTTCAGTCTGGGTGTTAAGCAGGCAAGCATTGGAATTGCTATCTTGCAGCGTGTCAGAGATCATGCTGGAAGGCCTACTTGGAGGCAGTGGAGCCACAGAGGGCAGCTGAAGTGTGTGTGTGTTTGGGGTGGTCATAGGAAGAGACCTGGTCAGCTCAGGAAAGTTGGAATGAGCTCTGGAGAGGTTGTTGGGAGTGAGGATGGGAGGAGGGGAAGCTGGGTACACACTGTCTGGGCTAGATGGTGGATTCTGAAGCAGTGGAGATGGGGAGAAAGAGGAAGAGGATGCTGCTGGGAAGCCACTGCTCATGTTGAGCTCACTGGGTGCCAGGATGAGCTGAAGGCCACAGGGCAGGTTATCGCTGACTGAGCGGGAAATCCCACTTCTGCTCAGCTGAGTGGAGGAGATATCTTTGCTCTGAATGGAGCTGTGGTAGTCTGAGGTCTGCTCCAGCTCAAACAGAGGAAGAGCTGATAGGCCCAGTACTGAGGAAGAGCCTTTCTGGAGGACTTGACGATAGATATCCAACAAGGAGTCCAACTTCGACTCAATGGACTGTACCTGAATCACATAAAACACAAATTAGACAACATTAATTTTTTAAGGGTCTGTGTGTTGCCATGCATTAAACTGTCACCTTTAAGACATGGTCCTTATCACTCAGTAACAAGGGCTTACTGTTATAGGAAAATACCTCTACTATGACAGGACTTTTTTTCCTCTTATTTCACAGCAACAATAGTTATTTATAATTTATTAATGAACATCACAACATGCTTTTTAAGTGTTTATAGTCACATTTAATGTTATGGAACATCCACAAAATGAGTTAGTTCCTATTATCACATATATTATAGCAGCTGTAAACAGTCATTCCCTCACCGGCCTTTTTTCTCTCTCTATTTAAGTAAATAAGACAAAAAAAACCCCACAACTTCTTGTTACCAGGAAACAGGAAAGTGCAAAGTCATTTGTACTGTAGACTCCATTGTGGAAGCACTGATATCTGAGACTCCTTCCATAAACCCATAAATCTTAAATAAACATCTCCTAACAGAACCTTAAAATAAAAATTTTTCTTTGTAACTTTATAAATAACAACAACCTTTAACTAATCCGTTATTAGTCTTATGTTATGCGGAGCATTCACCATACAATTCTCTGTGAATGAGTTGTTACTATAAAAACAATAACATATTATACATTAATATACACTCACTGAGCACTTTATTAGGAACACCTGTACACCTACTTTCATGCAAGTATCTAATCAGCCAATCATCTGGCAGCAGTGCAATGCATAAAATCATCCAAATACAGGTCAGCAGCTTCGGGTAACATGAACCATCAGAATGGGGAAAACATTTGAGCTCACTGATTTGACCATGGCATTATTGTTGGTGCCAGACAGGGTGGTCTGAGTGTTTCTATAGCTGCTGATCTCCTAGGATTTTCAAGCACAACAGAGTCTACAGATTACTCAGAATAGTGCAATTAAAAAAACATCCAGTGAGTGGCAGTCCTGTACACAGAAGGCCTTGTTGATGAGAGAAGTCAACTGAGATTGGGTTGACTGGTTTGAGCTCACAGAAAGGTTACAGATAGCCAATTGTACCGCTGTAGAATTGTGGTGAGCAGAAAAGCATCCCAGCATGCACAACATTTTAAAACTTGAGGCAGATGGGCTACATCAGCAGAAGACCATGTCAGGTTCCATTTCTCAGCCAAGAAGAGAAAAAAGAGGCTTCAGTGGGCACAGGCTCACTAAAACTGGACAGTTAAAGAATAGAGAAATATAGCCTGGCCTGATGGTTCTCAATTTCTGCTCAAACTTGTTTAATGAACATGACAATGAGGTCATTGTTTTTCAGTGTCCTTCCCAGTCACTGGACCTGAATCTAATAGAACACAGTTGGGATGTAGTAGAACAGGAGATTCGCAGCATGAAAGCGCACCATTAAAATCCGCAGAAACTGAGTAAAGCAATCATGTCAACATGGACCAGACTCTCAAAACAATGTTTCCAACATCTTATGGAATTCATGCCAAGAAGAATTCAGGCTATTTTTAGGGTAAAGGAAGGCCCTACCCAGTATTAGTATTGTGTTCCTAATAAAGTGCGTGTGCCTAATAAAAGCTTAACTAATATCTAATATCTAACATCACCACCAGTCAACACTGATAATTTGAATGATAACAAGCACTAATGTGAGAGCCATGCATTTAGTTTGTTCTTGGAGTGTGACATTATTCTTAAGGGCTCACCTGTCTCTCTACCTTACACACACGTCCCAGCATGCTCATGTCATGCTCCAGAGACTCTCCCTCTGGAAGGATCCTGTCCCTTATCTTCCTGTCCATGGGTATCTGCCCTTTTCCCAAGATCTGGTCCACCCTGTGACACATAAGCACTGAATAAGTACAGAAGGATGGAATAGACGCCTTTAATCGATGTATCAGTATCCCCTTTAACCAGAAAATTGTGCAGCACAGAAGGATGAAACCTGATTCCAGTTAGTTAAGAAGAAAGGTAGTTAGCAGTTGTCTTGTTCTTGTTACCAAGAGAGAAATAATTTAACAAGCAGAAGTCACTTTGTTTTAATCTCAGTATATTTTGTGAGTAAATTATGCTAACGATGGTACAACAATTAGATGGCACTTCTACTTTCAAAAGATTAGTTCTTTTTCTTTTCAAAAAAAAATTAAGCAGTTTAACAGTAAACCAAGGAATAAGTTACTTAAGGCTTTAATTTTGCCATGTATTAGTGAGATGTTAGCTATTCACAGTACTTCACTGATATTATCATGCACACTAAACACAAAACTAAGTTAAAGTAAGTTAAACCAGTAGTAACAAAAATCTACATGAATAAAACCACATAAAGCAAGTGTTATATAGAGTTTGGGGAACATTGTAAACAAGTCTAATCACTTGGGTGTCCAATGCTGAAGCTGATCTTGTGCTCCCTAATACACATACAATTAAGTTCACTAGCTTAGCATCAGCCTTAGACCCCTGAGACACAGTGTTAAGTTAATTCAGGTGAGTATTTTCCCAAGTTCAGAACCCCTGTGTTAGGTGGTATAAGCAACAGTGGCTAGTACAACTCTAACCCTGAGCTGGTGTGTTTCTTCCTGGTTTGACTGTAATACAAATGCAGAGTAGGAGAGGACAGGTTCCTGGCTTTGCTGTTGAGACTCTGTTGTGGACACAAGCCTGTGACAAGTCTGTGTGTGAAAGAGAGGTGTCCGTTTAAATTTCCATTATCAGTCAAGAAGGACTAACTAGAGAGAAGTTACTCTAAAGCACTGACAGCACAAATTCTACTGCGAACAGCATATCTAGATTTCATGCGCTAAAGGCAAATCAACATCAAACCAACAGAATGTTGCTTCTGACTTGATCTATAGAAGATACTCTTAAAATAAACGTGTCAGAAAAGATTACTTTTGCAATGCCACAGAGGAAGCATTTTTGGTTTCATCATGTTCAGTTCCCTAAATAAATTTTCATTATGGGATTCTTTACACATTAACAGTAAACCGAAGGATTTTTCCACTACCAGGATCCTTCATAGTAACATTTAAGGTTAAAAACATATTCCGTACCACCAACAAAAATAGTTAAAGGAAATTATGTTAGGAAACCAAGAAACGGTTCTCCTCTCTGGCCTCACACTTCCACCTTTTAAAACAATTTATACCTACACGGAGACAACATTGCAGCAGCAGAAATAATTAGAATATTTAGACATCTGACATCATATCCTTGTAAAAGAAATACTACAGATTCAAGAACCAGAAGAAAAAAACTTTTCCCCACCATGTTTGACCCACATTCCCAAGAGAACCAAGATGTCATGATAGATGTAACCATTATGTTCTGTGCTACTCAGGTTAGTTACCTTTTATATTTCATGCCAAAACAAATGTAAATTGTTCACACACACACAAATGTTATGTGTGTGTGTATGTAGAATTCCAGTCAAAAGTTTGGACCTTCTAATTATTTATTAGATACTTTATTTTTATTAATTAAAAGGCACTTCATGTCTTAAAGTAACTTTGACAAGGCACACCTGTTAATTGAAAAGCATTCCAGGTGACTACCTCATGAAGCAGGTTAAGATAATGCCAATAGTGAGCAAAACTGTCATCAAGGTGGCTACCTTGAAGAATCTAAAATATGAAACATATTTGTATGTAGAAAATATTCAAAATAAAGAAAATGCAGAAAATGTCAAAATAAAGAAAAACCTATGAATGACTAGGTGTGTCCAAATGATTTACTGTTACTGTTATAAATATATATTTATTTATTTATATATTATATTATATTTATGTTGGAAACAATTTTATATTGTAACACTTTTAACAATAGCAATATAGAATGGGTTATTTTTACTCATACAGAACATAAGGGTTAAATTTAGGGTTAAGACAACACTTCTTATAGCAAAGAAAGTATACCACTAAGCCAAAAGCAAGGAGATGGGTGTTACTCAATGTCAAGGATGCTTCCTTGCCAGGTCAGGTCCTTCAGAGGCTAGGCAAGACTCCTTCCTAGCATTTGGAGAACCCTAATGGAAAGGTCTAACGAGTGAGCATGTGTACGCCGTCATCTTGTATTGAGTTTATTGTCAGCATGCAATCTTACTGCATTACTGCCATCTGCAGGACTGACGTGTGGATACTTTTGGGAATATGAATGCTTTAAACTTAAAAAAAAAAAAAAAAAAGGAGAAAAAAAATCTACTTGCAAGACCAGTCATTCTTAGAAATGTCAAAACAGCTTTAGTTGCAGATTGTGCCTCAGGTGCTAATCTCAGCTGGCTATTTAATGTCAACCCATATTTTTGCCACTTTGGCTAGATCCTCACATTCCCCACAGATTCCCACAGTAAAACCTGCTCAGACTGATGTTTTCCTATTAATCTTAGACCACAGTTTACGTTTGTGTGCCCTATACGCAGTCATGTTGTTGTGCTTCATTGAAAAGGTCCCAGCTTGGACATATGCATAGGACTGCGGTTAATTCAAGAAAGCAGAGGATCCGCACATGCATTCTTGAAAATTCTCTGCATGAAGGACTCTGGCCTTACTAGAATTTGAAGGATCCTAGACATCGGAACAGACCTTTGGTGCGATCCAATGACGTGGCATCCTTGAAATGCAGACTTTGAAAGATCCTCTTCCTTGACATTGAGAAACACCCTTTGTTAGACAGAATCGACAGCTTAAGGTCCTGTGTCTGTGAATGGCACATTATGTGCAACATCTAGCTTTAATATGACACACATACTCGAACATCAAGAACCACTGTTCAATATTGTTTAGCTGCAGACTTGAAACGGTTATTATTCATGACAACCTGTATGGCATCTATGAACCAGACACATAGCCTAAGCATGTGACTCATGTCTGTGCATTTTATGTTATAATGTTGGTGAAGGGGACTGTGGGTCAGCTGACCCTGGGGCTGAGTGCTTCCTCTTGGCTTGGCTGTAATACGAGTGCAGGGAGGGAGAGGAAAAAGTCTTGGCTTTGCTGCTCAGGGTCTGTGGTGGACCCACTATTGTATCCAACCTGAATGGAAGAGTGCAAACACATTCATGTAGTCACAACAGTACTGACAAACATATATGCAGACAGTGCTTTATGTGAGCAGGTGGGAACAGAAGGAAGGAATACCAGGAGTGAAATTAAATTTGATTTTAAAACATAATAGAAATTATTCACTTGTCTTGTTTAGGAGTATGTAAAGGTCAGGCTGGGCTAACCTAGTCTGGAGACTCTTGATGCGACACAGCATGTCCAAGTGCCCGGCTGAGTACTGTTCAATCACATCTTTCACATCATATGGCCGCAGAGTCTCCTTGAACTTCTTCTTGGCCACGTGGAACTTCATTATTCTGACAGGAATAAAGGACACAACTTAGAGTTAAAAGGTGAAACTGTATTCTTTATGTATTCAATCATTTTGAACGCATGCACAAAACCTTGTGCTAAGTTATGTGTCAAATTTTTGTAATTAATGTATAGAAAAATAGCCTTCAAGTTCAAAAAAGCCTTCTGAAAGAGGGATATTAGACATGTCTAATAAATCAAGAACAGCTTGTACAGATAATTAAGGCTAACATTAAGACGCACATTAGTTGTAATTATCCTTCCTAACAGACATTTGTGAACAGCTTGTCTTACATGTCATTTTCCAAGATAAACTGAAAGCACTTAATGTACTGCAGTGCTCATTCACTGTCACTAGTGGGCCATGATGAACCCCACATGCAAAGCCAGTGGGGAAAACACATCAGAATATAGTTTCTAACACTGCTCCAGTCAAATAATTTTCTCACCAGTATCATCCAAACCTCCAGTGGTGGAAAACATTAGTGTCATTCTACAGGGTTAAGATGGAACAAAAACATTGACATAGAGCTGCATGAATCTCAATATCACAGTGTTCTAAATCATGCTTTGACTGCCTGTCAGGTATACTCTGATATGTATATGTCAGATGAGCCAATGTGTAAGCAGAAGCTGCTGTGAGTGTGTCCATCTGACACCTTGGGAAAGCAGAGAGAGAAATCTCAACCACTTTATCCCAGGAGGACCTTTTGATTAGTGATGTCACCATTGATAATAAAGCTGCAAGGCATGTGTAAAAAACAGCTTGAGTCCTTCTGTAAGTGACCCATCACATCTCAATCTTTGTTTCGGCTCACAACCTTGTGACAGGTTGGAAAACTGATTCAAAAGATAAGGAAATCCTGGTCCACATTTTTGGTGTCATTCGAGGAAACAGCAGTTTGAGCATCTTATTTATATAGAAATATTTTGATATACAGAAGTGTTTGGAGCTATATAATGTAAAACAAAATGTGTTCTAAAAGTTTGATTACAATTTGAGCTCAAATCAGTAAATAAGGTTGCCTATATACAAGAAACTTTAAAATTTAAAATGAAAAATCTCACTGGGAAAAAAAATCAACAAGTATGAACAAAGCTTTACATATTTTATAGAACAGATAAGCCCACATAAGCCTTGTCCATGAAATAATAGGTTAAATATAAATGTTTGAGTTTGTCAACAGGTTTTAGTTTTAAAATACAGTTTAATGTTTATTATTTTATGCCTTTATTATTTTAAAATACAGTTAAAGTCATTGAAATATTTTGAAGCAAAAACCTGCTGTAGCTGTCACTGGGATGAAGATTATTATTTTCACATAATTTTCTTCACCACTAGATGTCACTAGCATGCACTGGGTTGAAAAGCATAGCGTAAAAATCATTTATTGAAACAACTGAGAAGAATGCTTCAAGATTGAAAAAAATGCTCCTAAATCCTTCCTACATGTTGCCTGTTTATTATTCACAAAACATCTTAGTTAGTTTCAGATCCACCTTGAACCTGACCACGCTAAGGCAATAACTGCAGATGAATTAGTGATTAGAGCAGTGAGGTGAAAATTATATACCAGTTAAATGATAACACATTTCACCATCCATCCATCCAATCTAAGCTATCTATCTTCCTTTTCTATGAAATTATACTTATTCGTTTCTCTCATTTATGTTACACTGGATTGACTAAAACTGCATAAGCATGAAAATTTGAGTACATATAAAAACATTTTCACATTCATTTCAAGTTTTATAAATACCTAATAATAGTATATCATTCATGTAAACAAATCCATAAGATCATACCTAAACCTATATATATATATAATTGAGGCAATTGTAGTCTAGCACAATGGCCATTAGCTGTACAGGGTGTCCAGAAAATGAAATCGGCCCTGACATGACATGACTGTGAATGACATTTCAGTTTGTACCTCTAAAGTGTTAATTCAGCTATTTCCTCACCTGACAGCTCTGATGACTGTTTTGAGAGGAGCAGACAGATCCTCCACAGTGACGTCACAGTGACAGCCTTTCTCATCAAAGCATTCCTCGCCTCCCAAACTGTCAGCTAAGAGTGAGAATTGGAAAAAGAAAGAAATTAGTTAAGAAAAGAAAGATCCAATATATAAATAAGAGTGTATAATTAACTTAAGCATCACGTGAAACATGTTGACACTGAATTGCACCAATTCTTAAACTATAAACTGTGAACATCAATATACTTCAGTTAACAGTGTAAATGCATTTTTATTATTCAGTAAACTAAGTAAAGTTATTGTAAAAAAAAAGGGGGGGGGGTATTGTAAGTCTATCACATATGCAATAGTTTTCCGTTTGAATTTAGCCCCTTGTGCAACTGACATTGGAGAGGTTCGTTCATGCAGGTGTGAACACAGTGTGAACACGTATGTGCGTAACAACTAGCCTGAGACAGACTGAGAAAGAGCTCAGCTTCAGTATGAAGAAAATTCAACCATGATTCAATCCTACTGCAAAAAGTAAACTAAACATGCCTTGTGTTAAGGGTTGCACTTTTTTTTACTGTGTATACAATTTTTATCACTGCATTTCTGACTTTTATATAAAAGATTTTTGCAAGCGTGTTTTCCATCCTTGCATTTTGTAACACACTCTCAATTTTTTTGTTTTCTGGTCTGTTTAATTAATTGGGCAATGTGAGATCAAATCACACCAAATAAATCCCCAATCCCTGTGACAAGTGTTTGCACATTAGGCTGTAGTGGACTGTCAGAGGCAGCTCAGTCAGGACACATTGGATGCTCAGCAGCTGTGAATATGTGTATGAAGTACAAAAAAAGTCCATGGAGTGAATGAGAGTTTTTGCTCAATCAGCCTGACCTGTGCCACTGGGGTCATAGCGCCTCAGTGTTCCTAATCTCAGAACAGTACCAGACTTCCCAGTCATACAAATTTCCTCATCTCTGCTGGATCCCCGCTGAACATTACAGGCATTCTTCTACAGTATAACACATGTAGATGTTTTGAAACCAGGCTTCACATTTAAATCCTGCTCTACACTGCATACACAGCTGATAAAGCATTTGAGAAACCTGAACAAACGCAAATGTTCAATTGAGGGTTTGGAAAGTACAAAAAGAGAGACAGAATTTCAAACCACAATATTTCCCATCCTTTAAGCTTATATTGTTGCCTTGAAGATTCCCATTTTGCCTTAAGATTAACTGGCCTGTCAGTACTGAAACACAATGTGAATTTTTCCATCACAAGCTGAGCAGAACTGCTTTTAGCAGTACACAGAGTCCAAACTGGCTCCGTCTCTTCCTCTCTATCTCTCTCAATTCTCTTCATTTCCACCAAGGGCTACTCTAGGGACTGTTGAAGTGAAACAGAACAATAGATAATTGTTGAAGCAGCCTCATACCTGTCATGAAGCTGTGGTGTAAAGCACATACTCCCCCCACACCAAAAGGCACAAGATATAAACTTGAACACATCAAGACAAGATACACACATTCTGACCTCATTCAGCTTTTAAGACCCATGACTAAGTGCCATGAGCATACAGGTCAGGAAACAGCAAATCCTTCAGAAAGCCTGGGGAAGTTTTTAAGCCTTTCATTTCTTGAATTAGAGACATTTTAACAGTCTTCCACTCCGGGAATCTGTCCAGAGCGTCCCTATTTAACGCTCCTCCATGGCATCATTGCATATATACAGATGGGTGAAAAATGAAATGCAAATCTAATGCCTCCGCTTTGAGGTAATTTTGCTGACATGGTTTGGGGCCACTTGTTCTCTTGTTGAGTGGGAAGGATTATTGCAATTCAGTAAAGTTATTCTGACTGACAACCTTTATCCTATGAAACATTTCTACCCTGATGAGGCCCCAATTCAAGGGGTACAAAGGCTCAATGAATCGTGTGTGAGTATGAAAATGATATAAATCACATGCTATCCAACATTATAAGCATGTGCCCAGTGAATGTCCAATGAAGAGATTTGCAAAGGAAGGTCCCATATACTGTGATTAATAGCTGAAGCAGTTGTGCCCTGATAATCTTAACACAATGTCATGTTGCACTCCAAATATTTTTTGGCAGTCATTCAGGATAGCAATGTATAGACTATGAACAGACAAAAAAAAAGCAGAGTTGTCATGCAGAAACAGTTCTTATAGATATGAGTAATACTTTCTGATACTGCCTACAATTTCTATAACCTTTGCTACTTGTAAGCAATATGAACTTTTGATTGTAATCAATAAATTTACACCTTAGACAGACATACAGACCTTTTCTCTTAATTACCTTCGGGCATAGTGCGTGATTGGCTCTTGAGCCTGAGCGAGGGTCGGAAACGTGTTCGGTCATTGAAACTCCAGCTCTTTTGTACCTTGGCTGGGCTGCTCCCCTCTGTGGCTACCTCAGTCACAGGAGAGCGTCTGTCATTCAGTGATGTCTGCCTGCTCTTTATGCTCTGACCACGAGGACTGGCCATGCGCACCCGTTCCTTAAAGCTCAGTTTCTGGCTACATGGGGGAAGAAGGGCAGTAGAAGCAGAGGGGGTAAAAAGGGAGAAACGTGAAAAGAATAATGATAAAGAGAAGGAAAAAGAAAGAGAAAGAACTGTTAAATATAGCTCAATTTCTGGTAAAAAAACAAATGACTGATAATAATAATGATATTTTATCTTACTGATATACAGGGACTTGCATAAGTATTCATCCCATTGAACTTTTCCATATTTTGTAGAATAAAACCTCTGAACTGAAATTGACGTAGTTGGGATGTTTATCATGCGTTTTTCGTAATATGTTAACCATTTGATTACCATTTTTTTCATTGTGATACAAAGGTTAGTTTAACAAAATTCTTGTTGGTTGAAAAAAAGTCTTGTTGGTTGGATAAGTATTCACCAAGTATTCACTTTCTTTTCTGCCCCTGAAGCAGAACCACCTTCCTTCATGTATATGTCTCTGTTAGCTTTTGTAAAACTAAAAAATTTTTAAAAACTTAAACTTTTAAAATCTAGATCATAATATTTTTGCCCATTCTTCTTCTTCTTAAGTTCTGTCCTAACAGATATAGGTCTTTGGTGAATAATAATTTTCGGGTTATTATCGAGCCACTCCAGTGTCTTGAGTCTCTTGCAGACTGGAACAGATTTTCTTCTAGGAGTATTGCACTGTATTTGGCTCCATCCAACTAATGAAGGCATCCATTCAACATGATGCTACCACCATGCATCACTTGTGACGATAGTGTTCTCAGAATCATTGTGTTGGGTTTTGCTAAATTTAGCACTATGTGCAAATGCCAAAATGCCAATTTTGGTCTCCTCAGACCAGAAAACATTTTTCCATACTTGCTGAGACTCCAACACGCTTCTTAGCAAACTTCAAATGGGATTTCAAATGGCTCACCCCTCTTCCATGAAGCAGCTTTCTATAGTGTCATACTAACAAATTGTGTGACCTTTGATGGCAACTGGTCACACTTAATTCATTCACTGTATTAATCTTTCCCCTCACTTCAATATTTTGGGTTATTTTGTGTAGATTAATAAAATAATTGTGGTTATTATTAATTCCAATCAGAATTCCAATTTTGTCCATTTCAGTTTCAACAATACAAAATGTGAGTCATATGTACTGTATCTGTATGCAAGGCTCTGTATTTCAATTTCTTATATTTTATTGCAGAAAATATTTCATTATGATCATTCAAACAACTTCAAGGCTTCATCTGATAGAAATTCACTTACTAAAATGATGCCCTTTACTCATAGCCTAAACAACATAAATAGACTGACATGCAATGCACTGAGCATTTTGCAACAGGCAATGTTTCAGGCCAATCACTCATGATCATGGAAGCTGGAGACATTATAAACCAAAATGAAAGATGAGATCAGTAAAAAGGTAAAATAATAAATTGAGGTAATGCCTCCCTCTTCGAAGAACCCCTAAACAGATGCAGATGCTGCATGAACAGTACCAAGATGTGTGAGGCGATAGTAAAAGGGAATAGTAGCTTGAGCTTGGCTCAAACACAAGTAGGTGCTTAGAGCTCAGAGATGGAACTTTGTGAAATAGTAAGCATAACCCAGAAGCATGCACGTGCAACATGCAGATGTGGGCATTAATGCAATTGCAAATTGCCCCACCTTTTTGCAAGTTCATTTTAAAGTGGACACAGAATATGGGAAAGCTTCCTTATAAAATATAAAACCCCACACAACTGCCTTCATTAAGTGTTGTATTAATATTATGATTAACACTATTAGTGTGAGATACTATTTATGAAAAACAGACCAAATCATGCAGTCAGTCATTCACAATGGCAAAATAAGTGTTTATCTTGTTTGGTGGGTGCTCAGAGTCATTTTGTGTCCAAATATAGTGAATCTGGGTTGATCTAATGTGAGCTCTTCAGGTAACAGGTATTAGGCAGAAGAGTGGACTGCCTGTTTTACCCCCTTTGTGGGATCACATAGGGTACATTTAAAGGTACATTTGGAGTATGAGTCACCATCCATGCACCTGCAGTTAGTCAGCATTCTCATTGGTTGTCATGTGGCCAAAGCAGAGGGGGATGCTGGGTACCTATAATTCCTTGTGGTATACTTCCTGAAGAGCTTCTGTCTATTACTATGAACCTTACTAGGGAGCGTGAGAGACAGATGGGTATGGATTAGTTAGAATGTGAGGAGAAAGTAGAGTTCTTTCAGTGGAACAAACAAATGTGTGGTTTAGGGAAAAAAAGACAAACACTTTGTTGTACAGTAAAAAGCCATTTCTGGCTTTGTTTATCTCTGCTTTTCAGAAAACTGTTAAATGCACAATGAGTGGCAGACATGCATGGATACAGTAATCACCCCAAACACACATTAAATTCACACATTAAAGCCCACCCAAACATCAGAAGATATAAAAGCCAGTTTGGGACAATTTGTTAGTCAATTAAAGGGGCATTGTACCATAAAGAGCTACCGCTTGTCACTCTGGCCAGTAAAATACATCGCACTTCAAAAATCTCAAGTTATTTTATTAATGTGGTTCACATTTTAGTTGTATTTACAGCTTAGCTTTTGGCATTGTTGTTTATAGTTCAGTGGAGTCTTTGCAGAAACATATTACAGCATATCTGCCACAAACCAAGGGGACTATAAATTACTTAACTTAAGCCTTAAGTGTCTGGCTATGCGGCTGTTCTTGCTTTGAATATGAATCACACACCCAAAATCCAATTAAACTGCTAATTAAAAGCAGTGTAGGTTGAATGTAGGAAAAGGCTTTGGGTTTTACCATTACTTACAAAAGCACCAGAAATGAGCTAAGCTGAAATTACCATGTAATTAATAGAGTAAGAAACTGCATATAAGCAGCAAATTCAGCTGGTGATGAAAATGTAATTACCCAAATAGTCTCTGCCATTGTAAATGTGGCTCATTACTGTGAACGTCCGTTCACTGTCCTAAAATCCTTTGAGTCTGTGACACTATGACTTCTTACAAAGAGAAATGCAAAGACAAAGAACAAAGATACACGTGCACTAAGAAGAGACACGCTGGCCTGTTGCCATTCACTGCCGTTCCTACCTTAAGCAGAAACTCTCTCACCCTCTTTGTCTTTCTTTCTTTTTAATAATTCCTGGAGTATGCGTTCTCTGGAGTGATATTTAATCGCGAACATAAATAATCACTGAATGGAAAAAGTGCATCATGGCGCTGTCTGCCATCAGACAAGTGGTACTCTGCTCCATGTTTCACTACTGCCAAGATAGAGCTGTTTATTGTGCACACATACACTTTATCTCTGTCTGCCTCTCTCTCACAAACATACACATACGAACCTAAATATATAAAGTCACTTGCAAACATCATTGAGCTTTTATAAGCCTACAGTCACTTGACTCTGCTGTGTGAACTCTCCGAAGAAGTGAAAGCTGCTCTTTTTCAATGTGGGCTGCTGAAAAATGTTAAAATGAAAGCGGCATATCACACTTTTTTCCACTTTGTTCCACATTAATCACTAATTACATGTTAATGAGGAACCTTAGTCATTATTTCATTATTTAGTGGTACATTCTGATATTTTAGTTTAAGCATGAAATAAGCTCAATCTATTTTACACAGAGAAAAATATTTTAAAATGGTCATAAAGGCACAGGTGACATACAGTATAAGAATAACAAACCTGGTGTTGGATTCGCCCTGGTCTTTCCTTCAGGTGTTAGTTAGCAACAGAGAAGAGAAAAGGGGCAGGAGATTAATTCTTTACATGAAAAACAGGGACAAAAAGTAGGAGTCTAACATAAAAGACAAATGGCACTGAAATATACTGAATCTTTCATACAATGAATGAATCATCAATATATTTCTCTGTGTGTTAACACAATACACTATACAGTAAGTTGAAGGAGACACACACACACACACACACACACACACACACACACATGCACTAAGAATCAGTGCAAAATCAGGCCAAACTGTAAAAAAAATTTGGAAAACTAAGAATAGAAGATAGCATAAACATGCACCAAGCAGACATGCAAGCAATCTGCAATGCACAATCAAGCAATTTAGGAAAGCCCTTGCAAGGATAATTTAGCTTTAAAATGGACAGGAACTGAGTCAGTGATTGCTGGAAAAGTATAATAATGCTTCCCTCTGCCTCATCATACATCTGTGTTTGCTTTTGCATATGTTTCTTCAGATATTTCCAGGCTCCTAAAGTCTATATTGTCTTTCACGCTGGCTTATATAACTAGGAGAGTGAATTTTTCCTCATACTGTATCTTCATCAGAAAGCCTTTGTGTGTGTCTATGGCTCTTAAATTCACTTTGAGTTGCAGCCATTTCCATATTTTGGTGACTACAGGCCTTTTGCAAAGCTAGAATTCAAGGGTAAATACAAGGAGAGGGAATACAAAAGAAAAAGAAATTAGGCTTGGAGACATAGACTTGTTTGCAATGATAAAAGAGGGAAGAACGAAGGCCACAGGAGCACAGACACCAAAGAGAACACCCAGCTGCCAGAGTTGTACCTACTTTGTAGGGCTGCAGGTATGCAATGCCTTCAAATGAGGCTTCCAGGTAGCAATGGAAACCGAGTTCTCATCAGCCGCATAACTACGCCAAACACACTACGTGCAGAGTACACAAAAAGGAAAACAGGAAGGAAAAATGGAATCGAAAAGAAATGTCACAAGGCCAGGAGAGAGCGGGGGTTGGAAAAAGGAAACAAAAAAACAAACAAAAAAAAAAGAAAAGGCAGATTAGTAAAAACCAGTTCAGGTCAGAGGTTTCTCATCAGTTGACTGCATGGATACATGCCTTTGAGGAGGGAGAACACTTTTATAGTATCGCCACGTGCCACTCAGGTACGTTCTGGAGCGGTCTGTGGAGTAGAGTCTCCACGCAGCCTGGTGCAGGACACACATACACAAGGGGACACACATGGACATGGGTGCAGAGAGACATCAGCATGGTGAGGGCAAAGCCAGGAAAACAGGCATTCTTATAGAATGTTAAGACATTTGTTCAGTGAATGGTTTTGTTGACTTTTGACTGAGTGCTCCTGGGTAAATCACTGCACATCACACTAAATGGACACTTTGAAACTGGTATTCAATATCAGTGGCTTACTTTATATCGCACAATGTAATTGCATCAAAAAGAGACACTGAAAAATGTCTTATTGCGTAATGGGACTCACACCACATTAAAACAGCTAGAAAGGGAAAGCACAAGAGGGTGGAAGAAAGGTGCCACATCTAATAATGATAAATATGTAAAACACAAACAAATACAGCAGTGGGGTCTAAGCACAAGAGCAATTCAGTAAGCCAATGCATATAGCTGTAACTTTATATATAAATGAGAAATAACATATTAAAACATATGACATATTATGGAGGAAATAACTGTGTGGTATAGAATAAACAAGTCATTTTGAAATGAGAAAGTGAAGACACGGCACAGTAGCGTTTAAGAGACACAGACACTGTATAATAGAAAGAGCAGACATATTAGTGGGTGTAGAGGAATCACAGTGTGAAGGCAATATAAATCAATAGGCTTTTTACAGCACTTATGCAATATGAAAAGATGCTGAAAGGCACAACTGCAGGAGAGAGTGATTAAGGGAACGTGTGATGATTCAAATGCAACAGATCATACATCTTGCATACTGTGCTTTTACTTCAAGCAGATGAACATGAAAGATGGGAAAGCTGGGAGTAAAGGGCACCACACAGTAATTAAAAGACAACAGACAAGACCAACAGACCAAAAGAAGTGTGACATTATTCCTGAAATCACAGGTTTTCCCTAAAACAACCTTAGTGGTAATAGTATTTCACTGCATGACAGTGAGTCTCCATTGTAAAAGATGAAGGTTAGAAGAACAGTGAAAAGTATACAGTGAGGGAAAATAAGTATCAGACACAATTTTTCGTTGTTATATAAATGTATATCCATTGCATATATCCACTTCAAAGGCCCACATGTATTGTCTTTTGACTTTGTACTTATAAATATGAACAAAAAGTGTGTATTCATAAGAATAAACACAGATATGTTTACAAAACAAAATTGATAGAGAAAAAAACTACTCAGACCCTACATTACAAATATATAAAGGTTACATAAAAATAAATCAAGTTCTAGATATAAATTCTGAAAAACAAAATTGCTCTCATGCAATTTGCACCCAGTGTTATTATAAAAGATATTGCTGTTGGTTGGGAAGATTTCACAAAACAAATAGCAATCATGGTGAAGATGAAGGAGCTTCCTAAAATTCTCAGGGAAAATATTAAACAACACTAGAATGGAAAATGCTACGTAGCCATAGCAAAGCCTTTAAACATCACTGTCAGTTAATTCAACTGGTTTGACAATATGCAGGTGGAAAGTTTATGGAACTGCAAGTAATCATCTCTGGACAGGTGTGGAATGCATAGCCGCGGGAACGTATTCTCAACAGAAATTGCTGAAAAAAGTTACTGTAAACCAAAACAATTTTGTGGCGGTGGAGGTCTGGTTGAGAGTCGGCTGAGGACAAAAGGGAGGCAGGTTGAATTGGCAGGTAACTTGTGATGATTCTCACCTGTGTGTTTTTACTGCCAGCTTACTTAAGTGTGTTTTTTGGCCTTTCTGGAAGTGCTGAGATAGATAAATAGATAGATAAATAGATAGACAGAGAGAGAGAGAGAGAGAGAGAGACAGAACTGATGGGGCAACATACATCACACTTGTTGTTGAACTTGAACTTGAACATAGCAAGCTGTGAGTGACGCACATTGAAAAGCACTTGCAGGTGAAATAACGAAAAGAAAAAAGGAGCATGAAGCTCTGTCAGAACTTGCCTCTGCCTCTTTTTTAACAATCTGTGACACTATTTTCTAATTATTTTCATTGTGGTTGACACATCCCGCAATTTATAGGTACTTTATACATTTTTAAACATTGAGCAGATGTGAATAGGCTGTAGAGTAAAACCAAAATGCCTCATAGAGTGGACCTATACAGAATATAAAGCCGTGGCCCTCCACATTCACCTTGACCAATAACGACCACACTAAGACATACAGCCAAAGCCCAGTCTTCACAGGAAATGGACGCTGTGGCAACAGCGTTAAAAACGCTACGTACAGCTATAGACGCATAGCTAAGTGAGTAAGGTCATGGTCAAAGTTGACCATGTCATGTGACTAGATGCAAACATTTGTCAACAA
Source organism: Notoglanidium macrostoma (assembly GCA_030068235.1). NCBI lineage: Eukaryota > Metazoa > Chordata > Actinopteri > Siluriformes > Auchenoglanididae > Notoglanidium > Notoglanidium macrostoma. Next base: position 11,573,283 of record JAQQZR010000038.1, read on the forward strand.
ACCACTGTATTTTTACAGCAACAAACTGTTGCTGTCATTAACGGCTACATTTTTGTAATTTTATTTTATTTCCTAATTTTTTGTAAGATATATTCTCTCTGACAGTTATTTGACAGTTGGTGGTGCAGCACCCCTAGCACTCCTGCTTCCTAATGATAAGGAAGGTAAGAGAGAAGTCAGCAGTCATTGGAAGAAAAGTTGCAGGATGACCTGAAAGGCCAACAGCAGAAAGTACTATAAGCAATAAACTTCATTCCTACACGCCATACAAAACTCCTTTCCTTAAAACAAGCACACAAAGATATCTAAAAGCATTTAGACAAATCAGAACTGTTTTGTATCAACTCAGACTAGAGAAAAATAGAACTCTTTAACAATAATTAAAGTCTCTGGCAATAATTCAATTTGTATAAAGAAACGTTGGGTATATGTTCCCAAGAACACCATACACAAAGTGAAATACAGAGGTGGGGGCATGACAGGGGGATGCTTGTCATTGATGGAAACTTGAATGAAGCAACAACCTCAAACATACAGGGAAAATATCTCTAGAAGCCCTTGATTGACCGAGTCAGTCTCCTCACCTGAATCCTGCTGAAATTTATGGTGGATTCTGAAACTGTTCATCAATTACCAACAACAGCTCTTAATGTTGTGCATTTGTGGTGTCTGAATAGTTTTTCAATATCAATTAAATTTTTAACCATATGTTTGTTGAGTACGTTCTTATTTGTTAGATTCCTAGGTACAAAGTCAAAAGGCATTGTGTGTGTAAACTTGAACTTTATGCACTGGAAGTACATTAAATAACAAAAATAATAGTGTCCAAATACTTACTTCCCCTGACTGTAGATTCAACTAATAATCATTTACTGAAGCAAGGGTCTAAAGCAAGAGAAATGACCTAGATAAACAGTGATTAGATTGGCCTATTTGCTCTGTTTGAGAGAAATGCACCAAAAAAAGGTTCCTTAATTTTGCTATAGTACAATTTCTCTGTTTCTTGGAAACTGTGCATGCGTATGCAATTCACCACATTAATTCTTATTTTTCTAAAGAGGGATGGCTTAGTCCATTAGGAAGAAGTATTATTCTTCAGGAAACCCTCACACAGAATTCCTTCCGTGGAAACACATAATAAATATTTGCTAGTATTTCCTTTGGACAGAGACGGTAATGGTCTAAAGTGAAATAAATGTCTGTGTTATTGTTCAATTTCTCCTGCCTTAGACAAAATGTACAGAAGATTGTGGACATGACAGATGGTAAATCCCACATATCTTCACCCTGTGAAACTCCTCCGTCATCTCTCCAACCCACATTGTTAATCATTATGAGGTTAGGGGTCAGGGGAAAAGGGTCATTATTTACTGGTGCTGGAGAGTCTGAATAAGTAATTATGTGTTCATACATAAGAGAAAGTAAAAAAGCCAGCATATAATATTGAAGCAGTAAAAGTCAGACAAACATGCATACACGTTATGTGTTACAAACTTTATTTTACATGTATGTAGTATAGTAGTATATAGTATACACAATATGGCCAAAAGTATGAGGACACCTGACCATCACACCCATATGTGGGAGCATGACATTGCCCCTGTGTACAAAGACATGGCTTGCCAGAGTTTGTGTGGAAGAGCTCAAGTGGCCTGCACAGGGCCCTGACCTCAAACTTATTCAACACCTTTGGGATGAATTGAAATGTTGACTGAATGCTAGGCCAACTCTCCCAACATCACTGCCTGACCTAGCTAATGCTCTTGTAGCTGAATGAGCATAAATCCCCATAGCCACATTTCTAAAATCTAGTGGAAATCTTGCCAGAAGAGTGGATGTTATTATTACAGCAAAGAGAGGCTAAATCTGGAATGGATTGTTCAGCAAGCACATATGAGTGTGATTGGTCAGGTGTCCACAGACTTCTGGCCATATAGTGTATATTCATTTAAAACATACTCGGGTTTCTCAGTCCTGGTCTTGGAGCAGCGCCGCCCTGCACAGCTTGGTGCTTTTCCTAAAATCAACCTAGGCTTGTTAACTAGCTGATTAGTTGAATCATGGAAGCTGGGAGCAGAAAACACCCCAAAATATGCAATACTCCAGGACCAGGACTTAGAAACACTAGTATATACTACATACATACTGTACAGTATATTAACTTTATTTTTAAACTCTCATTAACTTTTATATTTACAAGTATTTGCTTTTAATCCAAGTAAATTACAAATGATGAAGAATACAAGAAATGGAAGCATGTCACTGCACTGTATCTTTATTCATTTCTTGATCAGGGAAACAGATATGCGTTCAATGCAGTGGGTTTACCTGTATAAGACTGGCAGCTGGGTTTCTCCTCTTTTCAAAGTGTTTCTGTCTGTGCTGCTCCTGCACCTTCAGAGCAAAGCCAGAGCCTAGAATCCCCTACACACAGACACACTTGATTTATTATTAGGTAAACAATGGCAAAGGGTTTGGTCTTCAGTAAATTCCACAAATGTTTGCCCACTGTTTGTCATTACAATTAGTCTCCACAGCATAGCAAATGGTTACAAACAGTGAGTCAGAAAAGACAACTGTCATTGGGCTCTTTGACTTAACCACATGAACCCACTCCACATGAAAGTCACCGCAGCAAAGATAGTGTTTCAGAGATGACAAAAAACTTATTGGAAGTGATCTTGGATAGCATATGACACATTACTGACATTAATCTTCTCTTTTGAGAGCTCAGAGAAATACTGCACTCCTGAAATAACACTAGCCACATAGAGCTGGCAGACAGGGCTGTGCTGGAATGACGTGCATATGGATCTGAACACTGAGATCTAAGGCACCTTGGATTAATATCACAGCGTGACCTACCGCACACCCAGATGCCTTAGCAAGGGCCAAAATAGATAAGTACAAAAACAGGGAGTAGAGCTGCTTCATAAAATTCATTTCTGTTTTCAGGTTTTATTCATAGCTAGAAGAGTCAGGGAATAATAATAAAAAAACTTTAGACCTATTACACCACTGCACGTGGGAATCATAAAGTCTTCTGTTCACTACTTCACATTACATGTATTGTTTAGGGGCCTCTACTGACCCTAATTTCTTGTCTAATTTCATTGCTTGTCATATTGTATAATATATTTTATTGAGTTGTCAAATTTATTTATTTATTCAGGTACCCATATACAAATTCCTGCACATGCTTGGGGATCTGTATGATGACAGGTGTGTGTAGGCACAGGTGCAAGCAATACTTGTTTCATGTTGGGACAATCTTTTTTTTTTTGCATATAGCATTCTTCCACTTTTATTATTTTTAAATAGGCCATTTTGCATTATGACCATTAACAGTACTGCAGTCCAAGGTGGTGGTGGATTAAAGTGGCCTTGCTGCCTTCGCTGGGAATGCAAGGCTGTATTTACTCACCGCAGGAAGGGCGAAGAAAGAGATCCCCAGCAAAGCAAAACCCGCTGACAGGAGACGGCCTGGCCAAGTCTGTGGCGTCTTATCCCCATAGCCAATGGTAGTAAGAGTGATCTGAGTATACAGACATCAGTGATCAAAGGTCAGAGGTTTAGCGTGCCAGGTCCTCGCAGATAAGAGTTAAATTACTCCAGCGAGTACAAGCTCAGGACAAACAGCAATGCCCAGACGGCACCTTCAATCAGCCTAAGAAGAGGAGAATGAGGCCAAACACACGGTTGTTTTGCCTACACAATGGAAAGCTGGGCGCAATGAGGAGCACAATCTCCCACAGTGTTTGCACTGATCATATTCCTATGAGAGGCCACCGCACAGTGCAGTAAAAGCCACATGTTGGACACAAAGCTCCACTTACAACAACTCCTGTCCAATCTGCCATATTAAAACGCCATGAATATCTAAAGGCAAACACAGGAGTACTCTAGAGTTACCGCCACACTGCCATGTATGTTTCCCGTCTCTTTTTAAGAGTAATAAATCGGTAGCTTATGTTAAAAAAAATGAATAAAAAAGAAACATTAGTCTAACAGCTCCCTCTCCGTTCTGGACCAGTAAGTGAGAGATTCAGATTCTTGCAGGCAGGGGATACTCAAACAAAGTACAGGCCAAAGCAAATTCAATACATCCAGTAAAAGTGAGTGATCTGTCAAATGTTGAGTGTGCTGTAGACATTAAATAATGGTGGGAATAGACAAACACAGACACACACATAGACACTGAGTTCTGTTCTTCTGCTTTTCTTCTCTGTACTGCAGTCAGCCTGGCAGATCCACACACAGAACCGAGAATTCAGTCTAAATATTCTGTTGTAGTGTAATGCTGGCTTCTTATGAGCCACTATATCAAACCTCAAAAGGGCAATGAACAGGAACTACCACAAACTGACCTTATGTTCTTTATACTCAAACAGCAGATGCTTTTCCCTGAGTTGATTGAATTAAATGATGTGTTCATAATACTGCAATATGTACAACATGATAGAACAGCATAATGTTATTGTGAAGCTAATCATGGCTCTGTATTGATTCTAAACTAGGCTACTATAAGAACAAATTAGACCTATTGAAACGGGGAATGAAGGATCAGTGATTCTGAGAGATTGGATAATTGCGTGAGATGCAAAAAAATTCAAAGGTTTACAGTATTTTTGTGTGTATGTGCGTTTTACTTTTATGTTGACTTACCGTCCCCCACCAAAGTGCATCAGCATAGGTGTTAAACTGCTTGTTTAAATCTTTCTCCACCAAGTAAACCAGAAATGAGGAGAAGATCAGTACCAGAAACCCAATGTACCAGGCAGTTACCAGCTCCTGTACACACAGAAAAACACAGAGCCTTAAAGCATGCCAAAAAATCTGACTAACCAAATACCGTGCGATGGGACAGAAAAATCAGAAGGACAGGAGTAAGAAAAGATAGAGGAGTAAAGCAGCTGTTTCGTAGACCACAGGGAATCAGTAGAGAACTACAGCCCGTAATCTATCCACTAAATGGCGGGTGGCTGAGGGCTGAGGAAGTCTGTGGTTTGGCCATGGCTCATGGCAGGAGCTACAGACCAGACAGGGCTGCCGAGAGAGAGGCTGAAAGCAGGGTCACACATTTGGAGTCGAAAGGAACACACACACATACACATGCACATGACCTGGAAGCCCTGCTCATATTCATCATCTGTTTTTAGATCTCATCTTGCATTTGTACTGTTTTGAGTTATTCCAGATTGCAGGAAAAAAAAAAGTATTTTCAGTGTTACTTCAGTTGCTTATTTGCTGCCTCTGGAATGTAATTTGTTTTGCAATTTGGGCTTCTGTGTACTATAAGACTACAGGGTGCAGGCTGTACTCCATTTAATTTTAGACATAAACACATTTCAAAAGAAGCTTACATCTGAAGAAGATCTTAGATGGACAAGACAACGCTATAAGGCGTCACTGCGAGTAAAACCTCATATACTTGTCTACCTTGCTGTGGGCATAGACTACAGATCCCAGCAGTTTCCAGGTACCCCCTCGTCGGTCCATGCGCACCATCCGCAGGATCTGTAAGAAGCGAAGGCTGCGCAGTGCAGACGCAGCAAAAATGTTTCCCTGGCTGCCGGCCGACACAACAGCAATGGACGCAATGAGCACGATGATGTCTGCAATGGGAAGAAAGAAAGAATGGGGTTTGTGTACACATGGAGCACAGGCATAAACGTTTGGTCAACATATAACTAGCAGTAATTACTTACAATACAGGAAACTACATCAGAAAGAATTCAAGTGAAAAAATACTTCCGTGTCAGTTATCACACAGAGTTTACATCAAAATCACCTTTATAATGTGGTGCATTCAGCCTCAATGTATTTGCCTCATTGTTTCGAGAAGGCATAAAGGCAACATAAGCTGTGCACTCCAAGTCTAGAGCCTGAGAAACCCCCATGTTCTCCGATTTCTACTGAAAATGAACTGAAAACAGGTGCAGCCTGATGTCAATTTGATGATTTCACACTAATGTCCATTTCATGTCTGTCATCTCTCACAGACACATCAGTAGCAGAGAGAAATGTCACTAGAGGCCAGCATATCCACCTCCTTTCATAAAAGCAAATCCTATCTTCTAAATCCTTCAACCCATCACTACACTACCTGACCTGAAGAAATATTACTCTTTGTTCATATGGCACATCTTGCCTTTTTCAATACGTTTCCCCACACATGAAACTCAAAACAATGAAAAAGGAATCAACTGCCAGTGAATCCATCCATAAATCCCTGCAATATAATATATAGTTTTGGTTAAGAGCATCCACCTGCAAAGAGAATGGAAGCTAAGTGATTAACATGTGAGAGAAACTCTCACTCTCAAGATATTTTATGCAGATCTTATTTAGGGATTTCAATGAAAGTGACTGCTGCTAAATATAGCAAAGCAATATCTAGTAAATAAGTATTAAAGCCTATTTATATACTATTCAAATACTTTAAAAAAAACTATTAAATAATGATAGATTCATTAAATAAACCTTAATAAAATCAATAAAGTGCATTGTCTCCCATTTTGAAAACATTGCATGCAAACTGTGAGCAGCACGGATATATAAAGCTGAACAATCAATTCATGGTTCAGGAGTGATTTGTCTTTTTGAAAACAAAGCTGTGTTAATGATGCCTTCCCACAAACAGGCCCAGAATCGATCCTGGGTTGGACTTGAGGTTCTTACTCACACATTAGTCAGCCACTGGTGAAACTATGATGGAGCTCTGACCATAATTAATTAACAAGGCTTCAGTACAGATCATTTAGGTCAACTCTAAACTCACAAACACAATACACTTCTACAAATGCAATGTATGTGTATAAAACCAGACTGACAAAGAACTTGTTTTAATATTATACTTGTCAAAGAGACCTGGGATTTATGTGTATGCATGTGTGTATAACCAAGGATTTACTGATTCAAAGAGTCAAAGATTTCAACTCAAAAGCTCAGAGCAAGAGTGCACAGAGCTCATCTGATTCATCCTAGTTAAACTTTGTGTGTGTGTGAAACCAAGATTCACTTCAGTTTTCCAGAAACATTCATTTGCATCAGTGCCTACACATGTACATGTACACATAGTTGCATGCACACATAATACATACACCATGACTTAGAAGCAACAATATCTCACCTATGACACAGAAGGGCTTCCTGGCAAAGCGCAGTCTCCCTTGCCATCCTCTGTAGCGACAGCAGCATCCAGCAGACCAGATGCGAATGATGTACTCCAGACCAAACACAACGATCATTACAAACTCCTGCAAGTTGCAACACAACAGCATATCATCTCATTTAAGCATATTAACTCACATTGGGAATTATGTGGAATGCACTAGGAAACTAAATCCATTAGGTTTTATCTTAGTATCTTAGTGGATGCATAAGTACTCATTGTGTTTCTACCTTTTTGGCTACTTATTAAGCATCATCATATTCCTCTCAGTCATCTTCTTCTGGTTAGGGTGGCTATGGCAGCCCACAGAACAGCATGGTAAAAAACAGTTATGAAATTTGGCAAAATGATTGGGGACATTCCCCTGATTCTTTTGACCGAGTTTCATGTTTACACAGATGATCCTCAGACCAAGCCCCTGCTGGACTACTTGGCCCCCTCGTAGCTGCTTGCAGCTATATTTATCAATTAAATTTTTTAAATCCAAATTCTTTTTTTTTTTAACTGCACCAAGCTATGAGGATATGTTTTTATTCCGTTTACAACAGCACGTATACTGGCCATAATGGCCTAGATTAACTGCCGCTCAATAATGTCAACAAAGTGTTTACTATGTAATTATTCCTAATCAGGCATATCATTGAGGGTTTTTTCTATATTAGAGGGTTTTTTAGTATATTATAGTTACTCACAATTATGTCTACATAGTCCATGGAATATTTTCATATTACCATTTTATAATATATCATCTAGAGAATTTTAGAACATATTGCATATATCATATTACATAAATCTTCTAGAGAAACATGACATTTCAGATACACGTCATTAATCAGATTTGCAAGCAAAGTGCTTCTGAGACTGCAGGAGGTGAAATGAATATTTGAAATGGTTAATCTGTCAAAATATTACGGTCATTGCCTTGGGTTCCAAAGTTACGAGTGCGTGGATGAGCTTCTTCTCCCAACATTTCCTTACTACACTGCTCCTGTAACAACAACTAGCAATGCAAATGGAGATTAATGTTTCGTCCATCGCTGTCATGTCCATCTCTCCATTGGATGGGAGAAATTCTTTATCCTGATGGCACGACAAAACAATCGGCCAGACTCTTTTTGGTGTCTCCAAAGTACGACTAATTGTATCTTTTCAAGGAAAGACTATAAACAACTCATGTGGTGGTGCATGGGGATTGATGAATGACAAAAACTGTTTATTTAGAGCCTGTGATTTAATGTGTGGCTATATTCATAAATTTGCATGTGAAACATCTAGAACGATTGCGCGCAAGAATGAGACAAAGTCTATTATTCAGATCATTAAATTCAGTGCCTGATAAGCAGGTCTTGAATTTTTTTTATTCTGTATATGTAACATGAATGGAAGCTCCTAAAAGGTGAAGCAGTCTGAGGATCATCCTGAAGGAATTTAGAGTGTAGAATGTAGTGCATCAACAGTGTTATCATGGACCATGGCATCATCTATGACATTACCTAGGAAATGTCACACATAATCACACATTATCACTGCAAAAGAGCCTAAGTAAGTGTGAAAAAGGAATGGGGTTGTTGCAGTGCTTTGGCTGGGCAGAGCTGTACCCCAAGTGTGAATGAGAGTCTGGGGGTTTTATTTTATCTTTGGTAAAGTGAAAGCATTTGAACAAGGAATATTTCATAAAAAAATGATAAAAGATGATCCTTAGTGTTTGAGCATTGTACACTACAAAGTACAATGAGTCCTACATCAGCAAAATTCCTGAGTGTGCATTTTGAGATGGAACTGCACAGTGCCGTGCAGGAGCCCATAATAGTATCTGGTTAGCGTAATTACCCCTAGAGCTCGTTTCTCAATGTCAGCTGCCGACCCTGTTAATTGCACCGTTTGATAAATCCAACAGGATTCCCTGCTACTCTCAGCAGATTAAAACATATGTCAGTACAGCACATTACAACAAAGCTGACAGTGCTGCTGCAGAACAGCAACTCATCTCTCTAGCATTTGGTACTCAGTACTCAGCTTGGACACCACTTGCAACTCACATACATGTACTGATTAGTTAATTAAGACTTTGGAATTAGACCTTTAAATCACAACATTACTGCGTAAAGATAATTTTATTGCAGTATCTTGATACACACTGTATGTCTTATGCGTGTAACCACCAAATCTGATTTACTGTTCTGAGTCTTTGTGCAGTTCAGATTTCACATTATTCAGCAATTCTGAGAAACTTGCACTTAAGTAGAGATACACTCAGCATTCTCTTAACAGTTGAGAGTGACTTCCATGCACTCTCATAACAGACTAATTTCCCAGGATGCCATCTGATACTGAGTGCATTGTTTCTGCATCAGTGGGAGTAAAGGCACCTTTGACCAATGATCAGTGGGACACATCAGCTCATCCAGCAACCCAACTGAGATGTGATTGACAGCCCATGTTCACCTTGGGCTTGTCCCTCATTACCTGAGCTGATCATACTTACCAATAAAACAATGCTGGAAATCTAGCTTAACAAATCTAAATAAAATATGTATCATATAGCAAGGCAATAGATTTGTTCTCAAGAGCCAAAGGAGGTCCTGGAACATGAGATAAAAAATACTGTTTGTCAGACATTTGAGATTTAAAATAAAATCCAAACTATGCTGTTTTTTGTTTGATAATGTGCCACATGTCCTGAGGTGAGAAGTGCGTTTTGTTCTCACCAGTATGAGGAGGCAGTGGTTGGAGAGGTCCATATGATCCGGGATGGTGGAGAACACGGACAGGACCAGACAGCCAAACACCAGGATAAAGCTGCCAGAAATCGAGACAAAAACAAAAATTTTATTTCTTGATGTAAGCAAAGTAATTGCCCCTGCAGGTACAACTTGAAATCTCTGAGGCAATGATTGACCTGAAAACATCAGTCTGATAAGGTCAATGGCAATCACCCTGAGCTTCAGTCATGCTTCAATGAGCATGGTGTTGACCATGATTGAGTAAGTGGAGTAGTGAGCAGAATATGAGCCCTTGCTTTGTCTGTGATCAGATTATTATCAGACCAAGTGCCAGTGTCTGGTCAGCTCAGATAAGAGCACAGGTAACACTGATCTTAATGTCTGAACACCACCGCACAAACATCGGGCTTCACTAACCAGGCACCCAGAGTGATGGAAAGACTTTCCACATTGTACATGAGTGTAAAAGTAGCAAGCATGGTGATACACACAATTATTCTCTATACAATAAATGTAACTTGCCTCACTATAAAAACACTCTTCAAGTCCTTCAGCACTGCTGGGAAGTGTAAATATTCAGTATATCCACTAACTACATGAATAGAAATGTTCTATGTATATGGTATAAATTATAATTTATATGAAAAAATTTAACAACAAAAAAGTACTGTATCAACCACTTTCTTTCTTCTTATAATAGTGAAGAATATTGTGCACCTACCATTATCTGGAAATGACAGCGCTAACATAGAATGTACAGTGAACAAGTAATTTAGTACTTATCTGGAGCAATGAATAGAAAACAAGCCTGTTTAGGCCACATTTGGTAGCCACAGCCCATGAATCAGTGCAATTGAATTTGATCAGCCTAGCCAGCCATATTGCCATGTGCCATAAGTGTGAGTTGTTCCACAACTGGTCTAACTACTATAATTAGGAATGCTTCAAAGCTATTAATTCTGGTCATAGCTTTGTTGTCAGGGTATTTGACTGATAGTGATGTTTTACTGTAGCTTTGGTTACTGGTTTGATAGAAAGGTCCATTATTTAGGTTTCAACCAACTGAATGCCCCTTCCTTACTCCTCCCTGTTCCAAGTGTGTATTAGAAAGCACGGTGGCCATCAGGAGCCCATTGCATACTTTCAATTGCATATATTCACGCTCCCTTGCTTTTTTATGCTAAATAATAAGTATGATCCTCCATTTTTCAAAATTTGGGTTCTCGAACTTGTTAGACAGCACCAGCAAACACTGAGTCCTTCGTGAAACCTGGAATGCGCTCTGTAGAGGTTTGTCTGTTCTGGGCTACTTCAACGGTGCAACATGTTGGCTCCATAGAGGTGGACTTGCTCCCTATGTAGATATAAAGGGCTCATTCTAAGCATACAAAAACACAATGATTTGTCGTTACCGGTAATTTTACAGTAATGAATATATATATATACAGATCTAATAGCTCTAGAGACGGTTAGAGCTTAAACTGTACTGAATTGTTGCTGCTGTCATGCGTCACTAACGCTTCTGTTATGCGGCAGTTCCTAGTGGCTGGCAACACTATCATGTGGCAGCTAAGTGGCACATGGCACTGTCACTGGGAAGTAGCATAGTGGCTTGCAGCGTTGCCTCATGGTAGTTGCACAATAGCCATAACGGTTTACCATTTGTAGCCTAGGTGTCAGTTGTTTCTAACCCTAACCCAAATGGAAATATACCCATTATGTCTCAGGACAGAGGATGAGTGCTGCAAGACACCACTGACAACATGACAGAGACAGTTTCTGTTCTTACTGCTACTGAATAGATCCCCCTAAATTCTATATAGTGGACCTTTAAGATCCTGTGCTTGCACTTCATCTCATATTTTAATAGTAGCTGTGTGGTTATCATTAATGCTGTACAAAAGTTTCATCTCTACTGGTTTTTCAGTGTTTTCCTGTATCTCTCTACGGAGATTTAAAAAAAAATAACCATTCCTTTTTCTTCTTCTTCCTTCTCCATTTTCTTCTTCTCTCTCTGTCTCTCTCTCACTCTTGCTCTGAGGGGAGGAAAAGGTAATTTGTGTGTCTGTGGTGGATCAGCAGTGACGTATGTGTGTAACAGCTGTCACTGGCTTCCCTCACCTGTTTAACTAATCACTCCTTCTCTATGTGTCTGAGAGGTGTAGTCTGTCTGCTCGGTCCCTTACCCTTGAAAGCCAGACACACTGACCTAAAACTCACATCTTACTAGACGGCCTACAAGAAGAATTTTCCCCACGTTTTTTGTTCACATCCAACCACAGACAAAATCATGTATTACTATGTTTCAGAGGTATTTCTACTGACTTGGGTATTAGTGTATGTAAATAATTCAAACCTTAAAGCTGACTATAACGTTTACCACACCAAACAGAAAAGGGACCATCCAAGTTTCCTCATAATCCCAAAACTGCCTTTATGTTTGGTCATCACTGAAGGCTAAAACAGCAGGAAGGTTGGATGATAAGCTGCTTTGAAATCAGTATTGTGAAAAAGTATGACATTTCTGCCATGTAGCCCAGTTCTACTGCCTATACTTTTACTATAAACACACACACTGCAGTCTGATATGGCTCTGTTTAGCTTGGAGGTGCATACTAGACACCCACAGACACATGCACCTTTACACACACATCAAATGTGAAAAGAGCCCCCGCTGCAGTCATTACTGCCTCAGTCTTTATAGTAGATACACAAACACACATATACAGGAGTGATCTCAGGGATCTCTCATTGCACTTAGTGTCAGAGATGGGGGGAAATTCAGCTGCGTGCTGGCCTAGTGAAAACAGTGCGGAAGGAAGGGCCAGCTCAGAGAGCGGTAGGTAAAGAACTCATCTCTGCACACAGCTAAACAATGTGTGTCTTTCATTGTGCCCAAAGCATCGAGGCCACTATGCCAGACTCCTGACGACACACACCAGCCTCCATAGCCTGCATCCCAGGAAGCACTTTCTCCCGTGTGTGTGCGTATGTGTGTGTGCCAGTCAGGCCACTAATTTGCAGACTAATATCCAATATATGAGAAAACAATGCACAGATCTCATCTGAAATAAAGACCCTGGCTGTCTGTATTGTGTATGTTATCCACGCGAGAATCTTAAAACCCAAGACAGCACTAATGATGAGAGCAGACATTGAATTGCCAACAATTAACTCTGCTGGACAACCACCAACTCACACTGCATGGACAAATACACACTAGAGGGCACTGTTGCAATCGCTCTCTCTCTCTCTCTCTCTCTCTCTCTCTCGCTCTCTCTGACACATCTATCTCACTGACATAGAAGAGAAAAGAAGAGAAGAGAAGAGAAGAGAAGAGTTTCCCTCAGATTATGTCTTAGCTCAGAGGTCAGTCTTTGACTTCTTATCAAGACAAATAAGCAAATTAATTTTCCATAGGATTACTGTGATATATTAAATAGGCAAATCACAATCCAAAACCCATTTTTGCCTGAGTTATAACGGCTGCTCTGTGAGTTATTGAATGCCGTGTAAATGTAACCCACAGACATCTGGCTCTGATTTGGCCTGAGCTCTTAACAGCCCTCGTCTGATCTGTCTGAGAGGAAAGGTCTGGACACTCACTACTGTTTTCCCTGCAGCTGCAGCAGTCTGGTCCACACACAGTCTCACATATGGATCTGGGGTCAGTTAGAAAGCAGTAATGAGTGGTAAGGTTTTGGTCTGAACATGTCTTCCCACAGAAGTCAGAATTATGTAATAGGTCTAACCAATGTGTGTTTTGCTTACATTTCACCAGTGAAAACAGCTAACAGGTAATTACAGCATTGTGTAATATAGCTAAATGAGACTGTCAGAGTTTAAAACAATGCTGATGTCTATCATTAGACATGTGCAGAGCTGCTGACATGCATCAACAATGTTTTTGCTCTCAGAAGGTGAGATTCAATCTGACCTGGACAGACGACACTCAGACACAGTCCTGCACACTCGTGAAAGCAACTTGAGCAACTACATACTCATACTACATTCGTCTATTCTAAATTCCTGTTTTAATTTCCTCCATATTGGCAATTCAGCACCTTTGTAAAGAGGAAAAAAGAGGAACTGATATATTTCCTGGAAACATGCTTGATCACATCTGCAATCTTATAGACAAGGAAACAACCCATACTTATAAGTTCTTTAATTTACTGCAGTGTACTGGTTACTGCTGCATGGAGGTCAAAAACATATCTAGCAGCAAGAACAGAACTTCATGCAGCCTATTCTGTCCACTTAAGCACATCACACACTACAGCAACCATCCAAGAAAGGCTGTCAGTCCAGCTCACTTTAAAGAAACTGGCCTTCAGGTGCTTACACAAGGACTTTTTGCTGTCCATCAAAAACACACTTCTTGCATTTGGCTTCTGTAGGAACAAAGCACCGATGGACAGCTCGCACAAAAGTAAAAATAAATGTCCATCCATTAAAAGGTTCACCAACAGTATATATGCTGACATGGCCATGTGTCAGACTCAGTTTGGGCGAGCTGTAAACTAATCTTGGTTGGCAGCTCACATCCAGATCTGTAAAAATACGGTGCTACAAATTTATAAGGGTGCCGCACATCTATCTCAGCTTGGTATGCTGTCAGGGTGTGCACAGGTCTATCAGCTTAGCACAAAATAAAACACTCTGCCCACAAACTTAACACTGACAACACACCAGCCGCGGAGATCAATGTGTTGCCTGACGGATGCCAAACACTTCAGAAAGCAGCCTTCTTTCTGTCCATCACTCATAACCCACACAGTAAGCCTGTAACTGTAGATCTGTGGCTCAGTCAGATACAGTTGATTTCTTACTGATATATGTATACTGCACCTACTGAAATCTTTTACAAGCTGAGTAGAACTCAACACCCTCTACACACAGCAACTAAGCAAGCATAACGCAGTTCAGTCCATCCTGACATAACTTGTAATCTGGTGATGGAAATATACTCTACATACAAGGTCTTTGTGTGTTAAATTTGTAGGGAATCTTTAGCTCAAATGGAGTTAGATAACTCCCCCAACCACCATCAATGAGATACCAGTTAAGAGTTTTAACTTTATAGCATACCGCTGTGGACTCAGAAGAGGATGGATTCCTGTTTGAGTCTGATTCCTCTCAAAGTTTCTTCTCATCATTAGAGATACAAATCTAAATTTACAGTACATGTGGAATTTTGTGAAGATGCTTTGTGACAATGTCCATTGTTAAAAGTGCTACATAAAAATACACTAGAATTTTTTCATTATCCTCCCGAGGAAACACCATTGAATCACTTGTATGTGAAGAGCTGGTAGGATTCTGTGCCTTTAAATATTTTGAGGGATGCTCCACAATAGGGTGACCTCTCTCATCTCAGTTTTGCACTAATCTGTGCAAACTTTAGCGACTGTTGTGTGTGACAATCCCAGGACATCAGCAGTTTCTGAAATAGTCAAACGAGCTGATACAAATATCCATGCTATTGTCAGAGTCACCGAGATTATTTTTTCCCCAATTCTAGTGCTTAATGTGACTATTAATTGAAGCTCATAACCTACATAAGTATGATTGCATGCAGTATCCTGCTGTGGATAAAGATCACAGTCTATTTTATCAGCTTTGTCAAAGTACTGTTTATTCTCTTACAAAATAAAGTGGGTAATTTTAGCCAACCTTTCCTGTAGTTACATTCACATTGTCCAGAAAAGCCCAAAAATCTCAGGACATCTCAAATATGACAAACACAGAAGAAAAAAAAATCACATTACTGAAATGGGAGCCTCATGACGGGGAGCGAGTGGAGTGAAATAAAAACGTATAATGTGTCTTTTTTAGTTGATTGAAGACTAGACAATATGTCACATTTTTTATCATCTGCAATGGAAACAGTGCACGCTGGTAGTGTCACTCAGCTGCAGCACTGAGGACAGGACTATCGCAAATTCACAGGCATACACACACTTCTAATTACTATGTACATTTTATTTGAAAACTGCACCGTCTGCAGTTTATTCAGTAGAGTCTTAATTAGCTAGGAGCAGAAAGCATTTCTCTTTTCTGCCTTTGTATTGTGCTCTCTAGAGTCGGCAGGACTTAGAGCGTGTGAGGGGTCAGCAACGTGAGAGGTCAACGTTTTCCACAACCCTGTAGCTTGCTGTTATTATCACTTCACTTTTTTCTTTTACAGGCAGGTCATGAACTCTTTCTCAATTACACACATGTGCAAACATACACACACACACACACACACACACACACACACACACACACACACACATGAAATGGGAGGTACTAAAAAAACCAGGAGTAGAGAGAAAGTGAGAGAAAGTGAGTAGGAGAGGGAGTGTGTGTTTGTGTGTGTGGTTTGAAGTCAGGAGAGAATTGAGAAAAGATGCTAGGTGCCAGTGCACAGTGACTGTTTTTTTATCTTTGAACTTAATGTCAGTGCAAATGAATAACGCCCTTAATGTGCTTCCCAGGAAACAAAAAAATTGGCTCACATGCGTATGCTTCATAACAAGAAGTGTATAGTCTGTATGCAGATACTGGAGCTCCAACAAGAGCTAATAATAGCTAATTACATTACCTCCTGGGACATGCCCCTAGGCCTCCCAGAATGAATGACTAACATGACAGAATTCATTAATATAGGTGGAAGCAGGGGCGTGGGTGAGCGTTGGTTTGTGAATGAAGGGCGGAGCTGAGAAAAGTGGGTGGTAAGGATTTACACCTGTGTGGGATTTTTCTAATGAGTCTTCTGTGTTTCACTGAGCAGTGGCAAGTATATAGCGGGGAGAGACGAGTGCCACAAGGGAGAGAACTTTGCAGCACAGAGGTGTGTGTGTACATGCACATGTGTACATATGTGTCTAGTTAGATAAGATTGCTGAAAAGCAAAGAAGGAAACACAGGAAATAAAGAGCCCCAGGCCTGCGTACTGTCTCCTCATTTTCACATGAACTCATACAGTATATGGCCAAACATATGTGAACACCTGACCAATCACACCCAGATTTACTTGTTGAATACCCCATCACAAATGTAGCCCCCCTCTGCTGTTACAATAACCTCAAATGTAGACCCCCTATGCTGTTCTTCTGAGAAGGCTTTGCATCAGATTTTGGACAGTGGCAGTGGGGATTTGTTCATTCAGCCGCTACAGAATTGGTTAGGTCAGACACTGATGTTGGATGAGACGGCCTGACCTGCAGTCAGCATTCCAGTTTATTCCAAAAGTGTTCATTGGGGTTGAGGTCAGGGCTCTGTGCAGGACACTCAAGCTCTTCTACTCCAACCTTGGCAAACCATATATTTATAAGCCTCACTTTGTGCACAGGCATACAGTCACACTTAAACACATTTTCTGATGGGCCTTGTAGTTCCACTAAATGTACATTGTAATGCTACGGCATAAAAAGACATTTGCGACAGCTGCATGCTTCAAACTTTATGGCAACAATTTGGAAAAGACCCACAGATGAGTGTGATGGTCATATGGCCACAAACATTTGGCCATAAAGTGTATGTACAACCCCGTTTCCAAAAAGTTGGGACCCTGTGTAAAATGCAAATAAAAACGGAATATAATGGTTTGCGAATCATGTAAACTCATATTTAACTAAAAACAGAACAAAGACAACATATCAAACATGGAAACCGAGACATTTTATTATTTTTTTGGAAAATGTATATTCATTTTAAATTTGATGCCAGCAACCTGTTTAAAAAAAAGTAGGGACAGGGGCATGTTTACCGCAGTGTTGCATCACCTCTTCTTTCAACAACACTCTGTAAACCTTTGGGAACAGAGGAGACCAGTTGCTAGAGTTTTGAAAGTGAAATATTTTCCCATTCTTGCCTGGTATAGCATTTCAGATGGTTTCATGATGGGTCATGTTTTCAGTGGGTGACAGGTCTGTACTGCAAGCAGGCCAGTTTTACTCCTGGATTCTTCAACTAGGGTTCGGGTTAGAGTTAGCAAGGCAAGGCCTTCCCTAAACAAGACACTGTCTGGATGGCAGCATATGTTGCTCCAAAGCCAATGCTATCCTTGCCAAGTGCACTAATGCACTCCCATAGCATCACAGATGATGGCTTTTGAATTGTGCGCTGATAAGAAGCAGGATGGTCCCCCTCTTTTTCAGTGTAAAGAATATGATGTCTGTGATTTCCAAAAAGAATTTCAAATTTTGATTTGTCAGACCTCAGGACAGCTTTCCACTTTGCCTCATTCCATCTATCATCCATCAACTGAGCTCAGGCCTAGAGAAAGGAGCGGCATTTCTAAATCGTCTCTATATATGGTTTCTTCTTTGCATGGCAGCGTTTTAACCTGTGTTTGTGGATACTGTGAAAAACTGTGTTCACAGACGGTACTTTTCAGAAGGGTTCCTGAGCCCATGCAGTGATTTCCACTACAGAATAGTGTCTTTATTGCATCGCTGCCTGAGGGCCCGAAGATCACTGCCATCCAATATTGGCTTTTGGCCTTTTCCCTTGCGTACACAGATTTGTTTTCTGTCATCGGATTCTATAAATCTTTTAATACCATTATGTACCTTAGAACATGAAATCCTTTGCAATTTGAAAATCCTATTGAAATGTTTTTGCAATTTTACATTGAGGCGCATTATTCCTAAATTTCCCACGCAGTCTTTCACGCAGTAGTGAACCCCTCCTCACGCTCTTTTTATACCCAATCATGTTACTGAAGTGTTGCCAATTAACCTAATTAGCTGTAACATGTTCCAGCACATGCATTTTTTTTTTTGTGTTACTCAACATTTCTGGTCTTTTGTTGCCCAGTTCCAACTTTTTTGAAACTTGTTGCTGGCATCAAATTAAAAAACGAGCAAATATTTTTCATAAAACAATAAAATGTCTCAGTTTGTGGTATTTGTTCTATTTACAATTAAATATGGGTTTATATGATTTGCAAATCACCACATTCTGTTTTTATTTACATTTTACACAGTGTCCCAACTTCTTTGGAAATCTGGGTTGTACATACAGTCATATATATATATAGGATCCCATACTCATATACTTACTGTTCCATACAAACTAATCCCACCTATCCATTCATCCATCCATACATCCATTCAGCCGTCTCTTTATAACGTGGGAACACCCCCTGGAATTGCACTTAACTGTGTGCTGTGCAGCTTAAGAATTTCAAATGCCTTTGTAACATTTTATCCTGCATAAACTGACAAGACAACAAAACTAAATCTATATCATACTCGTCTGAGAGGAGTAGTGAAAGATCTGTAAAGAGTAGAAGAGAGGGATCTGCACTGTGCTGTGTCCATTCTTCTGCTCTTCTCTGAGAAAAGCATGAGATCCACATCCCTCTGTCCTCCAGCCCAGCAGCAGCTGCTCCTGTTTATATGCAATAGCCTGTGTTTATATGCAACTGCATGGCAACTTAACAGCTCCATTTATGCAAACAAAGTCTTACACATTGCGCAGCATGAAAGCATGGACAATTATACGGACAATTCCAGACCAAATTCATCACTGTGACATCGTTCCTGACTGTGATGTAATGTCTGGTTGTTTACAAACATTTACCTTAAAACAATCATCTTGATTTAATTATAACAAACAAAATGACAATATGGTGTTAATTTTAGAGTCATCTGCTTTTGTTGGGTGAAAATGTGTTTGGGTGAAAGTGTGACTATTTGTAGACTCAGCCGGGAGCCAATGCGTTGGAAAATGACTAACACTCTAATACCAATGTAGTTTATCTATTATCACTGCACGACTGAAAGGAAATAAGCTCATCCTACAGCTATTTAAAGAAATGTTGAGTAGACGTGATAACCGATTCTCACTAAAAATAGTCTGTAGACACCCAAGATGGTAATTTTATCATGCGTGCATGGAGTGTGTGTACACGGTGCAGAATGAATACAATGAATACTCAATATCTAAACACTTACGCATCTTAAGAACACACCGCTCAGATACTAGTCGACGGCTGTGGGAAGAAACGGGTTGTGGCTGCTATATATGAAGAGTTTACAGATCTGACGTTAAATGTAAAATTAATTGTGAAACAGTCTTTCCACTGTTCAGTGCTTCAGTATGGTGGGGGTATTGGGGTGTGATCAGATTTGCCTTAACTCTAGAATGGCCCAGAAGGTTATTTTGTCTTTTTTGAAAATTTGAGATAATTGCTTAAAAAAAATAAATCTCTGGTCTCCTTTGACTCATTACACCTAGTAATCGCCTTGTCCTGGTCATAGTCACAGTGGACCCAGAACCTATGCTGGGAACACTAGGCAGGAAGCAGGAATACATCCTGTATGCATCAGGGCACAATAAACATACACATTTCACACCTAGGGGCAATTTAGAATAGTCAGATTTTTCAATTTTAGAACAATCTTTTTACACCTGATTTTTGTATCAGGTAAACATATTAATTTGACCCTTTTATGAGATCAATGTTACAAATTGCATACAGTTTGTAATCACGAGTCCACCCAAGGGTCCACACAAAGTAAATTTAGTCATCAGAGAGCATACACGAGTCTCTGTGTGGACATCTGCATACCCTCCAATTTGGCCACTACACTACAAGGGCACAGGTGCGTATGCACTGCAGGTCTGTTGCTACGTGCTTATGTACAATTCATCTTGAAAGACAATCAAATATGCAATAATTTGTGGAGTGAAAGCTAGCGAAATGATTCATGGAGGAAAATGCCGATCTTACATGACATCTCAAAGTGAACTAGATTGTAGTATAATAAGAACAACTACACATCATGTGTGCACCTGCAAGGGAGTATAACTGAGGCTTAAGGCCACAGTCATCATTATGACCGTATACATTATAATCTATGTGCCATTTCATGTCAGTAAATAGAGTAAATTAATACCTGGGTTAATTTCAAGGAGTTGGCATAATCACTTCATAGAACTTTCTGTCATGGCCAGTTTGTCTGTTCTACATATTTAATCTGCATTACTGATGGGAATTTCAATTCTTTTCCATGAGTCACATCGTTCGGCTCAGTTAACCAATCACAGAAAACTCCTGCCAATTTTATCTCTAAACCGGATCAAATTTGCTATGTTTTAACAGTGATTCTTCTGAAATTGTTTAATGAAATCTCACTTTATCTCACTAATTCTCACTTTATTAAAAATTATTATAGAATAATCATTTAAACAATTGTTTAAACTAAAAATCAGCCAGGCACTACAAGTGTGACTGTTCATTAATTCTGCCTGCTGTGTTTGTGCTTCATTAGAAGAGCCGTGTTGTTTTATCCTCATACCTGATCATGTCCCCAAATACATTACAGTACATCTTCAACAAGTGGTGGTGCAATGGATCCTCCCGGCCTCATAAACGCAGCTCAGATTTTGCTCATATATCTCACATATATGTGACTGACAGGTGTTTCGTGTTGCCCAGGTGTGCCCTGTTACACTGAGTGTTTAGACAATTAATAGCTCTGAATGTCTATTCTTGGTTTGATCCCTGGGTTTCACATATGAAGACTGCATTTGTTAAAAAAGATAAAACAACATGATGACCAGAGAACTGACTAGTAAAGAAAAGCCATTTTGAAGCTGAGAAAAGAGGGAAAATCAACCAGAACCATTGCACAGGCATTGAGTGTAGCCAGTACAACACTTGGGAATGTCCTGAAAATGAAAGAAACCACTGGTGTACCAACAACTAGGCATCAGACAGGTCTGCCGAGGAAAACAACAGCAGCTGAGGACAGAAACCTTGTTGCTAAGAAAAACCCAAAAACAACAGTCAGTGGCATCTCCGACCTTCACAGGTATGATGAAGAATCACAAGCCATCATTCGAAAATGACTTTGAGAGCAGAAATATAGAGGCGATACTACAAGATGCAAACTACTCATGAGCAGTAAGAAGCTGAAAGCCAGATTACAATTCACAATGAAATAGAGAGATGAGCCACAAATTTTCTGGAACCAGGATTAATTTCCACTGAAATGATGGAAAGGCCAAATTGTGATGAAAGAAAGGATCTGCTCATGATCCAAAACATACAAGTTCACTGGTCAAGCACGGTAGAGGTAGTGTCATGGCTTGGGCTTGCATGGTTGCTTCAGGAACAGGCTCACTAATCTTTATAGATTAAGTAACTCATGATGGTAGCAGGAGAATGAATTCAGAAGTCTATAGAAAGGTTCTGTTTGTCAATGTAAAGAGGCACACATCCAAGCTAATTGGCAGAAACCTCGTCATACAGCAGAACAATGAACCTAAAAACACACTGACAACACATCAAAGGACTTCATCAGGGGAAAAAACTGGAAGGCTTTAGACTGGCCAAGTCAATCAGCAGACCTTAACCAACCAAGCATGCATTTCATGGAGAATGTGGAAACTAAGAGAAGTGGAGACTGTGGGGGAGAAACACCCCTCAAAGAAACAACTAAAAGAAGCTGTGGTACAAGCCTGGAAAAGCATCGCAAAAGAAAAATGAAGCAGTTTGAGGAGGTCAGTGGGTTGCTGAGTTGATGCAATTATAGCAAGCAAGGGATATTAAGGCAAATATTAAGTGTGATTTACTTTAGTTTACTTTAAAACTATCAGTTCCTCTACTTTTGTTCACCTAAAATTGGGTGGTCTGTCACCAAAGGTGCCATGTTCTAAGATGTTTAACAAATCTAGATGTAATATCAGCAAATGAAAGCTGAAATTTGGATCGTTCACCACTTTTTCATCTTCTAAACTCAACCAAAATGTATTCAGTATACAGTGTGTGTGTAGCTGGGTGTGCGTTCGTGTGTGAGTTTGTGTAAATGTTTAAGTCATATTGTTTTGGGTTAAGTGCAAATATGTCTCATTTTCTAATCTAATTCTCACACATTAATAAATAAATAATAAACAAAATAAAAACAAACAAATCATAGAATTTTTTGTTTGTCTCCCTGACATTTTATATCACCTATTTGAATTTACTTATTTATTTTAAAATTGATTCCTTATAGTATAATTATATCATTTGTATGTGGCCATCAGACATTCTAGAAGTTAAGAAATTCCAGCTTTTAAATTGACTCAAATAGGAAACAGTTTTATTTACAACATGGAGGCCTGGTGTTGTCCAATCAGAAATGGTGCTGTCCAGGGTACTGAAACTGTTCCCACAATGCCACAGCCATGTCACACATTGTTTTATTTTTAAGTCTACATCATTGAGTATTATTAAAGAAGCACCAGGGGTTATCGTTAATATAATCTTAAAAGCCATTTAATTAATCAACACAAAAATGAGAAGTTAATCTATCCAATGCGAACTATACTGAGAGATAAGCTGTTAAACACACTATCATGAAGAGGTTTTTAATCTGACTGAACTAATAGAGCTCTGTGGACCTCATCATAACTCCTCCACCCCAGTGCTGATGTGAGACACATTACATACTAGATGCTAAAGGAGTGTCGTTCCTCTGCAATCCTCCAAACACTTTTACAGAGGGAGACTGCTTCAAACCTCACACTTACAGCCAAATAAAACACTAAGGGAGCCCATAAAGCTTACCCAGCCCTGCGCTAACTGCAGACTTATTGCACCGTTCCATCCACAAACACTCCTAATCCGCTCGCTCTTCTTTCTGCTCGACTCCGTTTGGCTGATGTAACGGCACAACGAGCTATTGCATGCTGCTCACTACTGGGTTTTGCACTCTGTCTTCAGGAGCACAGGCAGAAGACAGGATGTCCCCCTGCCAAGAGTCTATTAACTAATCCCCTGTTTATAAAGTCTACTTCAGTATCTTACAAGACTGATCGGCTAGATAAAACACAGGGTTTTATTTCTAAGCAACTACTTAACAAAACATGGTGCAGCCAAGGCATCCACTGCCCCAGGAACTCTTCCGGGCAAGAGTTCACTGGAGTGAATGCAAACAGTTGTTAAGCTTTTACCATCAATAATCACTCCTTATAATTATTAGGCTCATTAGTCAGAAAGCACAAATAATAACACCTGCACACAGTTTACTTCTGCTGAACACAAGATCTGACAAATATAGCACTTCTATTTTTATCTATGTTCATCAACATTCACAGTTTGGTACATTTTTTAAAAAGCAGTGAAGCCATGTATGTCTTTCAAGCTACAGCAGTGCTTGTGTTCATGTCATCTGGGCCTTTGACAAATGCCGTTCTTAAAGTGAGGCCTCATTTATTTTTAGGCATGTGAATACATTTGACAAGGTTTAACCCTTAAGTAATCATTATATCAACATGTTTTCACAGAGCCATTGTTTAGTTTTAAAGTTGTTATTTTTACAGTGATGTCTACAAAGAATAGCACCGTCACTCCCAGACACAACAACTTCTACTACTACTACCAAAAAAATCAAACAAACAAACAAACAAAACAAAAAAACCCAAACCCCAAGTTGTTGGGTTATTTGAGTGACAAATAAAACTATCCTCTTTGCAAGTAGAGTGTGAAAGACAAACGAAGAGAAATGGACTAAACAGCGGGCTGAAGAGTTAGAGCCGTAACGATTCTTAAGAGCAGTCAACATCACCCGCGCGTCTGAGGAATGGGGCCAAATTTCCATGATGCAGTGCTGCTTGGTTTTGAAGGTGTGGGCCAGGAAACTCACTCTCTCCAACTCTCTCTCTCTCCCCCTCCTCCCTCTCTATCTTTTCCCTTTTGAGTACCATTAAGGAGAGTGGGAGTTAAAGGCACAAGCTCTTTTCCATGTGATGAGCACAAATCCTGTTCTAACAGGATCCAGACCTGGGGAAACTGGTGAGTTCCAGCAGCTGACAGGCTCCATAAACGCTGCTGGCATATGGGGAGACAGCAGCAGGTTCTCATCAAACCCCAAACGCCCACTCCCTTAATCCACTCTCTCTTTCTCTTCCCTTCCACCTCGCTCACTCACTCCTGCTCCACATGGGTCTGTGCTAACCAGATGTCAGCATGTGTCTTTGCTACAGCCACCAAGAGAGAAGACAAACACATAGAGGTGAAGGAGAAGTGTAACAGAGGAGAGAGCGGGGGATGTGACAGGCAGGTAGGAGGACAGAAAGACAAGACATAACGAGAAATATGGGAAAATAAACGAGAGAGCCAGGGACGTTCTGTGAACCATTTCTGCCTTACAGGGCATATATTGAGATGAAATCCCGGAAGGGGTGTTTATAAGCATTCATATAACTCATTAAAAGAGAACAGATGCTCACAATGGCCTGAGTGTGTGGATTTGGAGCCATGAGCGGATAGATGTCCGGTGGCTACTGCTGCTACTGTGCTGGGACTAAGTGGTTCTGCACACTGTCGCCTGGATTGTCTCAACACTCAGGGCCTGGAGAGGGATACAGACACTCATGCTATAGGCACAGGATGTGAGAGAGGAGAGGGGAAGAGAGGTGAAAAGAGGAGAGGAGAGATGAGGAGAGAAGAGGAGAGAAGAGGAGAGGAGGAGATGAAAAATATCAGATGAGAGGAGTGGAAAGGAAAGGAAAGAAGAGAAGAAGAGAGGAGTAGAGAGGAGAGACAAAATATGAGCGGACAGGAGTAGAGAGGAGAGGACAGAAGAGGACAGGAGGACCAGAAGCACCAGTAGTTCAAATTGTTCCCTCCTCAGCAGTTTCCTGAGCAGGGGGTGAAGATGAAACATGAGAGGCCGGACACAACCCCTCCCTAGAAACTGCAAGGTGCCCTGCCTCAGACAGCGTGATGCTTCTGTTGGTAACATGCTTGTGTGTGTGTGTGTGTGTGTGTGTGTGTGTGTGTGTGTGTGTGTGTGTGTGTGTGTGTGTGTGTGTGTGT
>JAQQZR010000038.1:11599084-11611168 GCA_030068235.1 Notoglanidium macrostoma
TGTGTGTGTGTGTGTGTGTGTGTGTGTGTGTGTGTGTGTGTGTGTGTGTGTGTGTGTGTGTGTGTGTGTGTATGGGTTTCTATATCTTGGTGAGGACAAGATGTCCCAAGAATAGGAACATTTGACAAATTTGACACTGTGGGGACTTATGGCTTGTCCTAATATGTAAAACAACCTTTTTACAAAAACTACAATTTTGTATTTAAATAGCAAAAAAAAATAAACCCCAAAACCCCAAAAAGTTTTATTTTGTTGGTAAGTGTAAAGAGGACATGAAACACTAGATGTACTTAGCACAATTTTATGAGATGGATTCCCACTTTACAATCCTTAAAAAAGAAGAACTGCTTGCTGCTTAAGAAGCAAAGTATGAAAGTGGACAGGTTATTTTTGTTTGTTTTTGACGCTATGAAACACATGGCTACATCCAGGGACAAAAGTGACCCCCCTTGCATTGTTTTTTAGTGTGGGTTTCCTTATTTTCCATTGCATCAGTGATTACCAGTGCGGTCACGAATAAGCTAATGTGGAATAATGTAGGACTTCCATGCCAACCAACCTCATGACATCACATCCTATGATGGGACAGATTACTTATAACTTTTAAAACTGTTTCACTGACAGTTTTAAACCATTGAGGACTTTTAAAATGAGAATCCATCTAGTGTTTCATGTCCACTTTGAGGTTAGGTTTAGGCATAGCATTAATTAGCTGTATTAATAATTATATCAAAATAGGTTCCTTGCAAGGATAGTAAGACAAACGTGCGTTTGTTTGTGTGCATCTGAGAAAGAGGACAGAGAAATAGATGCTGTATGGCATTCTTATCTTACTCAGTATATGCTATGTCTCCATGCTGTTGTTAGTATTGCGCTTGGGAGGAGTTGGGTTCCTCTGAGATGGTGCAAGCCCTGCACTTCACTTTAAAGACTCTTATCACACTCTTTACTAAAGTCTCTCACTCTCTCGCTGTTCCTGAGTCGCTGTCTCTGTTCGCTGGAGCAGACATATAAAGCCATTGGGACACAAGCAGTCAATGAACAGTTGTTTTGCAGAAGTGTAATTCCGTGCCCTGTCTGAGGGTCCATGGGAGGTCTACTGGAAAGAAGTGTGTCTGCTGTGTGACACACTCTGCTATCTAATGAGAGACAATGGGCCTTTACTCGACCACTATCCTCACCTCTTATCCTCCTAATGCACTACTGGTTTCCCATCACACATCAAAGCAATCCAATTCACCTCAGCGAGTTATCTAATGCTTCCATCACAGAGGCCACTTATTGCCATATTGCTGTGGGTCCCAGTGCAAAAAAAGAATTATTTAACACCACTTTGTCTGTTATTCAGAGAAAGTCTTTATCTTGAGGAGCAGAGAAAGTATAATGGCTTCCACTTTATGAAACTGAATGACCAAATACCAAATACAGTCAGTAAAGTTTTAACACTCACAGGTAGAGAACAAAAAAAAAAAATTGTTTAACATAAAGCCATGTCATAAAGTTTTGCTGAAACACAAAGAATATCTTAAACATAATTAAAAATAAGCAGTGAAGGCATTTACCTTTCAACTGGACTCCACTGTTTGACTGATTCCACAGGAAAACTATGATTAACTCAACAGGGAACAAAACTAGCTCATGACGTAAAATAGATATGAGGAGTGAAAGAATGGGTGAAGGAGAGGTTGCATCACTGCCAAAGATATCTAAAAGATAAGATGGAGTTTAAATTCCTCCATTCTTTATTTTTTTACTCAGTCATTTTCATAAACTATTTAATAAAACCTGATCAGCGTAAGAGGCTAATTTGAAAGAAATATGGTTTGAAATGTGGCGAATTAAAAAGAAAATTTCTCTCTCCTAGACAGATGTGAATTTTATCCTTTATAAAGGCAGCAAACTCACTCACCCCAGAAAGTAATGCTTTGACAGCCACACCAGGCAATACCTAACTCAATTTTCCTGGCAATTATGCAGTCTGCAAGCTTAATGTCCACACACACACACACACACACACACACACAAACACACGGTGAGAGTTCCAACGGCGTGATACCGTCACGGCTGGCTGTACTGGGTCAGACATAGCTCTCTTGTTGGCATAGGTAAAGACAGAGAGATAGACAAGAGCAGAACCTGAGAGAGTTCACTGTCAGACAGCCAAATCACTGTCAGATAAATATCTCATAGAGACAGAAAGACAGAGAGGTTACACACGGAGACACGTGTATACAGGGAAATGTAAGACATGAAAGATAGTTCAATATAAATATACTGAACTTGGAGTCTTTGGAGTTGAGTGACCCAGGCTCTGACACAGAACACAGGTCGTCAACATCAGCTGCAAATTTTTACTTTCTGCTATCTTCTGTATCGTCTTTGGTGCTGTTTGCTGTAAATATGGAGCTCATTTTCACCCCAGGTTATTCCCTTAATTCTACATCAGAGCAGCAATTTCACAGCCATAATATGCGCTCTGTGAACATTAATCTGGTTCATGTCTAGCTGGGTCAGGAATAAAAAAAAGAAAGTATAACATACAATTATGCTAACACGTGATGAAATTATGGCTCACAGCTCTCATGTTGCTGATGAGTGTTTCTCATGCTACTTTTCTAGTAATACTGCTTTCACTAGAGACGCAGGTTGACAGTAAAAAGACACAGACATTTGCGCACACACACACACACTTCCATCTATATAAACACTTGTATCATCCCTTAGACCGTTGGCTTGTTATGACATTAATGATAATTTGAAGAAAAGCAGATGGACATAATGTGTCATCCTTGTATTGATGCTGTCCATGTAAGGTTACAGTAGTCAGACTCTATCCCTCTCCGAAGGTACACTGGCACACACACACGGACACGAAACACACGTAACACACTAAATCAACCACCAACCAAAAAAAATAAAATAATTGCTTTTTGTATAACCTCGTCCCTACTGTTCTGGAGAGATTACTTTCCTGCTCAAAGTGTGTGTGAGAGGGAGTGCCGATGAAGGCTTACAAGCATGTGTAGTGAACAGCATGCGCTGCAGAGGAAATTAAGTCTACTAATGGAGCTCTATTGTAGTGCAGAGCTGCATGTTATTACATGTGCAATTAGGACATGTGCATAGTAAATCTCCTTTCGCCTTCACACCACTTCACATAAAGGTTTACCCAAAGAGAGCCCATTAAGAGGCTGTAAAACCACTCCATCACACTCTGTTTTCCATGATAAATCAGGCCTGAACAGCTGTTTACCGCCTGAATTACTTCAGTCACAAACTGCTGCGCAAAAAGGCCTCAACCACAGAGTTGAAGCTGTGAACTCTATAGCACAGGTAAAGCCTTATGACCACATGGCCTCAGGCAAGAGGTCTCTCCACAAAGCTGACATGTAAGGCCACACACAGGCATTTAAAATCAAATCCATACATACATTTAGAGTTTTTCTTAATGCAAGTGTGCAAGAAAAATGTAAAAAAATATATATATAATATATATACACTTATAAAAACTATTAATATTGGCTTAACACTTATTTATGAAAATACTCAGAGCAACCACCTTTTAACTGTAAAAAAAAAGGGCCATGGACCCCCTACATATTTACTGTACAACAAACTATTAAAAATTGAGGCACAGTAAAGTACATTGATTTTGGCTATTTATTGGAGTCAGAGATATTATTTTCTATTCTGAAAATAACTCTCCATTGAACCTATAATATCCCATTATAACTTTAGTGATTGTTATATTTATCACTCTAACAAAAGTAGAAAATTGTGGATGCCCTAGTTCTTCTTCACAGACCCCAGGTCACCAGACACCACTTTGAGAACCTTGGCCATAGAGATTAAAAGCACAAGAAGCATCTCTATATTCATCTCCAAATATCTCTTGCACAAACCAAAAAAGTCAAGCTGTCCACAAATCTTTGATTACAGTTGTGTAGAATAAGAGTGGGGAAAGTAGGGTTGAAAATAGGCCAGTATATTTCGGACTGGATAAAAAAAAAAGTTACCCATCATATCAATATATGAAATGAATGATAAAAAAAGAAAATGCTGACCATGCTGTTTACCAAAAAGGGCTATTAAACAATCAGAAATCTCTAGTGAGCAACTTACTGTGTCCTCCATCTGTCTGTATCACAAACACATTAACATGTAAGCACTTTCAATACACTTCAGGGTTTGGAAATGTTCCAGCAGGGGCTTGAAGTAAAGTTGGTTAGCCCATGAAAGGCTGGTCCCTTTTCTCCTTGCTTTCATTTACTCCTCACAAGGACAGAATGAATGTACTGATGGTCCGTTGCAGGTGCCACAAAGTAATCTGTGGTCTAACAGTGTGCTGAAAGCTAGCTTGCGTTTTATCACACACTCAGCACTGGTTTCTTATCTTTAACTGGATATTACTCATCCTCTTACCACAATCTTATCTTACACTTGTCTTATGTCAGATATTTGCTGGCATGTGTGGCTGGCCCAAGAGAAAAAGTAAGTACATTATTCTGCAGATGACATACACACACACACACACATACACACACACACTTCTAGTATAGCTTGAAACAAAATACATCCAGTGAGAAACATTTTGATGCAAGGTCAGAGGAGAATGGCCAGATTGGTTTGGGCCGACAGGAAGACTGTGGTAACTCAATTAACAACTCTTTACAACCGAGGTGAGCAGAAAAGTATCTCAGGATGCACACATGTCAAACCTTGATGTGCATGTGCTACAACAGCAGAAGACCACACTGAGTACCACTGAGGCTACAGTGGACACAAGCTCACTGACACTGACAGCTGAAGATTTGATAAATATAAACAAAATGAACAAATAGATGCTTACATTGAAACAAGCAAAAAAAAAAAACGGTTGATCATCAAGGAGCTAATTTTGACCTGTTATGCAACTGTTCAGTCTTGCATTAAGGACTGAGTCAGATAATGCATAACATTATGTAATGGTTTTTCCCAGCGCTGACTAAGCAAGTGGATGTTGTAAGAAATGCAGTGGATCTGGATGTAGAAATAACAGGAAACTAAGGGGCATGGGGAACTGATGAGGAGGAGGAAGACAGATATAAAAACGTGTGTGTGGCACAGTGTAGTCAGAATTGTGGGCCGATGAGACAAATTAGCAGAAGAAAAAGCAGAAAAAAACATATATTATGACATGACTTTATGAGCAACTGCTGCACATACAAAGTGACAGAAAAGGCTCTCTCTCTCTCTCTCACACACACACACACACACACACACACACACTCTAAGTAGTAATGTTACTTTATTACATGAATATTGCCACTATGATTAAAGCGTATGATTTGGTGCTGACCCATTCAAAGATATCTATCTGAATCTGTAGACAAAACCACAGGAAAATGTACACTCCTTCACTCTGAGCTCCAGACTGTCTGTAACTGGATGAGCTTAAGTGTCTGTCTTTTCGTCCACATTAATCTCCATAGTGTCCCATTAACACCTACTTACGGTTTATGTTTTGATATGGTCAATCCTAAGGCTCAAATACCACTAAATTTATAGAGTAGATAATTCCTGTATTAGATTAAAACCACATCAACTGTTCTCTTGAGCACACACTCTGTAAAATAATGTATGGTAGCGAACAGCATGAAACTCATTTATGGCTATATTACAGATTGCCAGGAGATGTAATTAGCATGGAAGTCGATATCTTGAAGAGGGGGAGAATAGCAGTATGTACACTGTAGGGTGCTCACTTCAGAGCAGATTTCTCCATTCCTTACCAGGGAAAAAGGAAATGAAACACTGGTTGGGGGTGGATGGTGGGAAAATATGGCATCTCTTTTGCGTGCACGGCAAGAAGGTCTTGCCGTATTTCTAGTTCTATTTTATTGGCTGGACTGTAAAAAAATATGTCCCAGTAGTGCTGACTGGTTCGTTTATTCGCTGATCTCCACACAGGCAATCCTTTCTCAGCCTCCGAAATAGCAGTAGACTCGTTCATCATCCTTGAACAGAGGGGCTCCATCGCCATCTCCATCTTCATGACCCCCTGAAGACAATATTTGGAAAGGGGAGGAACACTGAAGAGGAAGACTAGTTTGTACAGAGAAACGAAGGATGCAGAAATGCTATTTAATGTATTGTGTACAGTTTCTGTATTTAATATATATTTGCCATAAAAAGGCTGTGTTTGCACCTTTGAAATTATACCCCGAAAGTTATATTCTAAAACAACTGTGTACTATGATCAACTCTCAAGATGGTGAAAACACAAATAGCAAAACTAGAATCTTGTGAATATTCCAGTAATTTAAAAGAATCTAAAATATATACTTATTTTTATCACCATGTAATTCAGGGTCTGAAAGTCAATTTAATGTTTATGACAGAACCATAGCTATTGGTGACAAACTAGATACGAAAACTGTGTTGACAGATCAAGCCTTGTGTGGGAGGATAACACAGTATTCAAGTGCCTCTGAAAGAACTGTTTATATGTGCGTGTGCATGTGTGTACTTGTTTGTGCATGAGTATGCTCCTCTTTCAAGTTCTTTCTTTCCACATTCCACAACATGAACACGGTTAACACATTCAGGTCAAAGCGTTTGGACATCAGAAAGTGCAAAAGGAATAAACAAATAAATGTCTACAAACCATAAATCTAAGTAAAAAAATGCTGAAGGTTAAGAATGAACAGGATTTATTTGTGGCCTTAAACTGCCTAAGAAGTTTTGTTTAGTGCTGCATGGAAGAAAGAAATGTTTCTCTCTCACACTCTGTGTCTCTTTGTTGAACTACACATGCTACTCCTGAGATACCAGTGATCCTGATCCCTTCTGCTCTCTGGACCTGCCTGAGCCATCCTCATGCCGTACTTCTGGTGGGAGTTCTCATCACTTGGAAAGCACCCACTCCTGCTGAGGATGGCCCCATATGGATAGCTTAAAGATATACTTAGAAACCATGATGGCTTGGATTGCAATTTAGGAACAGTTTTGCACTCAAGTCACCACGAACATGTTGTAATCAAGTGTCCATTAGTGAATGTGTTGCTAACGTCAACTAAATAGACTTCATGTTATGCTGTAATAAATTTCCTGGTTGCACAATTTCACTTTTTGACAATATAACATACAGTTATAGAAGGGAATTATTTATAATTGCTCTATCCAGTGTCACCCAGATGAGGATGAGTTCCCTTTTGAGTCTGGTTCCTCTCACGGTTTCTTCCTCTTGTCGTCGCAGGGAGATTTTCCAGCCACCATCACCTCTGGCTTGTACATTAGGGATATTTATAATTCATCTCCAGATTTTTTATATTTCTGTAAAGCTGATTTCAGCAATGTCCTTTGTTAAAAGCGTTATACAAATAAAATCGAACTGAATCAAATTGAGTTGAATTGAATGGATGTGGGAAAATCTTTGGCTCGGACTTTTACTAGTATGTTGGTGGACATGAAACACTAAGACAAAAAGTAGAAGACATGACAGAATTGAACCTGAATACACCAACACCTCCGAGAGAGGATCTCAAAAAAGCAGCTTACTGGACCATATTCACATATGATATGGAAATTCTAAAAATAATAACTTATTAGAAGTGCTGTGGATAACAGCATAGCACTGTAGATTAAAAAGATACCCCATTCTTCCAAGTGGCACAATAGAAAAGCATTCACATTGTTATCAGAAGATCATGAGTTCCAATCCATGGCTGGGACTGCAGGCAGTAAAATTGGCTATGCTCCCTCTCCCCTGTCAATCACAGCAACACTAAGCAATCATGGGTGTCTGTGAGCTCATGTATATGGAAGAGGGTGGATAGCACTTTCTTCTGAGTGTGTTAAACTGCCCGGTGATGCAGCATTTAGAAAATATGCAGTTGGCTGCCTCAGCATGTCTCCACAGAAGCACATGTTAGCCCTCACCCTTTCTGATCAGTTGCTGGTGGGTGAGAACTGGCAAGTGACCAAACTAATAAAAACATTTTTTGGAAAAAGATGCACCATAACAGAGATTTTTAAATAACCAACGTTCATTTTTGTTTTATTTTTTTTACGTCCTACTAACAATCTGCTCTTCGACGTCCTCTTTAAATTACCCATTACAGCTTCTCATTTCAAAACTAGGATGGATAAACTAGGGAACCAACGTTAACCTCCTCTTCAATCACCCAACAGCCAAATAAATTTAACGGAAAAATTGATAGTCTCTTCTGCAGTCAGAATCTTTTCACTCTCACCACAGCCACAAGAATGATCATATTCAAAAGTCAAAAAAACTGCAGTCATATTTCTGCACAGTAAATCAAAGTGTTTTCTGACTGATAGGAGGAACTTACATCTGGTTTGTCTATGATGATATATACTGCATGCACATAATCCACAAGTTTTAATGTTGGTCTCAAGGGGTTAAGTCTTCCTCTTCCTTTATTGTCTATGGTGCTCTTTCTGTGCTGAAAGTGCTGCAGTATATAAGAAAAAATGCACAGCCTCTCTCTCTCTCTGGTAGAAATGCTGGCATGAAAGTATGTACAGATCTGAGACAATGGGTGAGAGAGAGAGAGAGAGAGAGAGAGAGAGAGAGAGAGAGAGAGAGAGAGAGAGAGAGGGAGAGAGAGAAATGACAACCACTTGTCATACCAGTTTAAAAGTAAATAAAATTCAGGCAAAACCCCCTTTTCATTATAACCAGCAACCTCATTGCTCCACAACACAAACACAGATGAGAGCCATTGGCAAACATGCGCTTGTTTTTCTGACCTGATCTCATTGCTAAGTGCGAGGGACATCTGTAGGAAGATTGTGGGGGAGTTTTGGATGTGACCATATGCACAATTCTCTGAATGGAATGGAGGTTTGATGGCAGGTTCTTGATCAAACACATTTTTTTCGCTTCGTTTCCTTTGATGCTAAACACTCCCATAGACACACACGGTCTTATCCGGAGGAAAATCAGTGTTCTAGATGATTAAGTCCTGATTTAGATCAATATTAACCATGTTGTGGCAATTACATTCACCCTGGGTCACCACAACAGTGTTTACACTGGTATCATAGTAAAATACACTCTTAAGGATGTGTGTCTGTTTAACATCATTACACCCTTCTACTATGCTGCTATAGCACTTACTCCACACAAACACTGACATTTTTGACACCAACACATGGCTTTGAGAGTTAAAATAGTTACAATCTATAAGCTATCCTGACGTTCAGCCCACAAGAGTAATTTTGCATTGGAAAATCAATATATTATCAGAGACTATAGGTCAGAGCTGATGGTAAGGTTGTGTTTGCTACCCTTGCTTAGCTTTAGTTCACAGTGCCCCACTGGGGGAGCTGTGCACCATGGCAACTCACACACCAAATCAGAGAAACACTAAACACTCATGGGATCTTGGGACTTCAAATACAGTGCAGGAGCAATAACGAACGATGACTGACTGCTTTCAAACCTGTCAATCAAGATGCTCCCAAACACCAAGGAGGAAATCAGCAGAGGCAGATTTTTACAACAATATAATCACTATTTGTATTATATGTTTTGTTCTTCATATGATTTAATATCTGAATAAGGGTTTGAGATGGCCCCAAGTAATGAAAGTAAAATCAGTCAAATCATGCAGTGCAGAGGCCGGATGGTGAACATCCTGTTCATCTGATGTGGAGAAATGAATAGAAAACTACTGAATATTGGAGAAGGGAGGAGGAAATAAATCCAAAATAACAAGGCAAATCAGAAACTTTTAGCAATCTAAATATGACCCGGCCACACCCACTCTATCTGAATACATCCTCATAGCAACAGGTGCTTTTAATGTTTGGGTTCCATTTGTGATGAGCTCAATCCAGCCTTACTCTGAGGGGAGGGGAGAGAGGTTGGCAGTTATTTGCACTGTATACTATGCAGACATGAAACAGAGAGCGAGTAAACATATATGTCCTCCATCCTAAAGTTAAAATAAACTCTAATGTGTGCTCATATGAGATTTTTTAGTCACAAAAGCAGCTTGTGACCATGGATTTTGGTGGGGAGGAGAACATGAATAACAGCACAGCCTCAAACATCATTAATTCATTGGCTAACACACTTGACATATGATGTAATCTACTAAATATTGATTTTTTTTTTTATAGTAACCCTGTAATGTCATTAATGTAGATTACAGGTTTCAGTAAAATATTTAGCTGAATGAGACCTTAAACTACACAAAAAACCTGAAACTAGCCCAAGAAATTAGGGCATTGAAAAAGTGATGTTTTTCTTCTTTTTCTCCCTTTTGGTAGACCCGGTGGTGCAGTGTTTAGCACTGTTGCCTCACAGCAAGAAGGTCCTGGGTTCGATCCCCGGATCACCCAGGGTGCATTTCTGTGTGGAGTTTGCATGTTTTCCCCGTGCATGAGTGGGTTTCCTCCTCCCTGGACTTCGGTTTCCTCCCACAGTCCAAAGACATGCAGATTAGGTCAACTGGCTACTCTAACTTGCCCATAGGTGTGAATGGCAGCGTGTGAATGCGAGTGTGTGGCTGTTTATCTCTGTGTTGGCCCTGTGGTGGTGCGACCCCCTCTCGCCCCGTGTCTGCTGAGATTGGCTCCATATCCACGCCATAATCCCTCTTTCTCTCTCTCAGTTTATGGAATATATCTTACAATAGAAATGGTTCTGTACATCATAGACCCACTGTCTGCACTTATCCTTTTCCTTTTTTTTTCTACATTATTGTGTAAATTTATTAGATTTAATTCCAATGATTTGCTATAAAACAAGACCTTGGCTGCGAAGTATGTTGAAGCTAGTCCAATCTGGCAACCATTTCACTCACCGTCCTGTCTGCTGCTCCACTAGGCCTGTATTAGTGCTTGTTGCAGGTCCCATTTTTGAATACTAGGTACAATAATAACTCTATGGAAGCTAAGGGCGACAGGGAGCATGCTGCCACACGATTGAGCAACATCTAAAAGCCAAGCAAATCAACAAAACATCTGCTTATGCATCATATTTTTAATCATTGGTCACCCAAAAGAAGTCATTAGTATTTCAAAAGGATTTTAAAATGTATGCAGTTGTGATTGAGGACTGAAGATGAATATTTGTTGAATGGCTGATATAAATGGTTGGACTTCACCTGCCCCTGGATTAGTGGCCACAGCACAATAATCATTTCAAATGTCTAGTGGTAGTAAGTAAAAGGAATGGGACTTCAGAAGTTTAAACACTGCGTGATTTTTCAACCATCCTATACTGAGGGACTGAATACCCTTGAATGAATGGGAAAACATTTTCAGGTTTCAATATATTTTAAAATTGCAGCATCATTAACTTACCCTAATGTATAGGGCTTCTAAAATGCCGTCAAGTCCATTCAGTGAAGCTAAACACACCAGCAGCCTGAACTAAAGAGATTATAACTATGCTCTCACTGACAATGATTCCCTCTGAGTTTCCTGATTCAGGCTGATCAGCAGGCATCTGCTAAGCCAATTAGTTGTGATGGCAGTGGCTTGCACTCAAACAGCGTCCTGCAAAGTAGCACTGGGCAATACTAGCTATAACAAGCTCAGGAGTGTGTTCCATCAGAGCCATGCACAGGCCATCATTTTATTGCTCTCCAGAGACATGGCCTGGAAATACCCAGGTGTATATATAACCAGCTGGTGAAAAGGGGGCTTTCCACTTAAAGAGGCAGGGTAAAAACTGCTGAGAGCACATTTTTCCTGTGAAGAACAACTAGTTCAATATTCTCATCCTCTCTATCTCTATCTCTTCCCTTTTGCCATATTACTTCTAATCTTCTTTCAGATTAGACTTGTGAGTGTGCAACATACCATCATCCTATCATGCCTACTAACTGTCAGCAATTGACAATAGTATAACTTGTGGCTTTGGAGGTGTGTAGGCTGAAACGGCATGAACTCCAGTGGCATGGGGATTTGCTCATTCAGCCACAAGAACATTATTGAGGTCAGGCACTGATGTTGGAGGCCTGCATTCCAGCTCATACCGAAGGTGTTCACTTGTTTCTGTTAAATATGGCACCATATAAACTGCCTCAACATACTCCTAGAACTGTGATGATGCCATTGGAATGC
>JAQQZR010000038.1:11616801-11633693 GCA_030068235.1 Notoglanidium macrostoma
GGCCAGCCCAATCTGCAGACCTGAACGCCACTGAAAAACTCTGGAATGTGATCAAGGGGAAGATGGACGGTCACAAGCCATCAAACAAAGCTGAGCTGATATCATTTTTGAGTCAAGCGTGGCATAAAGTCATGAATGAAAGAATGAAATGGTGTTCTTTCTTCCAATATGATTCTAAAACATAAATATAAGAGATGATTTAAAAATTAAAAGTAAAAAGGAGAGTAATACAATGACACATAGATGAGGAGATGACAAACACTGTAATATTTTATAGTATATTGCTGTGCCATTTCTGTATGAATAGTTCTACTTATAACTATCACATTGATCATTGCAATTTCATTTAGTTTAACAATATGGCATTCACTATTTACAACAGCACTTGAAAACAGCACTTGATCCTGCATGCACTATTATTTTGCATTTTCTTTTTCATACTGAGATCTGAGAGTTAATTCTGCAGAGGACAGAGAGTAGACTTATTGTGTACAGCATGTACTTTTCAGACATATCAAGGTCTGGCGTTAAGTGATGGCACTAAGTGAGCTGGGGGAATGAGGCAGCAGTCAGATGATGAGCTATACTATGTATACACAGGACTGAGAGAGCTCAGGTTTGTTTGACTGTATGAAGGCTACGGACTGTTGTTGTGCTGCGAGACACATGAACTACGTAATGGAATCTCTGCAGTCTCATGTCTGACTAGCACAGAGCTGTCCCATCCATCCTCAGACAAGCGTCTGGACACAATCATACTTGCTCAAATCTTTACCTTCTCACACTGACATGGGAGCTAAGACAGCACACAATCCACTACAGAGTACGCCTATACTTATATGAGTGCGCACATGGACTGCGCACGCATACATATGGTGCGACAACATTAGTTATGATGTTGTTACGGTTGTTACTGCATACTTAATATGTATAAATGTATTTACTTATTTTTTTTTTTAATGGTGCTTTACTGTGTGCGCTGTATTTTCTTGATTTTACTATTGCTCTTACCTGAACTGGTAAACCTGAACTTCTCATTTCATTCTCCCAACATCCTTATCCCAGTATAAGAGGGTATATACGTGTATGGTGACTCAGTGAACGGGTGCTCATCATCATTTTTTGGCAGGAGCCGATCAGACAAAACAGAAGATAACAGGCTTCACAGATGCCTACGCTGATACTCTCTGTGAGAAACACCAGGGAATCCCAGAAAGATTCAGAACTCAAAAAGGAATAAACCGTCCTAAACATGCTTTACTTTTACATCACATTCCATGAAGAGAGCAAGTTCTTAGGGCACTGAGGACCAGGATCAAGATAACATGACAGCTAAAAACTATTAAACAGCAAAGTGGTGCTACTGCGTAATCCACTACAATGAGGCATGACGTGAAGAGGCGTTCATCAACTGTAGCAAGACAATCAAGACATGTAGGCATGTGTGTGTAAAAAGAATCAATAAGACAGAGACCGAGTGTGCTGAAGAACGCACGTCCAAGACAACGAACCTGCTGACAGAGAGACTTTAATGAATTTGCATCTCACACCACTTCAAATCAGACCAGTTCAAAATGAAGTGGCTTTACTATAAAAGTTCATAACTAATGTCAGCTCATAGACAGATATCACTGGTCCCACTCATGCACTCTGTTGGCACATAAAATGCTGAAACACTGGAAGACTGTTCACATTCATTCGTCAATTAACCGCTTCTGGAACAATGTTTCTCTCAGTTTCCATACCCCCCTGGCAAATTAGATTCACTTATGGGTATTAGATTAATGAAGAAAGTATGCGTATTGCACTACCCAGCAGCTCTGGTGCTTCTCCTCTACTTAGAAGCATTCGCGCTTTACAGCAGCAATCTCTCAGCATACCCTGAGAGACAACTAATGCGCTGCAAGATACACACACAACAAGAAAACAGACAGAGACAGAATCTGAACTATATCATTATGCGTCAAAAATAACAAAAAACAAAAGAGCATGAGTTTGCATGTGATGCATCTAAGAATATATCTGCATAAGTAAAAAAGGTGGTCAAGAACACATTTCAACAATTACTGCAATGAGTTATAGGGCACCTTCACACTTATTAGACCATTTGTATTGAGTCCAAATTGAGTCCAAATTAGAATAAACTTGATACTTGTGCTATTGGGTTTGGCTTGGTTTCATGCTACACATACAGTAATTAAACAAACAAAAATATAAATAGGGTCATGTAGAGGGGCCAAGGCTAAAAAAACTTTATAAATGCTTTTATTCATTGCCAGATATATACAAATGAAAAAAGTAAACAAACCTTTGGCAAATCTGAGCCAGTGCTAAATAAGTAATTAAATGATAATGCAGATAACATAAATAACTCTCTCAAAAAAAGGCAGGGTCGAATTACATTTTCACTGCCATTGAACCGAGGTGGAGTTCTTTTTCTTTTTTGGAAGCGTTTTTTTTTCCTGGTCTGCACGCAAGTGCAATTACTATGTTCACACCTGCGCAAACAAACCACATTCATGGGTTCTCATGCACCACAGTGTAATTCAAACCACTAAACACTGCATATGTTAAAGCACTCAGACTTATAGACTATCAATTCACCCATTCTCCGGTAACAATACCACAATTGTGAAAGAGATTCCAATAACTCACTGGAGCTGAGCGGAGTCATGCAAAACATGACGTGCTCATAATAATCACAAAATAAAGCTTTTTCTGTAATAAAGAATCAGAGTGAGATGCCTCAACATTAAATATCCAACAATGAAGTCTGTGACTCACATCTGAATCATTAAATATTTATACACTCATTAGTCTATAGTATTTAACCTTTTTAAGATGTTCTGAACACAAATTCAGTATTTTCATGAGCCTTTGATGGGTCATAAAAGTTTTCACTGTGATCCCCTTGTATGAAGAGTACTAAACTTACCAGTGTTAGCTTTATGAAAAGGTTTATGATCCTGGGTTCGATCTCCGGGTCACCCAGGGTGCCTTTCTGTGCGGAGTTTGCATGTTCTCCCCGTGCATGCCTGGGTTTCCTCTGGGTGCTCCGGTTTCCTCCCACAGTCCAAAGACATGCAGATTAGGTCAACTGGCTACTCTAAATTGCCCATAGATGTGAATGAGAGCGTGTGGCTGTTTGTCTGTGTTGGCCCTGTGGTGGACTGGTGACCTGCCCAGCGTGTACCCCGCCTCTCGCCCGTAGATGCTGGGATTAGCTCCAGCTTCCCCGCGACCCAGATGGATAAAGCGGTATAGATAATGGATGGATGGATGGTGACATTTCAGCACAATATGGCCAAATGTTCAGTACTTCTGCTCCACTAGCCAGTTTAGATCCTGAAGAAGCTACACTCGCTTAATAGCATGACGGCTAGCTTGCTCACATTGTTTGTACATTCCCTTTAAAGGTGCTTCCAGTAAAATTGCCAGTAAAATCTCTTCAATCTATTCATATTCAACTGAGAAGCTTTCATATCTTAAACCAGAAGTTATGTTCCTGAAAAGTATTGTTTGCCATGTCCTCTGACGATTAACACTACTGTAGTAACCGTTTCAAACTAG
This sequence comes from Notoglanidium macrostoma, assembly GCA_030068235.1. Classification (NCBI taxonomy): domain Eukaryota; kingdom Metazoa; phylum Chordata; class Actinopteri; order Siluriformes; family Auchenoglanididae; genus Notoglanidium; species Notoglanidium macrostoma. Next base: position 11,620,372 of record JAQQZR010000038.1, read on the forward strand.
GAAGTGTAATTTTTACATGGCAAACACAGACAAGTGGAGTACTACACACAGTGAAGTTATAGGAAATATTGGCACTATTGAAACACTGCTCAACCAATCAAATTAGTGGACTGGAACTAACTGTTATATGAAAAGATTTAAGAAGTCGTATTGGCTTATACACTAAGACCATACGTGTCCATAGTGTCCCATCTCTCTTGTTTCCATGCTATGTTTTTTCAACACGTGTAGTTGTAGGTTTTTACACTGGGTGAAACATTTCAGGATTTGGAGTTAGTCAGTGAATCACACTAAAGGCCAACACCCGATGCAATTCTGAATCATTTTTAGACGTGGGTCTGACTGGCACAGAAAGCAGCAGATAGGCATCGATTTTAAACAGCATTTCAGCCCCATGAGATGTGAGCCCACTCACACTCACACAATGCTGAATGCAGAACACAGGCAAGGACTACGCTATGGGCCTGCTGTGAACAGTGTGAAAATGGTACTACAGGGTGTTTCCGTATTATCTTTAGCAAGTTTGGGTAGGCTGAATGAAGAGAGATGTATTTGTATTTGTAATATTTTTTCCTGTTGGCCTTGAATTAGGGACTATAATATAATGAATAAGTGGTCTATAATACAGCACTAGCAGGTTAAGCAGAAGCAGTGACATTCCAGGGACAACACAAGATGTGGTTTTTCATAAGATATGCTCCTCATACCCTCATACAAACACAATAATCCAGCTAACTGCTGACTTTAGTGCAAGATAATGTGATTATGATGAATGACGTTTCTGACTCAGTGCACAAGGTGCCAGAGAGTAGCCCGTTTTTCATCCAACAATTATGCGGCCAGTCTGCAATGGCTTTTACTGCTTATTTCAGGGATGTCGAGCTCAAATTCTGCCTTGGCCACATCAGCATTTTTGTGAGCCTTTGAAGGGCCATAAACTATGTCTATTCTTTTTTTAATATATTATTATCTATGCCATCAATCAACACCAATAACCTAGGCTCTGAAAGTAAAATAGGACATTTCTAGGAAAAAAGAAGGGCTTACTGAATCTATTCAACTGTAAGCACAATTAGGTGATAGCATTTATTATCCTGAATAAAGCTTTTACAAGTTTCAAGATTCAAGATCCTTTGTCTGTCACATATACCATTATGCAACATGTAGTGAAATGTACCCTGATTCTGTCCATAGACTGTGCAATAAGGTTTACTGTTAAATTAAATTAAGTGAAATAAGAAATAAGAAGACATAAGAAAGGGCTAAAATCTGAAGTAATAAAATATAATAAAAAATATATATTGCAAAATGTATGTGTCTGAACTGTATAAATGTCATATGGCAGGTGAGTGACCGTGAAATAGAGATACTGAGAGTTCAGATGTGTCATTGGGAACAATTTAAAGACAGCTTTAAATTGACAGCATTTAGCAGCCACCCTTAATAACATTGTCTTACAGAAGTGCTTATGTGTCTCCATCAAAAACATCCTAATGCTAGTTCAATAAGTCAGGGACTAAAAACCCAGTTGGGAAGGTTAATACACTATGAAAAGAAAACACATGAGAAGATGTTTTTTTCATCTTCAAATAATAGATAAACAAAGTGCTAATTTAAGTGCTTAGTCTTCATTTCAAGACAGCCAGTGACTCAGGTGTTCAGACTGCCAGGGGAAGTTCATTCCACCACCTGGGTTCCAGGACTGAGCACCGCCTTGATGCATGACTTCCTTGTACTTTGACAGTTGTGTTTTTTTTTTTATATCTTTTTTCCAAATATAAAAAATGTATAATGTTAAGAAAGATTATAAAAGAACTCACAAAGACAAACAATCTGGTTTTTTTTTTCAGAATTAAAATTCAATCACTGAATCACAGTGAAGGCCAATACCTGGCACGTTTCTGAATCATTTTTAGATGTAGCTTTGAATGGCATTGAAAGCAGCACATAGGTGTCCATTTAAAACAGATTTCAGCACTGTGAGGTGTTTAAACACTTAGGCATTGAACCTTTCTCACTGTAGACTAAAGAATCTTTAACTAGATTCCCCTTTACTTCTGCTCTGTTGTTCCCCATCCTCTGAACTACCACATCAGACCACAGAGCCTGCATATTCCCCTCATGCTTTTTTCCTTTACAGTCCAGTTAGGAAACCGCTGAGTTGTCACAGTTAATTATTTCATTAGCCTGAACATCACTTGCTCTAGCAGCCTTTCTCAAATAATTTACTTTCTGGTTGATCCATCAGCAGTTTCTGTTAATCACTGCTGTATATTTGCAGCCCCCAGACAAGGCTAGGGCCAGAATACCCACAGTCCTACTGATTCATCATTACATACACCATATGGCCAAGAGTATGTGGATACCTGACAATTACACATATAAAGAGGTTTGTTGGACATCCCATTCCAAAACCTTGTGCATAGATATGGAGTTTCCAACCACTGTGAAGCTATAACAGCCTTCACTCTTATGGAAAGGCTTTGTACTAGATTTTGGATTGTGTTTGGGGAAGTTTGTGCCCATTCAGTCAAAATAGCATTTGTGAGGTCAGGTACTGATGTGGGACTATAAGGTCTGACTCACAATCAGAGTTTCAATTCATCCCAAAGGTGTTCAACGGGGTTAAGATCAGGACTCAGTCATGCTAGAACATGAAAGTCAGAAGCATATAATTGTCTAAAATGTCATTGAATGCTGTAGCATTGAAATTACCCTTCACTGGAACTAAGGGGCCATGTCCAAACCCTGAAAAACAGCCCCAGACGATTATCCTGCCTCTAGAAAGTTTACTGTTGGCACTATGTATTCCAGTAGGTAGCATTCTCCTGTCATCTGCAAAACCCAGATTCGTCCATCAGACTGCCAGATAGTGAAGCATGATTCATCACTCCAGAGAACATGTTTCCACTGCTCCATAGTCCAATGGCAGAGTGCTTTACAGAACTCCAGCCGACGCTATGCACCATTGCACATAGTGATCTTAGGCTCGTGTGCAGCTGCTCGGCCATGGAAACCCATTTCATGAAGCTCCCAGTCAACAGTTCTTGTGCTGATGTTGCTTCCAGATGCAGTCTGGAACTCTGTGGTGAGTGATGCAACAGAGGATAGGCGATTTTTACACACTACATGCTTCAGCATTTGGCAGCCCCACTCTGAGAGTTTGTGTGGTCTACGGCTTCATAGCTGAGCTGTTGATGCTCCTAGATGCTTCCATTTCACAATAACACTTACAGCTGACCAGGGAATATATAGCAGAGCAGACATTTCACTACCTGACTTGGGGCAAAGGTGGCATCCTGTGACAGTGCCATGTTTAAAGATACTAAGCCCTTCAGTATGACTCATGCTACTGCCATTGTTTGTCTATGGAGACTGCATGACTAAATGCATAATTTTATGCACCTGTGGGGTGTGGCTGAAACACCTAGACGCAAAAATCAGAAGTAGTATCCACACACCTTTTAGCCATATAGTGTACATGGACATATCTTTCTAGTCCCCTCTTCTACCATGTGAGAATAAGCGGCATAAATATATGTATATGATCATATAAACAAAATTCTTACATTATTCTACTTTTGTTGTACTAAAAAGGACATTAAAGCACAGCACTTGAATTCCCGATTATGATTGGTGAGAAGATGCTGATTTATTTTCTGTTAAAGCTCTTACAAGAGTGCCAGATATAATTCAGATTACAGGTTTACATTACATTTACATTTACATTTATGTCATTTGGCAGACGCCCTTATCCAGAGCGACTTACAACTGAGCAGTTGAGGGTTAAGGGCACATTAAGGCACTCATTCTAATATCTTATAATTTCTAAAGGAACAGCTCCTTCACTGGCCTTCTGACGCATCACACAGTATAAGTCTAATAAATAATGGATTAAAAATATGTCCTTTAACAAAGAAAAAAGTATATATATTCATATGGTAATGGATTTCTGTAAGGAGATGTTTATTTACCAATTATGGAAGGAGTCTCTAGTGTCAATTCTTTGTAAAAATCAGAAGTCAGGCTGTCACAAGAATACTTTAAACCTGTCAATCTGTCATATTATTATTATAATCTTTCTGATGATGATGATGATTATTATTATTATTATTAGTAGTAGTAGTAGTAGTAGTGTTTCTGGTTTTATGTCTTACATATTTATTACACTGGTACATTGATGACAAATACTCTTTTCTATAAAAACATGCACCGGAATGAAACATCAAACCTCTAACCTGAAAGCTGCGACCTGTGTCCTGCTGCTGCGTGTGACCCTTTCTGGCAGCCTTCTTTATTATGGGCCTCAAACAGGTGACCCTGCAGAGCCTCTGACCTTCCTGCACTTCAGCACCTCCTCTCACAGGCCCACATGCATCGCATAAGCCTTTCCACACCTGCTGCATCTGGAAAGGATTCTGCTACCCTGCTGCTATTCTAGTATGCGCTTTGCTTCCCGGACACACACGTGCTTTAATGGCTGGCACAGACCCACACCAAGCTCTTGTTAAGCAACCAGCACTCCGCTTTATGTGTCCGTTTACCTGGCCACCAAGCCTGTGAAACTGTTGGTAAAACACTCATCGGAAACCTGAGTGTGAGGAGCTGAGATAATGGCCAGTGTGCTGAATGGGACAGTCAGCTACGGTCCAGCTGTGTAGCACTGGATGTGAAAGAAGAGTATATGTACAACCTTGCTCAAAAGCACACAGAACCACAGCATTATTTATCGGTTATTACAGCAACTCAAAATACATGACTCAACGCTTGTTTATAGAAGCACATAAATATTGTAGTGCATGATTATAAAGAGAGTGTCTAGATTTCAGTGAATACAAACTACTTACAGTTAAAGCGTGTCCACTTACAGTTTTATGGTGATCTCAAAAGGATAATTACTCTCACTTTTTATATTATGTTCTAACATCATGTACATTATGAGTTTTGCTCTGACAGGCTTGCAGAAGTTCTTGTAGAGAATATCGGCGTCGTGTGTGAAGGATGAAAATCAGCACTTGGCTGAGCCAGAGAGTTTGCACATAATGAAGGCAGAGTTCTCTCCAGCTGTGTTACAGACCTGCAGGGTCCAGGACAGACACTGTACGTCAAAGCTGTCCGAAGGAACAACATTTGGCCAGATGGAGCAGGGAGAATGGCTGTGATAATACACTCAGCCATTCTCCCAGCAAGACAGCAGTTTCTAGCAACACATTGCTGTCAACACTTATGAAGGAAGTTACACTCCATATAACTGCTGTGGCTGCCTTTATTTATGACAGAAATTAGAGAAGAATAACAGTTTTCTTTGATGATGGCCACATTTCTGAGCACATGAAATGCTACTTTAATTAAGTAAACAAGATTAAAGCACTCACAGTTCACACTAACATCATACAAACATAACAGGATCAAACAACATTGATTTTATTTATACTGTAACCTACATTATCATATGTAAATAAATAGCAACAACTTTTTATTTAATTTTTTATAAACAAATGCTTAACGAAAGTATAACTAGATTTATTATTTAGATTTTTATCTTTTGTCTACTTGATGTCTTCATGCTCCTCAGTTTATAGTCTCCTCTTTCTCTGAACTCAGAATAACCCTAAGGTGGGAGGAGATGAATTACTTAAATTACTCTCTGCACTATGGCTATTTGTTTTGTCTGTTGCCATATATTTGTCTCATTAAAGTTTCACAAGCTGAGTGAGAAAACAAGGATGGTGTCTGTGCAATTACAGCTAGTCTCCCCTATGCCACTTCGGACTAGGGACACAGTTTTGTGTGTGTGTGTGTATATGTGTGGGTATGTTTTTATCTTTGTTTGGTATCTTGTGGAATCCAAATGTAAGGAAAGGAATATCTGACAGTGTTGACCTTGTGGCGACAAGAAGAACTGCAGAAAGCGCCAAAATGGTTTCTTTTGTTTACTGAGGTTAAGGTTAGTGTTAGATTTACACTACATGGCCAAAAGTACGTGGACACCTGACCATCACAACCATACATGCTTCTTCTTCCCTAAACTGTTGGAGATTGGAAGCACACAACTGTATAGGATGTCGTTGTGTGCTGTAGCATTACAATTTCCCTTCAGTGGAACTAAGAGACCCAAACCTGCTTGGTCAGGACAGTGCCCCTGTGCACAAATTGAGGTCCAAGAAGACATGGTTTGCCAAAGCTGGAGTGGAAGAACCTGACTGGCCTGCACAGATCTCAACCCCATTGAACACCTTTGGGATGAATTGGAATGCAGCTTGCACCCCAGGATTCCTCACCCAACATCAGTGCCAGACTCACTAATGCTCTTGTGACTGAATGGACAAATCCCCACAGCAACGCAACAAAATGTAGTGGCGATCCTTCCCAGAAAAGTGCACATGATTATAACAACAAAGATGGGACTAAAATTGGAATGGGATGTTCAACAAGCACATATGGGTGTGATGGTCAGGTCTCACACACTTTTGGCAGTATACTGTATGTGTGTAAGCATTAATTAGCTGCATTAATAATTATGTTAATAGAATGTGCTCACAAGGAGTGTAAGACAGCCTTGGGCATGTATGAACTTATCTCTTACAGTGGCTTTCCACCAATTTCTGCTGTTTATGGTGTTTTATGGTGTATTAATAACACACCAAACCCTTTATCTTGACAAAGAACTAGTGTGACAGAGCCACTTACTTTTGTGCAGGGTTCAGTTATAAAATGGGTTTAAGTTAAATTGGGTGAAATGGGGTTGATGTGTTTATACCATTAGATATTGTAGTAACTGTCATTTTAGGTTCATGCTGGGATTCATCGACCATTCCCTTATGGAGTGGAGTATGTAGCTTCCATAACACAAACAGAGCTAATAAATTTAAACAGAGCTAAGAAGCTATGACGGAGTTATAATTGTGCCTACTACTTGATTAAACTAGGTTTGCGTACTGTATGTAATTTATATTTGCATATGATTTGCAAATATGCTTTTCTCTGTGTCAGTCTGATCCTGTCGTGCGGCATAGAGGTAAATCTTTGAGATATTGTGTGGCTGTGAACTGCAGCGCCACCGAGACATCTGCTCTGCATTTTGCCTCTCTCTGACAGCCCAATGTCCCCCTTCCTCACAGTTATTTATGTCTTTTTCCATTTGTTCTTTCCCTCTCTGCATATCTCCTTCTTTCACACTCTTCTTTCATCTTTTTGGGACCACCCCCTCCTTCCCACGTCCAACTGCCATGATGAATGTGAACCACTGTGACCTGACTCAAGTTGAGTGTTTGTGTTTGGGGTTTGAAGCGATTGTGATTCCTCCTAGGCCAAAGACTGGAATAAATAATGAAAGAGATTGATGCTTGAATGGCACAATCAGGTTCGTGTATGTGCGTGTCAGCAGCAGCTTGTAATCACAGATTATAGTGGGGAAGGACAGCATTAATTATGACACAGCTGCAAATAATGTTAAGTTATGAAGCTATCAGACTTGACTTTATGCTATACGATACTGTCTACTAAATTTTTTATGTAACACTGTAGTGGGCAGTTGAGGGTTGACAGCATGAGGTCATACAGCATGCAGTCTAACAGCCCACTTTGTTCAACTGTGTTCACTTCAGTTGGTGAGCTTGCCAGGTTTTTGTAAAAAACACACAAAAGACCTAAAATTTGCCTAAATGTTTCAGGCATTGGAAAGGGAGACCCAGTCATGGTTTTTCCTCAGCCGTTGCATGGGAAACATGGTCACTGTGGTGCACACACATTTATGATTTATAGATATTATCCAGTCCATCTCTCTTACTCTGTCTCTCTCTCTCAACATATCTTACAAAAATGATGATCCTGTACATCATAAACACACTGTCAGCACTTACATTTTGCCACTGTTTGCAGAGATTTATTTGATTTAATATTGATTATTTGCTATAAAACAAGACCTTAGTGGCTGCAGAATATTTTTAAACTATACCAGTATGGCGCTTAAAAGAACTCCCAAACCTGGCAACCCTATCCTGTTCACTGGTACTTCTCCACTAAAAATATTCATAGAGTGAGCACGGGGCAGCATAATGCTGCATTTGACTTAACTCAGAAGTGAAAAGGAAGAACTCTGAGACAGAGTTTTCTCTGTTTTTTCCTATTCAGTGAACAGAAATTTAGAGTGACCAGTTTTAGCCAAATGCAGCAGGATTCCTTCCCCAAAGGCCTCTATCAGCACTTACTGCAGTTTCTATTTCTGACCACAAGGAGCAATAACAACTCTATGGTGCTAGACAGCTAGAAAAGTAAGTAAATCAATGGAATATCGGTTTATATCTATCAAAGAGCAAAATTAATTTAAACCGCATGTATGCGTGTGTGTGTGGGTTTGTGAGTGTGAGGGCATGGCCCCAGTCACAATTTGTACTGGCAGGTATTCATGAGGTCCTCTCACATGTTTATGGGCTGTTTAATCTTCTCTCCTCTACATGTGAACAGCTTTCATGGTGCACACTGCTTTCGGCTTCTCTCTGTCACTGACTTCATTAAGAGGTAAGAAAAGGAAATGGGCCAGTATTGAGGTCAGGGCCTCAGCAAGAAAACCGATGCTAATGTGAATGAATGATAATAAACCAAAGCTGCTGTAACACACCCCTTATGCTTCATAACTGTTTTGTTTTTTCTTAATTAGTAAGTTGTTACTTAGGCACATAGCTACGCTCCACTGTTCCTAAATAACATACTAGCACAGGATAGTGGCAGAAATCTTTCTTGCAATCAAATCATTTCATTAAAAAATAATACAAATAGTAATATGAACTTACTAATATGTAATATGTACTAGGTACAAGAGATGTTAAAGGAGCATAACAGTTTATAGCACAGTACTGTCACCGTTATTTCAGTTCCTGGAACTGCCATGTCGACAATGCATACCTTTCTACTTTCTGAATCCGTATCACAGCTGTTCCTAATGCTCAGATGCCTCTCAACACCATGGACTGGCACCAGGAAGCATACTCACCCAGAGAGCTTACTCACATACACAGTGCAATGCATTAATACTTGTAATGCAGTCAACTCCATAACTATCTACAGAGTTGGGAAAAATACTCTCATAAGTACCATTGTTTTAATAATATTACTTATAAAAATATAATACTCTATAAATATGGCAAAATTATGGTATGTAAAAAGTTTATATTAGAAAAAAAACAACTGTCAATTGTCTGTGGTCTTCCTTTAGTGAGACAGCCTGGAAAAACCCAATGGAAGTCAGTTCAGCTCAATGAAAAAAATGGGTTCTGAGCAAAATTGAGTTATTCTTAGATTTACTTTTCTGCCAATAGCATACCTTAGAATTTCTACTTTAAGAAAATATCACATCATATTGGTTTAGCAGACTTTTTAACAAGCACAGCAGTAAATGCAGTCCTTCTGCCTAAAATGCAGTTAATCTGCACTTTTCGGATAATTACATTCCATAGTGAAATACGCATGACCTTAATCAGTTTAGTGTGTAATCAGATACTGGCTGTAAAAATTATCAAAACAGAGAAGGGCACTTACACACTCTGTACAGATGACTGGGAAGTTACAAACATGCTTGAATGACCTAATAAAAATATTAATAAAAAGAAATTTAGTCAACAGAACAGAACTCACTGATGAATCAGCGATTATTTTCAACCTCTGAGATTACACGATGATTGTTCAAGTGAAGAGACAATGATGCGGCTCATGTTTGGATGCTGCTTTTACCTCAGCTGCTTTTTTCGAAAGTTATTTTTACCTCGTGATGAGACAGAGACTGATGTAGGCTGATGTAAAATAAATTAAATTGATAAATAATTTCACAATGTAAACTTTGTAAACGTCAGGAACGAGCCTGGCTCAGCCACTTTGAGCTGGCATGTGACTCTAAACTAGCTGAACATGATCTGGCATGGTCTTGGGCCCAGTTCTCCACTTCATATCAAAGTGTTAAAGGAAAAGTGTAGTCTTGTGCAGTTGTCTATAGAATTGACTGAAATATTTTCAGACTAGTACATTTAGCTGCTTTCTTTACCATCTGCTTTACTGGGGTTTTTTTTTTTCACCGCCTGACTAGCTGACATCCCCACAGCATTGAGTAGTGAACATATTATTCAGGGTGCCGATCATTTTGGACTTGACTGGATGTTTTTGCAAAGAGTGTTAAAAATTTTCATTTAGGAATACAAATGAACAAAACCTTACTTCACAATTTAGACTGACCTCACATTGAACACATACAGTGTCAAAGCATGTCAAAAAAATGGCACAGAAATGAAACCATAGATAAAATTCCACAGTGGGTCGTAAGTCGGAGCTACAGCGGATACATAATTAAAATGTCAGATGAATAAAGGGCACCTAGGAAAGCTTTCTATCTATTTATAGCTTACTCCTTATTACAGTGTGTTCAGCTTGCAGTTAAGTAACACACAAACTTGAACAGGCCATAATATTTGTTGGCACGGTGGTGTGGTGGTTACATGGTGGGTTACTCCATGTGGTGGAGTTTGCATGTTCTCCCCGTGCATGCATGGGTTTCCTCCAGGTGCTCCAGTTTCCTCCCACAGTCCAAAGACATGCAGATTAGGTCAACTGGCTACTCTAAATTGCCCATAGGTGTGAATGCGAGCGTGTGTGGCTGTTTGTCTGTGTTGGCCTTGTGGTGGACTGGCGTACCCCGCCACTCGCCCGAAGTCTGCTGAGATTGGCTCCAGCTTCCCCCGCGACCCAGACGGATAAAGCGGTATAGACAATGGATGGATGGATAATATTTGTCTTATTAACTCAAAAGACATCCATGCTTTTCATTTCAATGCCAGATCATTCAGTGCACACACAGACACACACGCAGACACACAGAGTCTTAAAAAGAGCCTGCCTATATATACTTGCAACATATGGTGAGGCGTAAAAGCATTTTTTATGACAGGTGCTTTGTACATGGACTTGTTCATAAGATCTCTACAAAAGCCATTCATTACTTCAGCAGCCATGAGATTAAGATCTTCCACCAGCTCTGAGCCTTGTATACCACTGTGTCCTGCACTTCCTCACAGGCGCTAAATAAATCAGGGTGGTGATATTAAAAATAGCTCCACAGTGATCAGCTGACTCAACAGTTTTTCAAGATGAACAGAATAAAATGAGCGTGCCAGCCAGGAGTGGCTCAGCCTGCAGCTGCCCACACGCTTACGTCGCCTCCTCAAACATAGTCTCCTTAATCACGGTGCTAATTAGCTAATTAATCACCCACTACAATAACCTTTCCTCTATGAGCTCCTTGTTCACAGGGAACACCCTAAGTGCTATTTATATGGAGAGATGGGAAATTGGACACACACACACACACACTTAAACATGACCCAATCTGAGTCTTCTGCCTCAAATCTGTTTGTATGTCTGAGTTTGTATGTGTGTGCATTGACAGGACAGATGAGGTGAGTTTGTGACATGTTGACAGATCCTCCTGTCTGTCTACAATGGTTCATCACGGATCTCAAATTACACACACAAAGCCGTGTCGCTGCCAGTGACAGCACATCGCTTATAGTCATAACACCAAAACCATGGCAACAAAACAGAGCACGCTCCATCTTAGTGTCATGTGGAAAAACATTTAAAGGGACTTCCAAACCACCTGGATGAGAACTAACTGTACTGCTGAAAAATATCTTGAGAATTAAGAAAGTAATATGTTTACATGAAGAACTGCAGCTACAATAATATTTGACACGTTCAGGAAAAAGAAAAAAAAAGAAACCTCTAGTGAGCAACGAAGCTATTCATCGCGGACTTGTCAGTTAGGTCTTGTCCACACTAATGCACATACAGTTTAAGACATGTACATACGTTTTCCATTTTGGCTTACTGTTTCTTCAATCATGTAAAAGAGGGTTGAAAATTATGTTTTCATGCTTTACGATGAATTTTGAAAATCTGTCAGTCTGTCATCTACTGATTGCCTTGACATCCAAAATAAGACATTTTTTTTTTTTACAATTAGAAAGCACAATGTATAATATAAAACCAGAATTCCTGTTTTCTTTCCTTTTAAGGAGAAAACCATGTTCCTTAAGTTTAACCTTATTACGTTACTTTTGGTATATTAATATTACTGGTATGTTCTTGGATCACATTATGTCTCACTTTGGATAAAAGCATCTGCAAGCATGAATAATTGTAAATGTAAATGTAATATGACTTGTCTGCTCTCAGTAGAGCTGGGAAGTTAGTGTGGGATAGGAAGATAACTCCATATCGAATTACACAATGACCCACCTTATTATTTAATTGAAAAAGCTTAAATGGTGCCTCAAACCATTGCTGTTTTACAGGTTTAATCTGCACTGACGGAATGCGACATACATCCTTTGTGCCATACAAAACAGCTCTAAACAGGATTAAAATGTCAAGAGCAAGATCAACAGCAGCCATGCAATGCCTGAAGTCACTAACTCCACATATTCCCCAGCTGTAGCCTTGTCTGTGAATTCAGATCCCTCTGGACATGGGCACATTTTACGGATCTGTTGTTTCCAAATCCTCCTGATCTGACACTGAAGATCAGAGCTGAAGGCAGGGCAAGAATGAGTGCAGAGCTATGTCTGGGTGAACAGGGAACAGGGAACTGGACTCACACTTCACACCTCACTGACTACTCACACTCACACACTCACACCTGGTTCAGTACAGAAACCATGACACCACCAGAGAGACCTTCTGACTTGGCTTCAAGTTTCTGTGCGCTGTGTTTCTATATACTTATAAAAATATATACTTATAAAACAGACATATATTTATAAATATATAAACTTATAAAACAGAAATATATTATAAAATATATTTTATAAAATATTAAGAGACCATTGCAAAATGATCAGTTTCTCAGGTTTTACTATTTATAGAAAATTTTTGTTTTATTCCATAAACTATTGACAACATTTCCCCCATAATTCCAAATATTGTCTCTTGAAGCATTTAATTGCATTTGCATTGTCAAAATAACAAAAAATTAAGTATTTTCAGATCTTGAATAATGCATAGAAAGCAAGCTCATATTCCATTTTAACTGACATAACACACACAAACACAATGTTTGAACTTTGGAAGAGTTTTGAAATAATATTTGGTGGAATAACCCTGGCATTTAATAACAGCTTTCATGCATCTTTCACGTTGCTCTTGGGTGACTTTATTCCACTCCTGTTGCAAAAATGATATCAGCTCAGCTTTGTTTGAAGACTTGTGACCGTCCATCTTCCCCTTGATCACATTCCAGAGTTTTTCAGTGGCGTTCAGGTCTGCAGATTGGGCTGGCC
>JAQQZR010000038.1:11647553-11682571 GCA_030068235.1 Notoglanidium macrostoma
CACACACACACACACACACACACACACACACACACACACACACACACACACACACACACACACACACACACATCTGTGCACACATAAATACATGCATACAATCAATGCATGAATACACGGTGAATAAACACAGACCTCAAAAACCTTTATTCTGCTGTTGAGCTTTAAATGTTTTATTCATGAAACATGGACAGTAAGAGCAAAGCACAAAGGGTTATTCCCTACAGCAGAGCTGGAAATATTCACACTAAATGTAGTTGAAGATGATAAATGGATACGCTAGCAAATAACGCCAGAAATCTCCTTTCATTTATTAGATATTTGTGACATACGAGGTTGTATTAAGACTATTAATTTCTTACCTTCCTAAGTAATTTCCCACTTTTACTTCAATGGTTCTCGACTTACGTTCCTCTATTTCTATGTGATAACTGCAGAATTTCCTTGAGCAAACTGATGAGCCTTCGTCATTACCTTCAGTCACCGGGATACACCTAGTTACACATATATACACGTAGGCTTGTCTCCAGTATAAATGCTATAATCAGTGGCTTAATGTACTGTATTTGTAATAAGCTGATATAAAGCATGTCATTATATAAGATAAATTTTTCAAAACATTTACCTTTTAACCTGCTCTTACACACACATCAGTATGTTCCTTTAATTAAACCAGATGACACTTATGGTACACGCTTTAAAAAAAAAAAAAAAAATCATGTAATTTAGTGTTTCTGGATCTCTTTGCTTCTTTTTCAGTGCCAATAAGTTGTCAGAGGCCAGCTGACTCATAGTACAGGGAGACACTTTTTGCTCTGTTTCCCACAGCATTTTTAACACAATCTGGTGGATATGCTTGCATTACTGCAGCAGAATGTACATGTGTCTGATTTCCAATTGTTTGTATAGAAAAAAAACCCCAAAGTGCTATAAAGTAACACTTTAAACTCAGCAGAGTGCATTAAATGAAGAATGTAGTGCTGCAAACTCTGTAACTTTCATTCTAGGACCAGAAATACTCAATATGTTTTTTAAACCCAGTGATGGATGGATAAAATTAGATGAGAGGGCTAAAATCTAATATCTGTCAATATTTCAACAATGATGTCTTAGTGTTCAGCAGTACAAAATAATACAAGCAGTAGAATAAGAACAAACAGTTTGTGGAGCAAACTGTCACACACCTATTTAAGGGCATTTATGATTTCAAATAGTTTTAAGTGTTTTTGCCTGTAATGCCCCTCTGGGTTCCTGTTGTTTTTCCTGTGAAGAGCAAAGACTCTCCCTGAATACCAGACATACTAAAACACTAAACTTTATTTATCTATATATTTTTTTAACAGTGTTATTTGCACATTGATTGGACAACAAGTACTTAGTTTGTCTAGTTTTCGTTTCTCTGCCAAAGGCATTTTGGGAAAGAAGGATGATGCAGTAAACGATGAAGATAAAAAAAATGAGCAAAAAATTAAAAATGAATCAGATGAAGAATCAATGTAATTAATTGACACGATTGTCACTCATAGACTGCATGAAATGACAATCTGGGCTACAAATAAATCAGCCCTAACCTCGCTTCTTTATAGCATTCTGTGTATTTTTCTTACAGCAACTGGGCATGCGCTAACAGCAAACAATGTGATGTGGATGCCAAAAATGAACTATACCAGATGCCCCCGATAAGATCAGATATAGGGCTACATGTAGCTTTTAAGATTTCAGGGAAAATTCATAACGACCTCTTGCTCTCTGAATGCAAGTGGTAATAAAAAGATGTTCCTTTCAGCCACAGGCTTTCAGGAACTGGAGCTCAAGAAAATGAACTAATAATTGAATTTCCCATTTTGATGGCATTCTGATAAAAGGGAAGGAAGCATGTAAGCGTTAATAAAACATTTAGTATTCTTCAGGACAGCCAGCTAAATAAGTAAACCTTAATCCTCATTTCGTGAAAGGGAAGAAAAGAGGTAACAGGGCATGCAATGGTCTCTAGAGTGAACAAGATCTCACGACATACCCCATCTGTGTGGCACACCTTTGAAAATATTCATGCATTTCATGGAATGACCTGGTTTTGAGAATCTTCGTGGCATTGGAGCATTTAAACTTAAATCTTTTAAACATGTGTAAATAGCACTCTGCTATATCATAAACCAGCTCAGTTCCCAGTCAAAGAGTTATAAAAATTAGGGCCCTTTTATCTAAATGTGTATGATGGGTTATGAATGTATAATGGGTTGCAATTATCTAACAGTTCCAAAAGACCTGCTTCTGCAACTGCAGTAAAGCAGAATGTTCAAAAGCTGAATGTGTTTCCACCGCTGCAAAAGATTAGTGCTCATTTGCTCCACGGCCCATGTTGATTAGTGTTGCTGAATACCTGTTACTAAATATAAGAAGTTATACAGTATCTGAGTGAAAGAAAGAACAATTAGAGAATAATTAGTACTCGATTATGTGGCAATGATCAGGAGTCGGTGAGTCCGCAGAGACTCAATGCAATCAATATCCGGGAAATCGCTTGCCATTAATCAAATCACCCCATGAACTAAAAGCATGGATGGCTCTGCTCTGCTATTGAGCAGGAGGATATAAGATAATCACAACATTGATCCTTGGGGCAGTCATTATCTCCTTAGTGTCCGGAACATACTGTGGTCTTGTCGCTGACATGATAATAGTTGCAGCAGGTACTGCTGTTGTGCCTCATGGAAAGGGTAATAAAAGATGATGTATACACACACACACAAAAGTGTGTAATACAGTATGGATTCTGATCCATTACTAATACCCTCACTATAACAGAATTAATACTGTACATGCCTCAACTCAACTTATTTGAAACATTAGAGGTTTAGTGGTGTGTAAAATGTGTGTCATATGAAACAGAACAGGAAATTACAGTTATACCACACTGTGATATAAAAGGCAGGTTTATATTAATGTGCTTGTTATCATTTCTATACCAACAGCTCTTTCACAGGGACACTCCATATAATTTAATGATGAATTGATTTAAAAATTGGGAGAACAAACCTGTTGCCATTTAACAAAGAAAAGACATACTTGTTTATATGACAGGTTTTATTCCGTTCTTCTGTTAGGAGATGTTCAATTAACATTTATGGAAGTTTTAAGTATTAAGGGTGTCAGTGTTGGGTGACAGTCAATAGGCTTTTCGGAGGAAAAAGGACTTTACACTTTCTGGTTTCTCTGTAAATTGTCAAGCTATATGTTTGCAGGAAAATAATGAAAAAAAGAGAGAGGGTTGTTAGAGAACGACCGTTTATGTCTGCTGTCATGTAAGTGATCAAAGGAACTAACTTGCCTTGCAGATAAATGGTGAAAAACCATGAAATTCAGTATTCAGTAATAAATTAATAATTGTAATAGTTGACAAATTGCACTGGTATTAGTGGAAAAACACATTGAGGCTGCACAATTATATGAAAATAATGCACTTAATAATGCACCCACCATCACATAACACCACCCCCAGCGCTGATTATTTTCATCCCGTCATGTGTTATTTCTTATGTATTACAGCATGATGTGATGTGCCTTCAGTTTCACCAACATATAAACAACAAACGCAAAACTTCACTCTATGCTCTAAAAATGTCAAAAGAAAAAAAAACTCATCAGTTCTCTCGGTTTGGTTCTTGTAACCAAAGTAGGCATGCTGTTCTGTGGTCTCAAATGAATTGAATAGAAGCCCACTATGGAATCAAGTTCTTGTTGGAAAACAGAACAGTTCACATTCTAATTAAGCTACAGATTGTCGCCAGGCAGCAACACTGATACAGTGTCTTGAAGGAAACACAAGGCAACCCAACATACATAAATTGCTGGTAAAGATAGCACATGACTAGCAGGGGTCTCAAGAGCATGACATCCATCCTATTGCTGAATGCAGTTTCATTAACTTTACATCATGGAACAGAAATATCTGATGTAACCCTACAGAATAAGGAAAAGCGAGCATGTGAGTCATCTGCAACATAGGAAGGCATAATCCAAGCACATAGCAGTCCACGCAGGTTCCTGAGGCATCAAAGCAATCATGGAACTATTATAAACACATAGCATTTAGGGACGCACAGGACAATATTTCAAAGTTCTCCAACATAAAAGATGGCATTGGGTCACGTTTTCAGCAGCAGGGTAAGCAAGACTGCTGTGCATTTCACAAGGTTAGAAACCCCATTCCGCACCACATACCAAGCCTAATGGCCTATCAATAAAAAAATAAAAAAAAAGAGATATTCTAAATAACATGCCAAAACCAAACTGAGTGCTGTGAAATCTAGATAAGTTAGCTAACAGTATTAATATGACCACCTCAACGTGACCCTATGTGTGTAGCCTAAAAAGGCCCCTTGTAAAGGAGTTGAGGAAGTGCATTCAAGATGATGAGTATAGTGCCCTGAGCCTTTGATCTTGTTAATGTTAATGTTTGCATCATCGGAGAAAGCATGTTAACTACACTGTAGGTAGTTGGTGGTGGCATTTCTAATATTTGATTTTGTACTAATTTCACCAAATTAGGCAGTGTTGAGGAAAAAACTAGTGACCTAAAGTTACATAGACAGTGTCAGTTCTGTGTGAGTGTGTGTGTGTGTTCATAATCGAAGAAATACCAAGTTCTAGCTTGTGTAAATTGTTGAAATCTTGTCAACTTTCCAAGCCTTTGGTGTATTACAGGGTAGAATGCTTTATGAGAAGCTCCAATGGAGTCGGATGATCAGAGGCAAATCATTATATACTATTGTAGACTACTATTGAGTACTGATGGTTTTCCTAATACAGATAGTGTATGAATTTTAGAAACCCCTTAAATCTACCAAAAGGTCTGCCTTCTGGTTTTTCTAGATTAGTAAGTATTTTTTTAATGTACGTATTTTTATTTAAGATGCAGAACATGACAACAAATATGCCCATGGCAGAAAGTTTTAGAGAAACAGAGCTTGTCAGTACGTTTACCGTAGCTGTGCATGAAATCACTAAACATGACCATCTAGAGGACACGGCCTTTAATCCTCCAGATGGACATAAGATACACAAGCATGTGAACAATGCTGCTTGCATAGCAGCTGCATGTGTGCACATACGTATGAAAGTAGGGGTGAAATGGTTACTGGTTTCATGGTAAACCACTGTAAAATTCCTGACAATTAGTATTATCATTTCAAATTTTAATTATCATTAAAATGATTGAGAAATGTACATTAAATTCTGTCCGGAAACAAACAAAGTAAGCAACAGTCTCCCAAAATCACTAGGTAAATGCTGCATGCAAGACAGCAGTCATTTTTGCATGGCGTTTAATTAGTCTCCAAACAACGACCATGTGTGCACGTGAAATGCGAACACCTGTTACGTGCGCATGTATAATCTGCATGCACAGGTCTGGTCATTGGTTAGCTCCAGTCAACACTACAGTTTTGAAAATCATCGTTTAGATTAACTGACTAATCTGCAAAAATAGTCAATAGATTAATCGATAGCAAAATAGATGTTAGTGGTAGCCTTAATGTTATCATTTTAACGGTTATGCAAGCAAAGTGCATTGTGCTGCTAATTTCATTTGTGGTTTTCAATACAAAACTTGGTAAAATGATTTTAGTTTGTGTATCTGTCCTTTTTGAGCATTTTCAGCACATTTTAACGATACTGTGATAATTCTGATAACCATGAGAATTTTGGTCACTATTTCACCTCTAGGTGAAAGTGAAGTACATTTGCACCTTCACAATGCATATTAGAGGAGCTGGCAGTGGGCACGGGCTAAACGCAAGACCTGTTTGCAGAAATGCGACAGCACATTTAAAGTACAGAGCTTGACTTGGCTTGAAGCCCAGCAGAGAGCAGAGGGTGCTGGTAACTGAACATCAAAGTGGACAGAAGGCTGGAGTGAAAAGCAGCACAGCACAGCAGCAACAGTGAATGTGCTACAGGTTGGTGTTAATGCTGCCTCAGCAATATTATTGATTGCATCCTCCACCCAATACATCTGTAAAGTGCCTAATCCATTTCATTGTACATCAGCCCATGTGAGTAGCTGGGTTATTACACAGTGCGCTCCAAAGTGCATTTAAGAGCATGATGAAACTACGGCCAAGGCTTGCGATTAATGCTGTTGGTATGGAGATTGGCCATCAGCAATACACCCTGGTGACATGTTGCGCGTAAAGTCGTACAGCACAAATGGAGTGTTCAAATACAGATGTGCTGATATGGTGATATACTATTCTCCCCTATCCAGACAACTGGCTGCTGTGTGAACAGTCTCAATAGCAAGTCATAAGCCAAACATAATGGCCTAAGGCTCAAAAGAAGGGCCTTTTTGAAGTTAGTCAGAGTTGTCTCGATTAGTCAGAAAATTACACCACCCGCACGGCCACACACCACCAATATATAGACTTTCTACATCTGGAAGGGATGTTGACAGGAACAACCCCAGGGAATGTGCCCAAGTCTGCCCTCTGAATAGTGAGGGTTCACATGCACTATGTGGAAGTTGCTGCCAGCTGGTCGGTCACTGACCGATTGTTTGCATGCTGTAGAGAGCACAATAAAGGGACTCTACTGTCTAAAGAGGAGTTAGACTGTTGAGTAAAGGAAGGGATTATGCAAACATTCTTAAATGCAGGTCAAGAGGTGCCTCCTTCCATTAAAAGCCATTTTATGTGTACTATGGCTACCTCTTGGCATCACTCAGAAGACTGACAATTTGGACATTTGTGAAGCAGCAACACTGAGTTTTCTTCATCGCAGTCCATGTGCTCTGTGGTTAGTCTGAGTAATCATCACCCTAGAATACAGACTCTAGGCAGTTCTTATCCTTAAAAGAGTGCAATATCAGCACCTCCAGAAATTCTCAAACCCAAAAGAGAACAATGCAACAAAGGAACAAGTTTCATTCGCAATACCCTAACAAACAGTATTGACACAGTAAGTGATTCTCATGCTTAATAAGAAGCAGTATTAACTCCTTGTGTGATTCTCAGTCCCAATAAAGCGATGGCACAGTTAAACCCACTATTTTTAAATAAAAAGAAATTTTTTTGCATAAACATTTATTTTTAACAATTTCCCTATCACTTGGTCAGCACAAATACGTGTGCGCAAACACGTGCACACACACACACACACACACACACACACACACACACACACACACACACACACACACACACACACACACACACAAAATCCTCCAGCCTTCACTGCCAGCCAATAGATTACGCACATACGATGGATCAGCATATTTCCACTGAGAAGTCATTGTGAGGGTGAAGTGACTTCATTTCTAATTGCTTTTATTGACTTTACTGTGGAGCTCTGTTGGATCTGGCCAGTTGCAAAGCAGACATAAAAATATAAACAGAAAATTTGAAATTTGTCTTTCTTTATCATGTTTATGTAAAAGGCCAACTACATGTTTATAGGACATGTAGAACATATTGAAACCAAACCGGTCTCAAACCAAAGTAGCCCAATATTTTCCAGAGTGACTTCAGAGAGTTTGGTTAATAATAACATCCCAGTGCAGGGTTAATTGAGTGCAGGTTCAGCTGACCTCGCCTATACTCCCATCCCTGCTCGACAACAAATTATATTGCTTTGAATCTGAATAGCTTGTTAACTGCAAGCAGTTATGCTTACTGCTATGAACTTTAGTGTGGAACTTAAAAATTACAAGAATGTTTGTTCAATAGATCAAAACTATTTGCAGAGAAAGGTTAAAAAAAAAAGGTTAAAATTGAAATGAGATATCTAATTTAAAATCATTTTAACTCCCCAATTTAGTAACCTGCTAGTTTTCACCCAACAATGAGCTTTCCCATTTCATACACCAGCTAATGCAAACTCTGAGACACATGCTTCACATAGATATCTGAAACCTGCCAATTGCATCATTTCAAACTGCAGCACATTCTGTCTCACGGGACACCATAACACACTTGGAGGAAAGAGCTTATTGCCCTCATCTGTGTACATGAGCTCACACATGCCCATGACTGGCTAGTGGTACTGCGATTGAAAAGGAGAGAGCATATGCCAACACTCCCACCCAGAGAGCACAACCAATTTTGCTCCCATGGCTCCCGGCTATGGATGGCTGTGGCATGGTCGGGATTGAAACTTGCAATCTCTCAATGAGAGTGTTAGTACTTTTCTGTTGTCTCTATCGGAAGCAGCAACTCTCATTTTAATACACTAAAATGTACAGAGTTATATAGAGTAAACATCACAATGTCCAAACTAATCTAACTCTAACATCTAACTCTAAAGAAGAAGTCACAGGTTCTCCACTCAGCTGTGTGAATCAGAGGTAGCAGGTATTGGAAGAAACTGTGGGTGGGATGTCCGCTGTGTTAACTGCACCAGGCACACTTGTATATTACAACAGTTTGGCTTCCAGCAGCAAAGTTGGTGCGTCTGTTTAGTTTGTATAAGCGGACAGTGATGGAGCCAGGTGCCCATTTCATGTCATGTTGTTTTCCTCTGACTGAATATGAGACTTAGGGGAGGATGACAGGGAATCATTTGTTTCCTCAGGTCTATAGAGCAGTCATAAAAGCCTAGCCTTAGTTGGGCTCACCTCATAATAATGAGTATTGTATATGAGAGCTTCACAGCATGTGATTATGCTTAAAAGGCCAGTGCATAATCAGCCAGCTACAGCCTAGAAAATCCAGTTTCCAAGACAACCATGAGACTGCCAGTCAAAAAGAAAGATATTTATATAAGAAACTGACCATGGGCAATTCCCATCTACAGCAGTCCCTGTGAGTCTGATACTGTTACGATCAGATGCTAAAATACACTCCAACTTTTATATTTTTATTCCAGAATGTGCATGCTTATAAATAAAAATAAATATAAATAAGAATACATGACATGTGTCAGCTCTCTCAAATACCATAATGGATGGCTACTAAATATATTGAATATAAAAAAGTATAAAAATAAATATAATAAAATGAATCATAAGAAAAACACAATTATGCCTCTTTATATGTACACATATCCAGTTCTTACATTTTTTACATTTACATTCCCCAAATCCAATTCTTGTTTCTGTTTGTTCCACTGTTCTCTGCTGGTATTGGATGAATATCGATCCTGGATATAGAATCAGTGTCATCTCCTATTCTAAACTGTCTCTCAATCTCTAATATGTTTTTTTAAGTTTCCCCACGTAAATATGATCTGAAGCCCACTGGAATTCTCCCCTGTATATGTAAATCAGGGACTGAACAGAAATGGTACAAAGCTACTATAGACAGCAGGCAAAGGCAAAGTTATGAACAGGGCGGCGTGCTAACACTAGGACTGTGGTTGTGCTTCACAGTTCAGACTGTGTGAAAGACAGAGCTAATAACGATGAGACAAACTGGATAGAGTGCTCTTTTCAATGAGCAGGTTTTGATTTATGTATCATTATTCCCAGAGAACATTAGAAGCCATATGCTCCGAATGCAGAAGGCGTGTTCTGTTTACTTTGTACCATTAGGCAGAGTCCTTTCCTTAATAATGAAATAAAAAATGTGATTTATAATGGAAAAAAACAATGAAAGCTTGACACGGGGATAAAAGGGGGAGCAAGAGCAGATAAAAGCATTGCAACTTTATGAGCTGGCCACACACTAAATTCAGCAATTACTTCAAGATGGAAAAAACCTTTGACTTCATTTCTTTTTACACTGACAAACATCCATTTGTCATTGTTTGGATCTCAATTAGCCAAGCAGTGAATGATAAAACCCTTTATGAAGACATGAACACCACAGAAAGAGGCTGCAAATCTGTCTCTCAATCCACACCGAGTTTATATCTAAGAGAGAAAGAAATAAAAATCCAATAAACATTTATTTTATCCTTGAATATGAACAAGACTTGTCAAACATCTCCAAAGACTAAATTAACCTCACCAACCAAATTAAAACAGTACTTTTAACACCCTCAGGCCCCATAAAACCAAATACACTATTGAAAATGAAAACATGTTCATCTCCATATCATTCACAGTAACACATACACCATGGGATCACCTTCAATGCAACTCTGCAATTAATGTTGAATTTATAATAGCCATCTGTCAAACACTGGCTTAGTGACCACACAAAACAACCAATAGTTTTATGGCTTCCTGCCAGAACATCAGTGTATTTAGGCTGCAGACAAGATGCTTTAGAATGAGAAACATGTAGCACTTAAATAGACGAATATCTTCTTTATAAAAACAAAACTGCCCAAGTGGTCTGAGATTTGACTAAAAGCACTGAGTGGAAATGAAAGAATGTTTGACTTGACATGACTAATTATGAGAGGTTATTATTAAGATAATGAGAAAATGAGTGTGTGCAGATGAAAGGTTCAAATGGACAAGAATACTTATATCCTTGTTTTAATATCTCTCATATCGCTGGATAGAGCGCATAGCCACTTGGATCACAGGCTCGTTCAGCAATGTAGGGAACTGTGAGCAAAGAGGCTTTTAAGAATGTTGGAATGTTGGATTGCCTGGTTCAAAGAAAAGCCTACCTTAAATTTCACTCTGCAATCAAACTGTGTAAAAGTGGACTGAGGGCACTGACCTCACCCACCCCCCAATGGTGGTTTGGGCCACTGCCTGCTCTCCCCATTCCCCCAAAACATTAGACTGACTGGTACGAATTATTGTAGCTTAATGTTAGCTGACCTCCTCCAAGTGTGAGGCTAGACTAGTCAGCAAATCTTCAGTTAAAACAGCAGATGTTTATAACAAATTTATTTACTTCCACCACTCAACAGATTGAGTAGAATAAGACAATTATACAGTGTTTTACAGTGTCTCGTGTATTAAAGACTATTAATTGATCTAACTCTATTCAGATGTTCATTCTGTTACTTCACTCTGTTACTTCTCAGGTAAAATGTGTATGTGTGTGTATATATACACACACACACACACACACACACACACACACACACACACACACACACACACGCACACACACACACACATATATATATACATATATATACATATATATATATATATATATATATATATATGTGTGTGTGTGTGTGCGTGTGTGTGCGAACCAAAATGGCAGAGAAAGGAAAAGGGATACAATCGCTTTTCAGTGCACCAAATACTGTTTGATTTAGTTGGTTTAGTTTAGTTGGGTTATTTATTGAAGTATTACTTCAGCCTTTAGAACTGTACTTATTTTGAGTTTATATTCTTTTAAAGCTACTGAAACAGACTCAGAGACCCTTACAATGTATTTAAAACATTTGATCATGCTAATCCTTATTACCAATCAGTTATCTAGTAGCCGACATATAACGCTAATAAGGATTTACCATATTTTCATTTAATACAAGTACAGTACTTTCAGTGATATCTTTTGTGTCCGCCTCAGAAATTGTTATTGGAAAATATTTCTTTTTATTGTCCCCCCACAAGAGTAAAACTAAATTTCCTGCATGGCCAAATTCCTCTGAGAGGGAAGGACATCAATCAGTGCAACACTAATCAATCGTGGGCATCTGTGGGCTCATATATACAGAAGTGAACAGGTAGCATGCTCCTCTGAGTGTGTTCAGTTGCCCAGTGAGTTCAGTGTGTTCAATTGGAGTAGATGTGTGTGTGGGAATGTTATTTTAATCCCACTTCCGTTAGTTCCCAAATGAATTCGGACCAGTACTGTCCACTCCTGCAGTTACTTTGGTTTGCACCCACCTGTAATATTTTTGGATAAACTTGGTCAGTTCTAATTCTCAAAATATAAACAAATTAGTCATATGAACCATAGTAACCCTGATCAGAGGAAACCAGGTACCACGTTGTGCTGTGCCACATGAGCAAGTCCCATGCTCCCAAATTAATCAACATACCTGTTCCTTTTCCACGATCATCATATTAATGTATTTCTATGTACAGTATATTCATATGAATAGCTTCTGCTATTTTTGTTGGGTCCAGTGGGTCTCAGTTCCCAGAAACACCTCTAATCTGCAGGACCTGCTCCAACTGTACATTTAACAGAAAACACACACACACAGGAAGCTACAGAGAGCTGATAGAGCACCAGAAATGTATAAATCTAAGGAGCCAATGCTAAAGACGGCAGGTGCCTAATAAAACAAACCCCGCCGCTGCTCTACAACTGCACAACCAAACAAGCACAGTTTACTCTCTTGAGAGTTATAAAACCGCTCACAAAACCTACCTGCTCTATTTATGCAAAATTTCCTTCTTCACACATTATTAAAATGCTCTGTAGGGCACTAAAATAATCACTGAAATAAAAAAATAAAAAAACAGGTCCTTGTAAAGTGTTGTGTCAGTATAAACAAATGGAGCAATAAAAGAAACTGTTGGCTAAACAGCATCTCACAGAAAGATAATACACCACTGAGAATTTCATGTGTTACCATGAGAACTGGGGAGAAGCTGGAACATCAGCAGACGTCCTGATCAGAAAAGAGCATCACTGTTTCACATGCCACTGGTTTTTTTCCACTTTTACTGCCGTGCAAGGGGTGCTGGGTCATGAGTGATATTAGAAGAGCCATCTATAAATGTGATGTATACACAGTTAATAACAGGTGTAGTCTATATAACCTCCCTTTTTGCTCAAAACACTTATGTAAAATTAGTCATGGACAGCACCCTGTAATTTGTCTTTTGATATTGCTGTAATGTTCTGTAATTTGAAAACAATCTGTATTTTTTTTATTTTTTATATATATATAAACTTATATTTTATTACTATGTTACTGACAAAGATTTTTCACATTATCATGGCAGTTTCAGGTTTATAAGTGTTAGATCGCAAACACTCAAGCATTTGAAATGACTGACTGCAGAATCTTCCTTGCCACAACACAAATAAAGAACACAAAAAGAACAATCAAACCTTACATTCATAAACACACATTCACATTGATAACTGTGTGCTTAAGTTGATTTTTACAACTTGTTCCAACTACATGTCTGTGTGCACCATAAGCACCCATCAGACAGCACCAGACTCCTATAATTTTATCTGGTCACAGTGAGGGATTTTTTTTTTCACATTTGTTATACCTTATTCTTGAAGAAATGAGTAAAATTCAACATTATAAAAAAAGAAATACCACTAGCCTCAAATCCTTACCTAAGACTCGGCTTGGCTGGAAAATGACTTTTTTCCCCACCAAACTTAGCCTCCCATTTGACAAACCAAAATGTGTGTGCGTGTGGTGTCCTACTCACTTTACCCCCATTGTCCCTGTCACTTTTTCCTCCTGGCACAAAGAGTGATGGGGCATATGGCCAAAGCCACCAGTGGCTGGAGATCATCTCCAGGTTTCCTGTGGGCCTGCGGCTGCTCACTGCCAGGCAGAGAACCATGCTATAATAGACACCCCCTCCTCTGCAACTCGTTCTGGCTTTTATCTGATCTCAGGTGCCTCCACTAATGGCTTAATGTTTCCTCTGTCCTTTCAATTGTTGCTTTCCATTTTCTCTTTAATGTCTGATTCCCACGCGTTTAAGTATACAGTGGCCTTTCGGAGACATCATCAGGAGTCTCATGTGGGTAAGGCATCATTTCCTTTATTTTACAATGTCAGCGGCAGCAGGACAGAATGTCCTCACGGCAGGCACTTCATGGAGCATGTTGTCATTCTTCGTATTTTAAAATTGGACAGTTGTCCCTCTACTGCGACGAGGCCAAGCTTCCAGGATCCAGAACTTTTGAGGTTCGGGTTGAGGCTTGGGCTCAAACATGTTTAGTGGACTGGGTGGTCCAGCTGTTGTACTGGGAAGCACAAATAAGAGTAAGGACCTCTTAGATCTATGCTCAGTGGCCCAACACAAACAGGAGCAGGAATGTGGAGCTCCAGCAGTCTAACATGAGCGCCTGAGCAGAGCAAGATGCAGAAAGCAGATATCAAGTGCCTCATAGCCTCATACTTCAGGGATTATGAGTAAATAAAAGTTATATATAAATCTCTCATAAAAAAATCTTAATTATCCAATAAAACCTATTATGGCGCTTGGTTTTCCATCTTCCGCTGAGTGCCAAGAACAATAATTCTATTTCACAATCCTCACCAGAGCACAAACACACTCTTTCAATCTTTCAACAAATCCAAAATGCAATTTTGTCTGTATTAAACCCGTGTCACTGTGTGGACGTAAAAACTAGACACAGAAGAATCGGGAAGCAACTTCATAAAAATCTAAATGTGTGCAAAATGAATAAAATACAGATGGTCCCTCCATTGCTCTCTATTCTCTTATTCTCTACATAAAAGATTTGATACCGTGTAGATTTAACATTTAAACAGTGTCTGCTCTGCATGTAATAGTAGCCTAGATTGGATTGTCTGCTAGGTAGTTTTGGGAGACGTATTTCACATTTTAGTAGACAGTCATTCAATATTTATTCATTATGAATTTAACCATTTATCATTGCTAGTTGTGCACATGCCATGCCCCTGAGGTGAACAAAAGCCTTTTGTATCCCCAATTTGAGAAAATGACAACAAAACGTATTGAGCTAACTTACTTTGAAATGTCAGTTGAATCCTGCTTATCATGTATAACCTGTACATAATAATCCAAAAGACAAATTACACACAATCTCAATCTGAGAGTGTATTAAAAGCGTGATATTAATCATGAAACTATTAATAAAGGCTGGTAATCCGCAGCATTGAAGGAAAAGCTTGGTGGTAAGAGAGTTGCAGGCTGTTGGGGTGAAGCGTTCATTAAGAGCTGCTGCGATACAGGCATGGTGTCTGATCTGAGCCCAGAAAAGAGACAGGACTTGCGAGGGAGTTTCTCTGCACAGAGTAATATGTCATATCTTATCGGTTAAGGAATTTAGCGGCGTTAACTCTCCACATTTGGAGAAGACAAAATGAACTGATTTTGTTTGGCTTGTGTAGTGTAAAATTATCAGCTCTTTGAATGCCTGGTGTTTCTCAGAGTCAGGACTTGGATCAAAAACAGATGCTGGCATGAGTATGCTGAGTAATACTGTAAATAAGGGTTTGAGGTTTGGTTTTTTTTTTTTTTTTTCAAATTAAGAAAGGTAAATCTACGGCAAGGATTTAAAAGAGTGACGTGATCATAGGATCTCTGATTCTGACAAAATCAAAGGCTACTAACAAAAAAATAATTTTTTTTTATAACAAAATAACATACATTCCTTAGGTTGTGTAAGCGCTAGTAATCCACTGTGGGACAATAAATCTTTTTACGGGCAAAAAAAGAAGTGCACATATGGTAAGTTTGAAGCTAACTATCAGAAACACACTGCATTCAAGACTTAAGCGATGAAGTCTATCACTGGATCGTTTTTATTTTCCTCATAGATGTTTATATTATGTATGAATATGTTGACACGCATTATCAAAATACACTGAAAATGGACTCATTATCTTTTACAATTTAATCATATTGTTAAGCATAACTGCTTAAGAAATAGCAGCAAAGCAATTCCTCCATTTTATAAATTGTTGTTAATTAAATACATAGTCTAAGAAATGACAACTTTGTACATGCATTTTGAGGTACTTTGTCTCAGCCTTAACCATATTTTATACATTATAGATTTATTTAATAGTTTAGGAGTGTAACAGCAACAGCCAGATAGTTATCTAGCTATGTAGTTACAAGCCAAAAATACACAAAACAGAACAATTATGTTTCTCATATTTAATCCCAATATACTCATCAAAATACTGAAGTGATTCAAGGTAACTGTAGCTTCATTAATAGAGCAAAATGGCAACAGCTCTCCCAAATGAGAAATGAGAATGCTTTTAAAATATAAGCCAGACATTTTCAAATAAACACAAATATGAAAAGATAGGATATATTGCCCTTTTTCTTTCTGCATGGTCATTACTTGGCACTTTTTTCCAATGAAATTGGTCTAATTCCAAATGTCATTATGGAAACTCGGATTGGAAATATAGCAGTGGTGTTGAAAGGGAGAACACATTAGACAACTTAGAAGGCATTTGGAGACCAAACTGTTCTGCATGGACTGGAGGCATACATGAAAACATCGCAGGAAATATATTGAAGTTTGTTTTGTACAATGGAAAAGAAAAATGAAAAAGTGATAATAAGAAAATCCAACACACTACAGGTTATACAATAATTAATAATACTTAATTAATTATATGTAATAATAATAATAATAATTAATAATAATAATTATTGTTATTATTATTATTAATACATTTGTACAATTTATACAAAAAGTGACTCATTCAGACTGATAAAAGTCTTTGCCTGTAAGCATCCAGTAAACTGTCCTGAATCTGAGCGAGTGACTGAAAGAACGAACGAATGAAAGAAAGAGTAAGAAGAATAAGAAACAACTTGTTCTGACTTCAACAATCCTTGAAAGAAATGTTTTATCCCTGTAATCGCTGTTCTGCATTCAAAAAACTACATAGAACATTAACAAAGAACTACATGGAAACAGAGAAACTTTGCATGCTTCAATAAATAAATGTAAAATGTATTTAACAAAGTTTGTCGTATGTGGTAAATGATGTACTGTTGGGCACAGATTATTTCAGTCATAGACTTTGATGTATGTTACACAGTTTTGCTGCCAGTTCCCTTAAATGTTGTTACTCTTTATCAGACACCATATAAAAGGATAACAAGCCAGACTGAATAAGCTGATCCTGATGTTCCTGATTACAAATGGAAAAGCTAGCATTGTTAAATAGAACTCATTAGCAGTTAAGCATATGTGCAAAGATTCCGTCCTCTTGGCACATCAAAGCAAGTTCATGAAAAATCACCACAACAAAAGCAGAATCTTGAAAAGGCCAATAAAACGTCTGTGTTCATGACACCACAGCTCTCTTTTTACTCTTCCCTGCTTGCAAAAGAAATTAACAGAAGGCAGACTATTTAATGTTTGAACAAATTCCCAACATGAATCGGTCTGAAAGTGTTACATTATTTTCCTTTGTGTAGTAATATGTACAGTAACCAAAACTCGTTGGCTAAATCACAGGTGCACTCAAAGACACGTAAGAGGTGGGAACATTTGTGGTTAGTTTAAACCATGGACTCGATCACAGTAAGAACCTAATGTACCGTAACGTAGTTCATGCTGATCCGCTGGACACCGGAGTATTTAATATTAGTAATGGAAACAAAAGCCACAAAAACATCACTTCAAAGAAAACGTCTGGGAAACAAAAAAAGAACCAAAAAAAAAACCAAAAAGAGAAAGACAGAATTATTTCTCAGATTTTTTTATCTCGGTAAGAGAGTTTGCTTCCATTAAGACTGCGCTCCTGTTACTCTCGTACGCGATGAAAGCAATATGGAGGCTTTTATGTTTTATTTAACTTTTGTAGGATTCAAAATGGAGAGGAATCAGAACAGCAGACAAAGAGGAATGTACTTGACTAATTCAAACATCACTAGCATGCCATGATCAAAGCAGCGTGCAGGAGTGAATGGGAACGCAGTACAACGTCCTCCACATGCACTGCTGCAAAACAGCTTCAAAATTGCATCTGAAGAACAAAATTTAGATGAATAATAAAAAATGGGTGAGGAACTCAAATGCTGGAGAAATAATCTAAGAGAAAAAATTATATCATGATGAATAATCACTACTCCTATGAGTAACACTAATAAAACATCTTAAATACTTCCTTCCGCTTTTGCTATTCGCACAGTCAGCATGATTCGGTCAGTTCTATACAGAATCCCAGAGGACTTTTGGAGCACTGAAGGAGGAAATCAGCTCTGTTATTTCTGCACCAAAGTTTTGGCCACCAAAGATTTTCTTTGAACAAAAAAAAAAAAAAAAAACACTGAAAATTTGGCGTTAACTATGTCTACATCCATATTATATATATTACTTACAGCCTTCTTACAAGTTATTTCAGTGGCAATGATTAGGATTAGAAAGTGATTAAAATGCTGCTTGTTTGTTTTGCTCTTCTGCTCTCATCAGCACAGACACATTTAAACAGTTTAATCGCATCATGGTACATGAATACATCTTATGATACATAGATATTATATGTAGTACTAAATAAATAGTGTTACTAACTAAGTGCCAGCAAAGCAGCAGTAACAGTTAAATAAATGCTAAAAAAGTAACAAATTACTTACATTTAAAAAAGGAAAGTATAATCTTAAACATTAAATGAAAATAATTTACTATTAAATATCTTATTTGATATATGAATTGAAAAATAAGAATTTACTATTAAATATATATATATATCTGTATCTATATCTATATATATATATAATCTTAAAAATAGTAAAAAATAATAATAATAATTATATATATATATCATATTATATCATCATATTACCTAGTCCTAGCATGGAGTCATTTCATGGTTTCTCAAAGGGATGTTAGATAAGCTATTTGTATTCACTGTAAACACTTTTCTTTTTTTCCTCTTTCTTTCTTTTCTAAATGTAGCAATGCATTCATTCATTCTTTTCTTCATTCATTCATCTTCAGTAACTGTTTAAATGCTTCCATGGAAACCTGTCGGAGTGCTTTGTTTGCCTGAATGCTGAGGCGGGTGTTTGACTCTCAGCTCTGAAGCGCAGACACAACAGAGCACAAAGACAATGCAGGAATGCTTACTGTTTTGGGCAGTGCAAACTGGAAATAATTAAAAGTGAGCTAATACAAACTATTTTTGAACAAATGTTATTACTAAGAGTATTTTGGTAACACTACTGGAGCACGGAATGATATATATAATCACTTCTCTTCATCTCATGTGACTCTTAAAGGTTCACTTGATACAAAATAAAAAATTAACATCAGTACATTTCCTGTAAATATGGCAATTTCTTCCTCACCATGGTGATGCAGTAGTCTCTAGAGCAAGATATCCTGGTTTGCACCTTGGGATACTCCTGATCCATTTCAATAAAGTTTTAGTTATACAATAGATAAGTAACAATGGACCTTGTCACAAAGCAGCTTTGCAGAAATCCAGATATGAAATGAAATTAAAGTTTTTAAGAGTAAGCCAGCGGCGAAAACCTTCAACCTCCCTGGTGGAGGACGAAGTTGAAAGACCACTTGTGTCCAAAGTGCTGCACACTCATAAATGTTCTACATGGTGGTGCTGCTCAGGTTATTGTCTGTTGGTTTGTTCTGGGTTCTCCAGTTTCCTCCTTCCTACCAAAAAACATGTTGGTATATGTAATGGCAAAATTGCCTATTGGTGTGAATGAGTGTGCAAATGTGTGTGTTTGACTCCCTGAGATAGGCTGATAGTGTCCCATCCCATCCAGGGTGTATCTCTTCCTCATGGCCAGTGGCCATGGCCAGTCTTCAGTTCTAGTGCAACACTAACCAGGATAAAGTGCTTACTAAATATGAACGAATGACCATGAAAAGCAAAAACTGCTTTCTGCATATTTTTCTGGGAAAACATTAAAAAAAACAAACTAGATTTCATTTTTCATTAGATTTCTTTATGATCAAAAAAGGAGAGATAGGTCTTGTTCTTTAAGTGTTATTTTAGTATCATTAAAGACTGACCATTAAAGGATGTCAATGTGACAACTATACAAAATGCTGCCTAAACATTGCTACTGAAACATGCAACATTGCTCTATATAATCATTATTAAACACCAGCTTTGTGCTAGTGTTCAACTTTAATGGACAAAGGTGTTGTAACTGAAGAAATAGCTATAAACTATTGTTTTCTTGCAATAAATCAGTGGAAACCACACAATACTGCATGCAGGTACTGATAGAGAAGAAATTGCCCAGTAATGCTTATAAACCATATTCCATGCTGTGTATTCTCTTTTATGGGCTGTCAAAGCTGAGTACAGGCCTGACCACGGGATTTCAGCTCTGTCTAATGTCAGGTGCCCCTTGAGGTGATCAAACAGTGATGCTCTGAAAAGATTTTCCTTCCACTATTCATACTCCCCCAGGAACACAGGAATGACACCATGTTTATCACCATCTCCTTGCACATATTCATGTTCTGTAATTTGTTTGAGTTTGTCTCAGATCTCTTTTTTTTTTCCATTGAGTCAGAGCCAGTGCTGGGTTTAACACACCTTTTAACTGTGAGAACTGGCAGCTTATGCTTTATTTCGAGAGACATGTTTTGACTATGATAGCGGTGGGAACCATCACAAATGAAAGAATCTGCACTGGTTCAAGTCAAAGTGATCATTACCTCAAAGTGCCCAATGTACTCATGGCCCACAAAACCGGAAACCGGAGAACCCAGAGAAAGCCCATGTGAACACAGGGAGAACATGTGAAACTCCACAGAGACAGTAACCCAAGCTCAAGACTAATCCTATGACCCTGGACCCTGAGGCAGCAACACTACCCACCCAGAGGGTGAGTTTATTGTAACTCATTCCTGCACAATGTTTCTGTAGACAAAAGCTGTGTACAATATAAAAGCTGCATAACAGTGTGTAAGACAATGTACTGCGTATTCACTGATGTATGACTGACCTTTGCGTGCTCAATGCTGTTATATAAACTATATAAAGAGTTATTTTTTTAAAGAGGCACTTATCTGGGTGTAGAACGTCAAATTGTTTAAACTTCCTTGACGGGTAGTGTGTGCAATCTGTAAATATTAAGTATAGAGCAGGTGAGAATCACCTGGATAAACCTCTTGTGCATCTGAACATGCACACCTAGCCCTTCCACCAAAGCTATGAAGTGGCATAGTGTTTACAATAAATATCATTCCTTTTGTTCTTGCTCATACATACATGCTGGACCATATGTACACCACATGGAGCTGCTTAACTGTTTGCGACTCTGGTTGAAGCTACCGATGACCTGTGCTCCACAGCATCTCTGTGGTGGTAGCTATGGCTTGGGATTCTCAGGAGTTAGCTCTATGAACTGCTCTGAATTTTTGCTCAGTACCACACATCTTTTCATCCTACCAATGGCTTAGGTTCTCCCTCAGCGCTATTTGCTCAGAGGAGTTCGCATCTTCGCTACCATCTAGCAAGCCTGTGAAGATGTGTTGCTAGTGCAGACCTTCCTTGCCACTGCACACTTTCTCCATGAGCTAAAATGGCAGACATGAGCCATGCATGTGCCATGCAAGTTTTAAACGTTATGCAGTTAGAAGTGGAAAGTAGACATGAACTAGCAACGTAAACACTCCACTACATCAGAAATGCATTAGTTAAAAGTTTTGGATACAGATGCACAAAGTAGACATTCATGCTACAGAAGAGAAATAAAAAGTAAATTGGTTTTTAAAAAATGCAAGAGATTGTATGCAAAGCGATAACACTCACAGTAAATAGGCTCTTTGTTGAACTCTCCTGGTCTGATCTAATTCATCACTGATTGATTAATGCTTGAATCCAGTGGCTTCAAAATCTCAGTTTTATTACTTTGATGGCACTCTTTTACACCTTCAAAGTGACTTTGCCATTCTGTAACACAGAACTTTTAACAGTGTAATTCCAGTTCTTAATTATGGAGCTCATCATTATTATACTTCCAGTTCTTAATTATTTTGCTGTATTAAGTGTTGTCAATTACTACAAAAGTAGCATTGGGTAGAAAAATATAAACTCACCTGTTTTTTTTAAATATGACCATTTTGACCAATTGACACAGCATGCGTGTGACATGCCACAGCTGCTCTGTTATTTTATTCATTTTACACGCATCAAGTGTGCAGAGCCTAGAGCATTCCTTTTGTGCACTGGTTTAGTATAAGATACACAAGTCTAGTATAAAGTACAAATGTCTGTCTCTATCTGCGTAATTATTACAAATATACGTTACCACTGTATATAAACTTTGTCCAGGCGTAAAATGGGCTGTACTTACATGGCTTTCTAACCCAATTTATGATCCAAATCATGTCTAATATTAATCTGCAAATCCAACCTAATAATCCAACCAGACAGATTAATCTGCTAATCTGCCTAATAAAGTTTCATTACATTTCAGAATGTTCAAAAAAGTAAAAATGTATCTATATACACAGTACCCACTGAGCCCTGGGTTTCACCTGTGAAGACCGCACTTATTGTTAAAAAAATAAATAAATAAACCAACATGATGACCAGAGAGCTGTCTATAAAAGAAAAGCAAACCTTTTTGTAAAAAGAGGGAAACTCTAACAGAGCCATTGTACAAGGAGTAGGCATAACCAATATAACAATTTGAGAGAAAAATTGAGGACAGAACCATTGTGAGAGCTCTGAAGGAAAATTAAAAAAAGAAAAATCTGAAAAAAAGTTCTGGAGCCAAGATTAACCTCTGGCAAAGTGAAGGAAAGGCCAAAGTGTGGAGAAGGAAAGGATCTGCTCATGATCCAAAACATACAAGCACACTGTTTAAGCGTGGTAGAGGTAGTGTCATGGCTTGGGCTTGTATGGCTGCTTCTGGAACGGACTCACTAATCTTTATGGATGATGTAACATCATAAGGCAGCAGAATGAATTCAGAAGTCTATATTCAATCTGTCAATTTAAATGCATCTATTCTGATTGGGAAGAACTTCTACATCATTCAGCAAGATAATGACCCAAAATACACTGCCAGCCTGGGTCATGTTAACTTAATATTTTTCTATTTGACTACATTTTTTAACAATGAAGGCTATCAGTCATTATGACAGATTATAACACTGAGGGTGATCTACCATAAGGTTAACTAATTCACCTGAAACACTGTCAAGAACACATGCTCAGAGCATTGTGCTCGGTCTCTTTCTTATCATAACGTCAAACATTCCAGTGCAGAATCCTTCCTATAGAGAATTCTAAAGTGACACCGTACAGACATATAGTGAATAAAACAACACTACTCTTGAGTGAACTCCTTTAGAGTCCAACACTGGCTAGAGTACACAGTGTGAGCTCTTGACAGGGCATTAGGGGAGTCCTTATATACTGTCCTTATACACTCCAGCCCTAACGACAGTGAAATAGTCCCAGGTGCCCTCCGCTGTCATTGCCAGAAATAAAATCATTCATCTCCTTCATGTGGTTTTGAAATGTGAAATATGAGCGCATGGTCCGTGTCTCTGTTCATAGTTTCCCTCCGTGCCTTAAAGCATATTCTATGAGTATGTTCTGTTTATCAATTATTATTGTGAAGGAGTTGTTCTTAAAAATTAAATACGATTAAATGTCTCATCGTCTCATTAAAAAAAGGAAATTAAAATGATGGGTAATAATACATTATATCCACATTTTTACATCCCTGTCCATCAAAATGACGGACAATGAGAAAGTCTAACGCAACCTCGGCTGCCAACACAAGAAAGGACTTTATCAGGGGACAAAGTGGATGGTTTTAGACTGTACAAAGTCAATCACCCTTTTGCAGGATGCATTTCCTGAAGAGGTGACAGAAAGGAGAAACCACCTAAACAAAAAAAACAACTTAAAGAAACTGCATGTTATTCACTTTAATTTACTTTAGACTCTCAATACTTTCGCTCACCTAAAGATAGGGTGGTCTGCCACAAAAGGTGCCATTCTCTAAGTCACTGAACAATTCTAGATGTAAATATCAGGACATGGAAGCTAAAATTCTGACCTATCGTCTCATATTCTTTTTTTTTTTTTATTTCAAACCCAAATGTCTTCACCATACAGCAAAAAAAAAAAAAAAAAGACCCATCCTGGCTGTTCCTATAGTTTTGGAGGGGACTTGGTATATTAATGCAAAATCCATCCAAGAGGGATAACCAATCCTCCTGCCTGCAAAACCAGAGACACTCAATAGGCAGTTATTTATTTCTAGTCTTTTCTCTATAACATGGTGTACAAATATAAACCACAATCATGCCAGTCTCTGTCATAGCACTTATTCTTACTTTTAGTCAATTTGAGAGAGAAATATGGAAAGTTGATAGACCTTTTCATCTTCCTCGTTATTGTTATTCATGTGGTATATTAAGGAGAAGAAATTACTTTCAGCAAGCAAAATGACAGGACTAAAGAAGGGAGTGAATATTATAAATGTACAGGAAGTGCCCAGGTGTTTGCTCAGCACAGCACAGCATGATGGCTAGCCTCAGTGGGCAAGAGTGACTGAGATGACACTTGGCTCTAATAAGAGAAATTCCTGCATGTATCATAACCATCTGCGGATTTTTTTTTCATGTATCTGTGCATGAAGCAGGTGTAGTGGTGTTAATGGAGGGGAATGTTCTCAGCTGCAGTCCCGCAGGCAGTGTGAAAAGAGCTGGTATACTGACACACTGTAGTGACTTATATCAACAGCCAAAGAACAATCGTGTTAATTTAATTGATAAAACTGATACTAAAGTAGCCTTCACACCATCATGCTGAGACAGACCACAGATCAGTTGATCTCACACAACTAATTCAGTTTGTCTAGTTTCATTTCCTTTTTGAGGTTCACATGTCTTTCAAAATCAAGTAGTTTTTGGATTACTGCTGGGTAAAAACACATTTTAAACAACATTATTTTTATTTTCATTAGCAAAACAACCTAACTGGCAACCAGAAAAAACCCAAAAAGAAAATATTCTTAAAAAACAGCAGTATTCAACAAGTAGATATTAAATAGTAGATAAAAAAGCTGGCAGTAACACCTACAATAAAACCGTACATTAAAAATAGTCGAGGCTAGAACCAAAAACCAAAATGTACAGTGTACTTATGCTTAGTTGCTAGATGTTTCAACTGAGGAAGGAAAAAACAGCCTATTCAGTAGTTCTCATAACAGGCAAGCAGCCACCAGCACACTACCATTAGATGAAAAAATATATATATACAATTAATAAAATACAGCAGGTTGTTATATTTTGGTGCCAGCATGTTCCAAACAGTGTACCTGCATCTGAAGAAAGGAACTTTGCTTTTGTCTGTCAATGGTTTCTCATCTCACATTTCTTACACAATTCTCTAACTGACTCAAAGCCTTATAACAAAATCAAGCCTCGCTAGCACTACTATAAAACTTTCCTTTTCAAAAACAGCTCAACACTGTAATCTCTAATAAAACACCCAAACCATCACTGTAGTTTTAATACATAATGCAGCTTTATATGGTCAAGCTCTCCTTACTGAGAAACCTCTGCTTCTCTGTTTTCTTGGCCAGCTACATCTATGATAATAATGTGATGTTCTAACTGGTGCGGGATGATGTGATCTCTGCAGATGTAACAACTTAACATCTGTAACCTCTGCTGAGCTGTCTGCACAAATAAAACAACATCCTGCCTTGCAACCCCTATCAGCGCCCCAATCATACCAGCCAAGTGACAGCTCACCTCCTCTGCTCACATTACACAGCAGCTTGAAGAACTCTCTTAAAAGGAGGTTTGCAGCAAGTCAAAACACTTTGCCACCAGTGGAGGAAAAGCGAAAAACTGTTTGCTTTCACTAAACAGCAAAATCCTGATTATTGAATTACCTTTCTTAGTGTTCATGTGTGCTAAGCGGGAATGAAATGAACGCTATTAGGATTTTGCTGTGGATAATACAGAAATAGAAAAAGTAATGCAACCTCTTGCATGAGTGAGAGACGCTTACAGTACATTAACTGTGTTAATATAGGCATGTTAGATAAATGGCTAGTGAATGGAGTGAAATGACAGAAGTATGACTTGATGCATTACAAATGCATTTTTATGGCTATGCACTGATCATACTTTTCCCATTTTCAACATGATACTGATATCTAAGCTGACAAGTCATGTCGTATGTTTAAAGCAGGATCTGTGTGGTCAAATGTGGTCAAATGAATCAAATTCTAAGTGATTCAAAAATGGAAACCGAACCATAACAAAAACTTCATTTTAGGCCAGTGTCTGACCTATTACCAATACTCCAGTACTCAGTATGTGAGTGGTGCATCCCCCACCAAAAAGCCTTCTGAAAGTGTTGACAAGGACATGTAGCTAACAAAAGTCCTCCTAATATATTTTGCATTTGGTCTGGCCACTGCGTAACTTATGTTGCCAGGGTCCAGACAAAGTGTAGTACTCCCTTTCATGGCTGCTAAGTGATGAAATAAAACAGTGCAGCAGCATTTTATTACTATCAACAACAATCTTCACATTATTCCCAGAAATGTACGGAAAGGCCTTGTGAGAATAATCCTTAACATCCAAAGCCTTAATTAATATTAACAGTGTGCACATTCACTTGTGTCAAGTGAGAGAATCCTTAAAATAAACACAGTAATGTCTAATATCACATTATAGAAATGACAAAAATGAATCATGCATCATCATATCATTCACATCATCGTGACATAAATCAGTGCGCACTAAATCAACAGGTGAGAGCTAAACAGATTGATGAAGTGCAACACTTGAGGAGCGACAATGTAGAGAGGGAGCACTCACACAAACGCGTGGTAGACGAAGGCCCAGGCGCGCGGTCTCTCCAGCACGTTGTACAGGTAGTTCTGCAGCTTCCGGTAGCGCGCGTTCCGCCGGCCGCTCTGCGCCCCGTACGCCAGCGGCTTGCCGAGCAGACTGAGACGGGCGCCGCGGGCTCTCCTCGCACTCTCGGCGCTGCTCATCGCCCCACGTCCGCCCTCCACATCCTTCAGGCCGTAGTTCTCGGCCCGGCGCCCCGGAGACGTTTTCATCCAGAGGCCAGAGGTGCTTTCGTCGCCGCCGTGGTCGCGAGGCATTGCATCGCCAGCGCCGGCTGCACACGCGCGCTTGGCACCGCGAAGGCGCGCATATAAAGTGATGTGCAACGGAGAAACTTTGAGTAGAGCTTCGGTCACTATGTTCAAATTTTCATCAGCGGGATTGTCTTTATTAGAGCTCACCGGCTACAACGAGGGATGTTCGTCTCTGATTCGTTTCACCTGCTTACAAGTGGCGAGCATCTGCGCTACTCTCTCGCGCTATGTGCACGAGCCGCCTCGAACCCGGACTTCTGAAGAAGTGTCACCATGTCAGTGGTAGAAATTTGATGAGGGGAGGGCACCTGCCGACACCAACGTAAGCTTCTCGTTCCCCTCCCTCTGTCCCTGAGTGTGAAAGATACTCTCTTTCACTCCAGCCCAGAAACACACACACACACACACACGTACGCGCGCGCGCTGAGCGGCTGCTGATCTCAGTCTGCCGGCGTGTGTGTATGTGTGTGTCTAAGAGAGAGAGAGAGAGATACTTCAGTGGAGCTGTATCCGTTAAGAAGCTTCTCCACAACGCAGACGGCGCTTCTGTCACCTCCAGTAATTTACGCAAGAAATGAGGTAGGGCGTCATTCACAGATATTTAACGAAATATCACATTCCGAAGTGTTTTGCCACCTCAGAACGGCTCGTACAGTAAATGTCCATTTATGTCAGTGGAAAAGCAGAGGAAGAGGGCCGTATACGGAGACGAGCCGAGGCTCTCTCTCTCTCTCTCTCTCTCTCTCTCTCTAAATAACTGACCAAGTGCTCGACGAATTAAACAATAAAACCAGAGGAAAACTAAGTGCGTTTCCAATACTAACATTTACCCTAGGTAATACACTCATATAACGTAATATTAGAAAAGCTAATTAGTCAAACAAGGCTTCATATTCATATAGTTATTATACACAAGAAAGTAAAAAGGACTCAAACAAACGGATAGCTGGATGAGTTCCTGCCTCGTTTTTACTCACTGTAGAAAGCAGCGGTTTTCTCACAGCGGATGGACTCTACTTTGGGATACTTTACGAGAAACACAAATTAACGAGACTCATCCGTATTTATAGTGGAGTCATTTTTCGTACGTCTCCTTTTTTGCCTGTTAAACAGACAGCTGTTAACCTGTGAGTGATTTTTATGAAGCTCCGGAGGACAGTCGCGCGCTCTCAAGTCCTGCACGCTGGAAGCTCCTGTCACGCCAACCACGTGACCCACACAGCAGGAGTCAGTAAAGTGCTGTACAGTACAGTACAGTACAACACACACACCAGTTGGTAAAGTACAGTACAGTACAACCATCACACACACACATACACACACACACACACACACACACACACACACACAGCTGCTAGCTAATTATCTTCGTGAGGATCTTCCACTGACAATTATTAATGGAGCTAATGAATGCTATGCCTACATCTGATTCTAACCCTAACCTTAACCTTAGTAAGCAGAAAGAAAACTTTAGACCCTTTTAGAGTTTTTGCTTGTTTGTTTTGTTTCATTTGTTTGTTTTTAAGAAAAACAGCCAAATGTACCCCTGAGGTCAAAACAATCAGATATTCCAGTCCTTAAATTAAGTTTAAACATCAAACCATTAAAACATTTACACCACATATTATAATTCTGTTTAGAAGTAAGCAGCATGTGAATAAAAATGTGAAGATTAAAAGATAAAGAGTTCTAAAAGGGAAATAGGAAGGCAGTAAGAAAGAAAGAAAGAAAGAAAGAAAGAAACATGGCCCCAAAACTCAATGTTACTTTGTTTCTGGCATGCCTTTGGGTTGGGTTGGAGGCCAAACTGAACACCGTTCAGCACTTATTTCACAGTTGATTATGGGAATTTCACACTGCTGATGTAATCATTAAATATGATATTAGATGTAGCATAACGTACAAACGCCTACTGCTCTTAATGAATTAGTACTAATTAGCTAATTAATGGTGATAGTCATCATAGTCTTGTATTGAGTAACAATGTAATTTTCACATAATTCTTGTCCTGAACATATTTGGAAAATTAGGTGAATAGTCCCACCCCTCTTATAAGTGCAGATATGTTTTTAAGTGTTGATGTAATTGTTTTGTGATGAATCAGGATTTTGGACCAACTTCCTCTTTGCTGCCTTCATCTAGAAAAGCCTAACTTTCCTAAAAAATTCAAAAGTACAAAAATTGTCCAAAAAAAACCCCATTCATTTAAAATGATTGACAGGTATAGTGAATTTTGAAGTTTCATGTAACCAAATAATGGAAAAAGGATTGAATAAATCAAATGGATGAGAATAAACTGAAAGAGTTTTACTCATAAAATACATATGGGTAAAATGTCAGTGGGGAAAGAATGGCAACAATTTAAAAAATGTTACAAGATAAAAAAAATGATTACTAAATGTACTTTGTGTATTCCGAGACACACAAAGTTAGGCGTGACTGGGTTGTTGTGCCTATCTTCCTGCTTTCCAAAAGCTTATAATTAGCAAAGCAGCATGTTCATTATATGCTTATTATAGATTATATGTAACAAACAGACCTGCACAAAAGTGATCATTCACATGAGTAATTATATACACACTAAGCATGC
Organism: Notoglanidium macrostoma; assembly: GCA_030068235.1. Classification (NCBI taxonomy): domain Eukaryota; kingdom Metazoa; phylum Chordata; class Actinopteri; order Siluriformes; family Auchenoglanididae; genus Notoglanidium; species Notoglanidium macrostoma. The sequence continues at coordinate 11,676,803 of JAQQZR010000038.1, forward strand.
TATATTTTTGAATAAAGTTAATAATGAGCTTTTAAACTGCGTGGTGTTAAAGGTTTTCTGAAATCCCTCTTGTGATTTTGCCTCAAGCTTTTACAGATGATAGTGTAAGGTGAAAACGCCAAAGTGCATACAAATGTTCTGCAAATGACAGGTACATTGCATTTCAGATTGTAGTTGAGAAAAGTGTGAGATTGTATGGACACATATTTTTACTTCTGGTAAAAATATAAAACACAAAAGTATAACTACTCAAATGTCATGATTGTATTTCTCCGACAGCTTCCTGACAGAGGACTATGCTAACAGGGTGCATGGACCGAAAGTATTGCACACAGCTTACAGGAACACACACTCTAGTGGCATGAGCTTGCCATTACAGTTTGATATTTAAAAGGAGTTTGTGCTTCTTTTGCTTGTTAAGCAGTTGTTGGTGGCAATTATGTTTTGGCAAACTACATGTGTGCCACATCCTCAGAGTCCATCAGCCCAAAACACATTTCTGCAGAATATGCATATGGCATGGTGCTGAGAGATACTGAGAGCCCAGATCAGTTACCCAACAACTCAAGCCATTGAAGTAGTGTGCAGAATACATGGCCATCAGGATCAAGCCAGTGGAGTATGAATAATGAGTTCCAAAATATTAGTAATATATTCATCTGAGGAATGGAGATCTGGAAGCCTTGTATACTTTTTTTTTTTTTTACATATTTGTATGTCTTAAGATAAATCACCACCTGCTTAAAAATGTTAGAAATCTTTTCACAGTCTTGCTTTCAATTCCCATGCAGCCTAAAAGCAGACAGATGCACGGTCGCTGCCAACCATCTTCTGGGAACTACACCTGAGTTCATTCTGTATCGCCACTAAATACAGATCAGCTGACAGATAACTTCAGTACTGCTTTCTGTTAAACCTCCAACAGGAACCAAAATGATTTTCTATGTGACCAACGACAAATGTTAGAACAGGTAGGCAAGTTGAGAAAATTAATAAGTCAGGTGAGCAGTTTAAAAACTGTTCTTATTAAATGTTTCTCCAAAATAGTACACACCACTCCTTTGAGGGTGGAGAAGCTTGGGGAAATCCAGCAACAAGAGCTGAGTGACCTAATCTGATACTGTGTTCAGCAGTTTGGCATACTACCACACTAGGAGATGATTTGAACTAGTCTGTGGGAACATATGGGAAAATATCTCAGAAGGCCAAAAATGGTAGGAATTTTTAAATATACAAAATACATAAAAATAGCCAACTACAGAAAAATAAATCATGTTACAGTAGAGAAGGGGTATAAATCATGTACATACAAAATCTATAACTATTGTAAAATGAAAATGTACTTTATGAGGACAAACAAAAAATACATTTTTGGTCAATATTTAATCTACCAGTATATTCAGTGTATGCTCTCTTACCATACAAAAAGCCTCATATCTCTTGCTTTCAGAGCTAAAGCATTAAAAGCAAATAATAATGCTATTAAAACTCTAAACATTTGCATAATGTCAGGATATCACGAGTACAAATCCCAACGGTCCCACAGCCATCCATAGCCAAGAGCAAAGGGGCAAATATTGGCCATGCTCTCTGGGTTGGAAGGATGGTCCTACCTTCCTTGTCACTGACAAAGAAACGATCCAATTTTTGGAGTCTGTAAACTTATATACTGAATATGCAGATAGTGCTTTCCTTCGAATGTGTTCAGCTGCCCTGTGATGCAGCTTTGAAAAGATGCAGTTCTCTGGCTTCACAAGTCTTGTAGGAAGCATGCGTTAGGCCTCACCTTCCCCGGCTGGTAGCTATCTAATAATAGAGAGCTTGCTTTTGGGTGGGAATTGTCAGGTTGTCAAGTTGTGGAGAAAATGGGGAAAAGGAACTATGAAATATAGTACATTAGAAGACCAATCAATCTGCGTTAAATATTCATTAACTATAGAATTGAAATTACATGTAAGATTTAAAATTAATAAGGTATGAATTCGGGGTATTTCAGGTTTAAATCAAATTAAATTAGCAGTTTCATCCAAAAAAGACCTTTCCAATTGCAATTGAATCTCTTTGTTGTTTTCATCTTCGATGAATACAAAGGAGTTGATGAGCAGTTAATGAGATGTGATACTCACTGTGTCCAAATGGCTTTGGGTGGCTGAATTAAAAAAAAAAAATTTCATAATAAATGAGGTTTTAGTTAAAGTTTTGAAATTGCATAAATAAAGTAAGGAAAAGTAAAGTAAATAAATAAATCACATTAAATCACACCCTAGCCTATCATCCATATGCTAAATCAGTAATAAATGTAATGCAATTTGCTAAGTGTTTGAAAGACATGTATTTAAAATCCCTTGAGGCTTACTTTAATTCTTATTAATTCAAATAAAAACAAAACTCTTAAATTGACTGAAGGCAGAATTTCACATTTATCCATGTGCTTATAAGCATGAAATGAGAAAATACAAGTTGTCTGAGCTCCATAAGGGTGATTACATTTAAAGCACATAAATGCTTCTGTCAGTCCACCACTTCTAATCAGTGACCTTATGCTGTCTTATATGAGAAAGTAAAAAATGAAGTGAACCTCTGGTGCTATTAAACGAAGGAACCGGCATAAGCTTGGATGCATGTTCCCGTTACACTCACCAACCACTTTATTAGGAACACCTGTGATCCTGTTCATTCAATGCAATTAGCATGTGACAGCAGTGCAATGCATAAAATGCAAATACAGGTCAAGAGCTTCAATTAATGTCCACATTAAACATCAGAATGGGGAAAATGTGATCTCAGTGATCAGTTGGTTGATTATGATTGGTCTTTTTTCTGATCTTCCGCTGCCCAGTTTCATTAACCTGTATCCACTGTAACCGCAGATTCCTGTTCTTGGCTGACAGGAGTGGAACTCATCGTGGCATTCTGCTGTTGTAGCCCATCCACCTCAAGGTTCAATGTGTTGTGTATTCTGAGACGTCTTTCTGCTCACCATGGTTGCAAAGAGTAGCTTTTTTGTTTGCTTGGGTCTTTTTTTTTTTTTACACCATTCTATGTAAATATTGAAGACTCTTGTCCATGAAAATCCCAGGAGATCAGCAATTCCTGAAATATACCTACTCGGATGTGAAACTTAACTGAAGCTCTTGACCTGTATCTGGATGATTTTATGCATTGCACTGCTGCCACATAATTGTATCACCGAGCAGGTGTAGAGCTGTTCCTATTAAAATGGCTGGCGAGTGTGAATATCATCGGAGTAACTACTAAATATATGTTTAGCCCTATGTACAATGTGATTAGGTCTGTATTAAAGTCTTCTCTATAATACTAATATATCTTACTATATTTCCTAATATATTCTTTGTAATATTGAAGTATTCTGAGGGTAGCATGATATTTTCCTGCTTTACATTTGTGACACACTTTGATATGATCACATTATTATAGCATAAAATAATTTACATTTAGTAGTTATTGCTGTTGTAGCCATGGATGTAGCCTTTACTTTCTTTTTCTTTTTTATAATGACCTCAACACAATATATGTGAGGGAAACCATAACAACTAAATCTTAAGATTTTTAAAGTATCCATCATCCTTTTCATCAGTTTATGAAAGCTGGTTAAAATGTAAGCGTTATCTGTTCCATGGGATGTGCTTCATGTAGACGAATAAAAACAATTTAGAAACACTTTCTGTGACTTTTTGACCCGTCATCATTCATCATGGCAAAAGGAAAACATTAAGATAACATTGAAAGTGGTTTATTCAGTCACAAACACTGCTCAGCTTGCTGTGTTTCAAAGTGACATCTGCATTTAGGTCTTGGATGGCAAGACTTCAGTAAATAGAGCTGGACATTTTTGTTGTAAGCGCACATTCAGTGATAGTGATGCTTTAACATTATTGTGAGCAACTTAATATAAGAATGTCAGCAATGGGTCATGCACTTTGCATTTCAGTTTATTGGTAAAAAACATAAGCACATAATGTGGAATATAGAGGTCTTGTCAGATGACTCACTATATTCTCGACAAGAGAGTGTAGACCTAAAATTTTGACCCCTGCTTACATGGCTTTGGGCCACTTGTCATTGATGAAATATTTCTATCCTGATGGTTTCTTTGAGGATGTCTCCATCCACAGGGCACAAGGGCTAACTGACAAGTTTGAAAATGATGTAAATCATATGCTACAGTCTTAAGGTCTCAATCCAACTAAACACTTATGGGAGCTTTTGGAGTGAGTTTTAGACAGCGGTCTCCTCTACCTTCATCAAAACACTACTAAGGATTAGTCAGGATTATTACAAATTAAGGATTAGCTTTTGAAAGAATGGGGTTCCCTCGAGTACAATTCCAGGGACTCGTAGAATCTGTAAAGCTGTACTGGTGGATGGTGGTTATGCAGCAATTTTACTAAGGCACTTTATGTTGTTTTTTAATTCATTATCATTTGAAACACCATATGGACACCTGAGTGTTGAACATCCTTTTCCAAAACTATGGGCATAATATTGAGTTGCTTCACTTTTTCTTCTTGAACAGCCTCCAATCTTCTGGGAAGTCTTTCCACTAGATTTTGGAACGTGCCTGTGGCTCAGGCACAGATTTGTGCCCATTCAGCAACAAGAATGCAAGAGATCGGGCGCTGATATAAGGCAAGGAGGCCTGATGCTCATCCATCATTCCAATTCATCCCACTGGTGTTCAGTGGGGTTGAGGTCAGGGCTCTGTTCAGGCAACTCGAGTACTTCCACTCAAACCTTGGCATACCATGTTTTCAGTGGGTCTTAATTTGTGCATAGAGATATTGTCTTTTGAAACAGTTTTGTACCTCTTACTTCCAGTGGAAAAAAAAGGAATGCTACAGAATACAGAGACATCCTGTGCAACGGTGTGCTTCCAGTTTTATGGCAACAGTTTGTAGAAGGCTCACATATGGGTGTTATGGTAAGGTATTCACATACTTTTGGCTATATAGTGTATATATCTGGCTTTGAAACTCCACTGCCATGCCCATGTCTACAAAAGCTTAGTGAAGAAAGCCCTTAGCTGGGTTTAGATATTTTTTATAGATTACATGATTTCATGCGGTTAAAAATCTTAAATAAACACAAAAGTTAGCAGGTATTTTGAACAGATACTAGAGGCCTAGGGCAAGTTAAAGAAGTGACAGAAATGAACACTTTCTACACATTGTTCAGTGTCGTCATATAAACATACACAGAAATGTTTTCAGAGCCACTGTTCTTTTTCCACACAGTCTTTTATTTGTAAATAATAAAAATGAACTCTTGAATATAAAACATACACATCATTTGAGTAACATCTGTTGTACAAACAAGAAATGTTGCAGTGAATACTTTCTATTCTGTTTCAGTGGGACACATGAATTGTAAACAATCAGTATCCTTGAGTAATACTGACAAAGGAAAGTCTGCCATTAACGGACATGAAAAGTAAACTTTTTTTTATAATTATCAAAACAGGATCTCATGGACTTTGTTCTAATGCTGTAACAGATACGCAGAGTTCCCAATTATAGTGATTATTTTATAGCCACATATATCTGAAACTCTGGAGGTGTCCTTTTTCAGCCTTTGTTCCATTCAATGGAGCCAGGAGACAGAGCATTAATCTATTCTGACGGGACCCATTTGTAAATATAAGTAAACCTCAAAGCAGACTCATATTTACAGTATGTGCGTGGTTGTTTCTGTTTGCGACATTTACTTGGATACACTCTTTTTTAATATATATATATTATATATTATTTA
>JAQQZR010000038.1:11689811-11745441 GCA_030068235.1 Notoglanidium macrostoma
TGTGAATAAAATATTGGCTCATGTGATTTGAAAGTCTTTTAGTTTTCATTTTATTCAAATTTAAAGAACGTCCCAAACTTTCTGGAATTTGGGTTGTATAATAGTTTGATCTCTCTTATATTACTCTGTTCACTTAAACAGAATGTACAGAGATGTCAGACACTTTTAGCGCAAAATACTTTAATGATCAGCCTTATATGGCATTCATGACATTTAGAGGCACAGAGCAACAAAACAAAGGTGTCTATAGACAACTATAATGGTCTGTCTGTCTGTGTGTATCTCACACCTGTCTGGCTGAGCTGAGAGGTGCTTCTACTGCGTCGTGAGGGAATACCCACGATGGCCACGACACGAGCACTAAGACTGGAGCGCCGCTTCTTCCCTCCTGTCCCCAGTGTTCCCAGAGCCGTGTCTGACTGGCTGCCGTCTGTACGCTCCAAAGTGAATATTTCACCGCTCACACTCGTGCTCTTCAGCATGCTCTGGCTGGATGGGCGAACATGGCGGCTAAAACACAGAGAGGGAAATATTTCTGTAATTCCACAAATATGCTAAATGCTCTTTGGCATGATTAAGTCATAGTAATCTACTTCTAGTAAGATGCAGCTTTTAGGTCTGTACTCCAGCACAGTAGATGCAGCAGGCTGACTGCATCTATGAGGTTAAAGTGCAACATGTCAGTTTCAGTTTAAAGGTAATTACATCCAGGATGCATTGGTCTGCTTAGGAAAAGCTACCAACCTGACAGACCATGAAGGATATTAGTGGATGATACGAGAATACTCTTTTAAAATTGAGAAATGATGAATAAAACTGGGCTGTTTTATATAAGGCTATATTTGGTAATGCTTTCTATGAAGCTCATATTAATAAACCATTATAACTGTCTTAACAGTTCTTTGTAAGTTGAAACTGATTCCATGTACACATTTATTAAATTTAATAATGCTTAATAAAGCTCGATTGATGCTCTATATATCATTCCTTGATTATTATGCCATAAAATTTTTTGTAATTGTTAGTAAATATTACAGTTGCTTTATAATTAGTCAGAGGTTATTATTAGTTTTGAGGTTTGTACAGTATATCACATGGTGTTATAAGTTATCATGGAATTATTTATAGTACTCTATTAGAGCATTAAGAAGCATCATTAGAGTTTAAAAATGCTCACAAGGAATCATCACCAATCATTATGAGCACAGTTATAATGTTTCATAGAAAATGTTACCACTTTTTTAAGTGTATAAATATTTCAGTTTCAAATCCACTGTGATGGAAGACATACAAAAAAGACGGTCATCACCACACAGCATGCAGTTAAGCGAGCCAAAAGACCCCAGAGAATTATTAAGAACTTAGTGGGGGAAGCACAAATAATCTATGCCTATCTAACTTTACATACAATGGAACAAAAAGCACAATGTTGACAGTGTAGGATTTTGTGTGAGCTGCTGACCTGAAGTGACCCCTGGGCCGCTCTGATTGGATGGACATGTAGCTGGTGCTACTGATCCGTGAGGCACTGCTGGCACGAGAGATGGCTGACACATCACTGACATCACTGTCTGAGGATTTATGGGATACATTATCACAGCTTCGTCGCTGCTCTTTGTAAAGCTGTAACAAAAGAGAAATGATGCGGAAGACAATTGCAAGTAGGGGTAAGATTTTGGGGGAAAAAAACATAAAAAACTATAATGCTATATGTAAATATTGAGGACAAAACCTATATAAAGATGGGCCTGACAGCAGAGTAGGGAAAGACAGGAGCGGTTACCTCTCGTTTGTTCTTGAGCACCCTCTCCAGGTCCTGGCTGGTACTGGAGGGAGCTGTCGTCCTGTAGGAATGTACCTTCATCTGCCGTGTTCGCTCCTCTGAAGCAAGGGCTGAAATAAACAAAGAATTTGACCAGACTTCTATATTACATACAATAAGCATATATTTATATTCATTTATTCACACCACATCAAAATCCTGTTCAAGGTTATGGTCACAAAAATTATATGTACATGACGTTGGAAAAAAACAAAGGACAGGAAGCATAGCAGTGTGCTATACCTTGTTCAACACTACTGCTTTTAGCAGGGACTTGGGGTAACTGTCGGCCTCTGCGCGCTGACGAGGAAGTTCCTGCCGATGAAGAATATGTCGTGTTGCCATGTGGATGAACCCTGGAAATGATGGAAAAGGAAACAAGAAAAAAAAAAACAAGAAAAAGTTTTTGGATACAAACAACTGATAGGACATAAAAGAGATGCATTGTTCAGTGAACAAAATATATAGACTATAGATTCACATTTATTTTCTTAAATACACCCAGCTGAGACAAAACACAGCACATTTTTACAATAAATATCATGATGTCGACGCTGCACCGATCTGCTTGATCCTTGATGAAGGTTAACATTAATTCAACATTTAATATATTAACAGTGTGAGTAAATAGGTAGTGAGCACAATAAGAGGGAGAGGAAAATGTGTTAGAAATTGATATACTGAAAGGAAGTGAAAAGAACCACAAGAATGTATAGCAAGAAATCCAGTACAATCTACAGTTTTTGGTGTAATAGGTACAGGGCTCATATAGAAGAAGGCAAAATTAGGCAATGCAGAGAGAGAAAAAATACGGAGCTTGTAAATATTTGTTTGTGTGTAGGTACAGGGAGCCATCTCTGCCTAACTTAGGGCTATGATTTAGGGCTGTGGTAACCCCAATCGTGTCACCTTACCCAGTGGAGGCAGGGATACCCCCTTTCCTCTAAAGCGCTTTACAATAGAGATAGCCTGTATTCTTCAGACCATAGTGGAAAGTATGTAAGATGCAAGAAAAACATGATAAACAGAAAAAAAATAAATACATTGAAACGCAAAGCACAGACAAGCTAAAAGCAGACAGTTTAACAATGACATGAAGGACAATTAAGTAATGAGAAACAAACAGGACCGTTAATAAAACTCTGAAGTACACTACATGTCCCCGTGGAAGTGTATTATTTGAGAATATATCTGTGTTCAAATATAACTGAATTGAACAATTTGCAAAGAGACTGAAGCAAAAAATATTAAGCTTACCATTAATGTACAACAACAGCTGCACGTAGACACATAAAATAAATGGAGAGCAGAGCTTTGTGTATGTATCAGCGTGTTATGTATGTAAAAAATGGTTGTAATGAAAAATATGGTATGGTAATGTATGACTCCTTACCGCTCACTGTCTGATTTTTTCTTGCCAGGTTTCTGACAGCTAGGCTTGTCCAGAATTCTTGGCTGCCTATGATTTGAAAATGATTAAAGCAAAACAGAAATAAAAGGATGAGAGGAAAGTACTGAGTAAATGATGCTGATGAAAGGAAATTCTGTGTAATGCTGTATGTGTGCATGTGTGAGACTCTAACAGGAATGAAATTGTAATCTAGTTTATCCTCCTCTGTGTGGCCAGTATACCTCTGTGCCCCAGGCCTTGCACTGAGGTGGTTTACTGTCTCCTGAGTAGGAAAAATAGGCTCCAAAATCCAGCTGATGCGTATGATCAAATCAGAGGCACGTGGATGAGAAACAGTGAGATGAAGAGACAAAGACACAGACCCACAGAAACGGTTACAGAATGGATGAAAGACAAGGCTTCTCTTTTAAGGTTCACTTTAAAGACAAGCAAAATGTGCAATGAAATAAGAATGACGAACAATATATATTCATATGATGGTTAAATTCCCATAAGGATGTTGATTCACACAGCCAATAAGGATATATGCTCTAGGCAGTTTAGTCTCTTCCCAAAATAGGACTGTAAGTTTTGGACACCATTATGGGCATCTGTGCAATCTGTCTGAATATCTGTGCAGCACATTGCGAAAAAAAAAAAAAATGTCCCAGCAAATGAAAATCATGAATAAGAATATTTTTCTTTATGAGATTATTATGTAACAAATCTAAGACTATTAAGCCTATTTCTACACATATTTACTGATTTCAAGCTCAGAATTGTTTTATTTGTTTGGCAGATAATTTAATTTCAAGTAATTTCAAGCAAGTAAATGCTTAAAATACACAAAATTATCTGTCAAAATAGTAAGACAGTTTCAAGCTTAAAATGAGTAAAAATAGGTTTAAAAAAGGTTTAATAATCTTCTATTTGATTAAAAAACAAACAAATGAAAAGAAATATTAATTGAATTAGCTCATGTTCAAGATATTTTCTGTAGTGTCTGGTGCCAGGAAACTAGAGTCACCTCAGCATTGTTGTACCGTTTCACATATTCACTTTTTTATTACATTGGATTATTGCGTAGTATGAGTGAAGCTTAATGATCATTTTGAGGTCGTTTAAATAGGGAATAAAGATAATGAATTTTGTTATAGAAAAAATAACCAACAATTTAATTACAATTAATCTTGTGGAATTTCATTGAAACAAATTTACATCATTTACATTACAGCAGTTATAAACAGAAAAGTCGTTCCCTCACCAGCCTTTCTTTTTTTCTCACTCCTGAATTAGGAGCTTGTCACATACTACCAAGAAACACCAAATCCTCCATCCTGAAAACTTTCCCATGGTGGAAACTTTTATGTTTTTACTCTGACTGTTAAAAGTGCTAACAATGGAGGCTCTTTCCCAAAATGCTAAATAATCTTCTCACAGAAAAAGGTGACCAATTCAATGATTATACACATTTCAAAAATCAGTTTATGTGGGCATACGTACGCCATACAAGTTCCTTTGTAGCTTGTTACTGCAGAAATGATAATAAGCAATTAATATAATGTATGGAGCCAGAATTATCGTCAGAGCTGCTGTGACATAAAATAAATCATCACTTTCTGACTACACTAAATGTAGTTCCCCCCTTCCTGTTATAATAACCTCCACTCTGCTGGGAAGGCTTTCCACTGGATTTTGGAGTTAGGCTGATGGACAGATGCCCACTAACCTTTGGACATATAATAGCAGCTTAAACAATGAGAACATTTCATTTACAGTCAACATCCAGCAAATTTACTATGTGCCTGTAGGAAAGATAGTAATCAACATAAGGTCAAGACATTACACTATAAATGAAAACAGCAATATTAAAAAGAGGGAAACAGTATAGACAAGAAGCTCGCAAGAAACTCACACTAATAAACTACAGTGCTCACAACAAGCCAGCTTTTGGGTCTGGGGTCAGAGTGTATAATAAGCCACAGGTTAGACAAAAACCAGAATACATCTAGAGCACAAACATCAGTAAAGATTAAAGCAGAGGCTTAGCTAAAAGGCACATGAAGTGAAGGCGTAGCTAAGCCCTCGGGCAGAGGCAGTTAGGACAGAAGAGGAGAGGAGTCAGGGTTAGCGGAGGCGTCGGGGGGACAGGGTGGGTACCTGTCATCCTCAGGGGAGGCGTGTTGGATTAGGATCCTGGGGCTGGTGGGTCTGATGCGGGGGAGAGACTGCGTGCTCCTAAAAGAGTGTGTGTCCAACACACCCCAAGAGATCGGAGGTGAGAATGTGAAAGAGACAGGGCAAGTCAAGACAGAGACGGGGACTTGGTGTATTTAACATTTAATGAAATGTAAACACTCAGGGGACACTCAAATCTGTTCTGATACTACCAACCACATTCTATACACATTCTATACAGAACAACACAACCTTTACACATTCATTAATTGAAATATTGCAAGACTGGAAAATAACAACACCTATTAGATTAGTAAAAATTATAAAAATGTTCGCTTAACCAGGTCCGCAAAGATGATTATCTATGTAATGCACACACATCTGTGAAAAATAGAAATGATCTGTGAAAACAACAAAACTTAGGGACAAGGAATGGGGTCTTGTGAGTACCTTTCTCGATCAGGTGAATTGGAATTTGAATCTGGCTTCAGACAGTTGGTACTAGCACTTCTAACCCTGTCAAGGGGGGGCTGCAGATCACTAGGGTCACAACATGCCATCCAACGAAGAGAAGGGAAGGGCGTCAAAAAGATGCAAAAGAACAAGCAAATAATATTAGATCCAAAAAAAGAATGGGTTCATCCTGGCACATCAAAGCAAAAGAGAAGATATAAGGCCTGCTGAAAAAGAAGCATGATCCTGATGTTTTAACTTGTTAAAATAGTGCCTTCCATAAGTATTCACCCCTTGAACTTTTCCACATTTTGTTGTCTTACAACCTGGAAATGAAGTGGACTTACCAGCGATTTTAACAATGGATTTATACAAGTTCAACAAAGTTAATTAACCAAAAAAGAGATATTTGTTGGTTGCATAAGTATATAAGTTAATAATGTAGAGTACAAAAGTTTACATACACCTAAGCTAGTTTTTCACAACTCCACAAATTACAAACAGCTGTTACCATGCATTTCCTTTGGCAAATCAGTTAGGACATACTTTGCTGATATCAGAGGTCATTTTAAAACAATCAATTAAACACAGATTTATTTCAGTTTTAATTCAATATATCAGAATTCCAGTGGGACAAAAGTTTACATTCACCAAACTGTCTGTCTCTTTAAACAGTCTGGAAGATTCCAGAAATTAATTTAATGACCCAGAAGCTCGTAATTGGCCAATTTTCATAATTGGGAGTTAACTGGGAGCATGTTTGTAACAGTAAAAAGGCCTACCTTTAGAGACAGTGCAATTTTCCCCCCTCAATACCATGGGAAAATCTAAGCCTGGTTATCTGTACAAACAACTGTATGCAAATATAAAAATCTTGGGACCATGCAGACACTGCATCATTCAGGAAGGAGGCACAAATTAACTACCAGGGATGAATGAACTTTGGTCCGAAAGGTTCAACTGAATCTCAAGACCACAATGAAAGAACTGGTGAAGGAGATGGAGGCATCAGGTACCAAGGTGTATACATCAACCATTAAGACAGACCTATATCCACCATGGCCTGTGTGCAAGGAAGAAGCCCTCATTCTAGGACCAACATAAACAAGCCAGACTGAAGTTTGCAGGTGATCAAAGGCATTTTCGGAGGATTTATTTGGCCTAATGAAAAACATTTTTTACTGTTTGGCCATTATGATCAGTGCTAATGATCGGAGGAAGAAGATTTTATTATTAATAAGAACACCATCCCAACTGTGAAGGTGGAGCATCATTTTATAGTGGTATTTTTCTAGAAAGAGACTGGTACACTTCAGAATATAGATGGCGTTTTGAGGAAGGAAGATTATTTGGAAATACTGAAGCAACACCTCTAGGTTATTGCAAGAGTTTGATTCAGGTTCAAGCAATTAAAAGGCCATGCCATCATATACTAAAAGAGTGTATTAAAAAATTGACCCACTGAAAAGCAGATGTAGTAAATAAAACATGAAATAAAACTTTCTCTTTTCCATTTTTGAAATGACCTCAGATCCCCTAATTAACTTAACGTAGGAAAAGCATGGTAACATGAAATGTGTGGACCTGAGTCTGTCTTTAGCCTAGGTGTATATACATTTTTGGCCTCAAATGCAATTCATAGAACCTTTGTTGGCAATTACAGCTTCAGGAATGATCCACTCCTCCACATCCAAGAACAAGAATTTAAGGTTTCAGTGGGTACACTGAAGTGGGTTGTTGTAACCCGCCAACCTCAAGGTTCAGTGTCCATTCTAAGATGTTTTTTTGCACACCATGGTTATAAAGAGTGGCTATTTGAGTTAACAAAAATGTTCCTGTCAGTTAGAATCAGTCTGGCCATTCTCCTCTGACATCTCTCAGCAAGGTGCTTCTGCCTGCTGCTCTTTGGTTTTTCCACTATTCTGTGTACAATACAGACTGTTCAGTGTGAAAATTCCAGGAGATCAGAAATACTCAAACCAATCCATCTGGCACCAACCACCATGCCACATTACTGAGTCACATTTTCCCTATTCTGATGGTTGATGTGAACATTAATTGAAGCTGTTCACTTGTTTCTGCATGATTTTATGCATTGTGCTTCTGCCACATGCTTGGCTGATTGAATAATTGTATGAATGAGCAGGTGTACAGTTTAGTATTTACACAATGAGTGTAATCCAGTTAAGTCCATTTCAGGTTCAAAACCCAGAACATCTTACACAAGTGAATGCTAATGCAAGGCACTGTATATTTACAAAAGTATACTGTGTAGAATTGGAAATCTTCTGTCTATTTTGACCATGCTATGGGGATGATCTATTGCTTCTCTGCTGATGATTTTATTAGAGATCCTGAGCTCTGTTTTCTGATTTACTTAAGTTCAGACAAAGGACAAAGCATGCAAATGGTAGAGACAGTAAAAGAACTTAAGACATTGAGAAATCGGATGTAAAAAAAAGCAAATAAAAATTCATGCATAGCTTAAGAACCAGTTCCTGTCAGTCAGTCTATTGTGTAATGAATTTGGTTACACAATAATTAAAATAAGCGTGTCATAATAACACTTAAATGATGGTTATTTGGAAGTTAACTAAACGGTTATAAAGATTGTTGGCTTTGTGTTTGGGCAGTGTGCCAGTCAGGATTGGAAAGTTCCACTGGTAATGGCTCTTGTCACTGAGCTACTGCATTGTATAATACTCAGTGAAGCAGGAGAGGGATTGGATATAAACACTTAAGAAAGATACACAGTATACAGAAAGTACATGACAGCATCTATGCCATACACATACATACATTCAAATCAAAGACACTTCAAAGGCCAAGCAAACTACAAACATTTTTGTATAGATCATCATTTTTTTTAAACGTGAAGAGAACATTATTCAGCCACAGCTGGCTTATTATACACATGTACTAAAGCGATGAAAATAATAAATGAAAAATAGTATTCATTCTAACTCCTTAGAAAGATCCAGTCCTAGCGCAGTATTTTTTTTTACCTTGTGATGTGCAGGCACTCTGCGCTCCTACCCCGCATTGATCTGTGTATCAAGATGACCTCACTGCAATTACCATGGAAATGGGTGACACATGAGAGGGTAAACAAACAAACAAAGCAATAAACAAGCAAACACAAAGAGCGCGCATGGGTATAATATGACCTGGTGCAGACTGTAATTATCTTTTGAACCGCAGTAATATGAGCATGATAGGGGCACACATTGTATTGAGCTCTATTCAAACATACCACGTCCTGTAATTCCTAAGCAAAGGAATGATGCGAAGGAAATTAGTCCATGTTTTTCTGGACAAAATTAACTAGCAGTACATTAGTAGCCATGTAACCTGGTGAGTTTAGGATGAATGTGGCATTTAGTGAAAAAGACTTTCTGGAGAATGTTGGATAAATATAATAAATGTGAATTTAAACACAGGTCTTTGACAAAGGCAAGCTTTCAAAATGTCAAACTGTCAATAAAAAGTGGCTCCTGCTGTTTCCTTCTTAATAAATAAAGAAATTCTGCAGAAGCACTGAAACTCGCTGTATCTGAATGGCGTTCATCATTCCTATAACATATACACAGAAGATTAGTACATAACACAGTGGTTCCCAGAGCTAGGCTTCATGTTCTCTTGCTCTGCACTTTTAGCATTTTCCCTGCTCTTACACACCCACATCAACACAGCAATTGGTTGGTTAACTGGATCAAGTATTGCCTAAAATTGAGCAGAGATATGCCATCCACCAAGACAGGATAATACTAGTGTAAGGGAACACTGCTCATATGCAAGCATAAGCATGTCTTTACCTGTCATCCACATATTCTCTCTCCTGTACACGACCATGCTCATGGTAGCGGGTTGGTGAACGAGACCTGCGGCTATGCTGTGCCTCATCCAAACTCCTGCAGAGAAACAAACAGAGACATGTTACTTGTTTACAAATGTTAACACTATTTTTTTATAAGCCCCTACAGGGCTTGGGTTATAAGATTATGATTTGGACGATAGGGGCATGACCCTAGCAAACTTAAGGGAGTACTAATAGGAGTAGTTGTTGCTATCAGTATTTTTACTGATATACAAACTGCCATTTTAAAAAGCTCCACAAAGCTTAATCTCCATCCTTGGCACTCCTTCCATGGGATAACTTTTGTAAATTTTTCTGGCCACAACTTTCAGTATCTTGAAGCGTGGAATCTGTGTGGCTATCTGTGCTTCCATGTGCTAGATTCCAGCAAGAAAAGCAAATTATGACCCAGTGAGCTTTTCAGAACAAAGATATAATCATTGCAAAGAAACATTTACAGAATCCTATCTTTAAAAGTCAATAAAGAGGCCCGTGTGAACTGCTTGGTAATGAGAAAAGAAGATAAGCTTATGTCAGAAAAGGTCTGTGATTGGTCATTTGCCATATCAGTAAAATTACTCCTTTCTATGAAAGTAAGCAGTTCTGGGCCACTTTAATTGACAAAATGTACCAACCTCTGTAGCACTGGTCTGGCTTGCGACACAACACAAGATGTGACATTGCTGTCAAGCTAACTGTTTATGCCTTTTAAAAAGGCACTCATTTAATTGACTTGGGAAAAAGCCCATTGCTCTGGATCCCTCTCCATCACTCACAAGAAAAAAATATTAGAAGAGAGAGGGAGGGAGAGCGAAGATGAAAAAGGTGAGGAAGCTGCAAAATCAGCAGAATATCATGGAAAGCTTGGTGTATAATATTAAGCTGTGTGTCATCATTTAAATGGTTATATTGTTATAAACTCAAAATGCAAAAATTGTACAATAAATCACTGCTGTTCCTTTGCGAAGTTAAAGTTAGCTACCTGTTTTCTTTTGCTAATCTAAATAAGTATAACTACTAGCTAGCTAAATCAAGCTAGGGCACTTTATCTCCATTTCACAAACTTAATGTGAGTATTTTGCCAGCAACATGCATTTAAAAAAAAAATGAAAAATGGAGATGAATTTATAGAAACAGACAGAAGACGGAACTAAGAAGAACTGAAAAGTAGGTCAGTGGAGATTGTATTATATTGTAACTGAGGAACTCACTTATGGCTCCAAATATGAAAAATGTGTTTGTAAAGAGTTGTAATTTAGAAAATTGGTAAGTCTCAGTAGTTGATGTTTTTAGAATTATACAATTGCATATGTTAGTATTCACAGAATATATAAGCACCTGGAGGAAACCCACGCATGCACAGGGTGAACATGCAAACACCACACAGAAAGGCACCCTGGGTAACCTGGGGATCGAACCCAGGACCTTCTTGTTGTGAGGCGACAGTGCTAAACACTGCACCACCATGCCACTTATTATTATTATTATTATTATTATTATTATTGGAAACTAGTTGCTAGTAGAGTGCTAAAGTTTGTATTTTTCATTGTTTCTTGTGAAAAACAGGAAAATGTACCTATTCGTACCTACGAACCTACCTAAATGTACACTTCATTGCCAAGAAGAACTTGAGTAGCCTGCACAGAGCCCTGACCTCAACCCCACTGAACACCTTTGGGATGATCTGGAATGCCGACTGCTCCCCAGAGCTCCGCACTCAACATCAGTGCCTGACCTCACTAATGCTCTTGTGGCTGAATGAGCACAAATCCCCACAGACACCCTCTAAGATCTAGTGGAAAGCCTTTCCTGAAGAGTGCAGCTTATTATAACAGCAAAGGGGGACTATATATATATATATATATATTCAGTTTTGAAAACCGAAAACCAACACTTTCATTGGGAGAAAATATGATATACACACACACACACACACACACACATACACATATGTGTGTGTGTGTGTGTGTGTGTGTGTGTGTATCATATTTTCTCCCAATGAAAGTGTTGGTTTTCGGTTTTCAAAACTGACCTGAATAAAACAGTGTTTTATTTATCTGTCGTAGTTATAACAGATAAAGATTACACTAAAGAATATTTGATACATGCTGAAAAGTAAACGAAAAGTTTTGAACCCATATTATATTGCTAGAACACATTATTTGAAAACTGTGTATCTGGTGCATTTTGTATCTACATTGTAATTTTATCTGATTGCACTTGCAGTAAAATGTAAATGCAAACGTAAAATGTATGAATTTGAATGACTTGTGCACCCAGATGCACATTAAGTGCTGTCCTACCTCTGCGTGGGGACATTTGCAGGCCGTGATCTTGCCCTGCTTTCTGATTCCCTGTGAGGCGATACTGAACGAGAGCGATGATGTGTCGACCTCTGCTGCTCAGGAACCTCCAGTGTAGTCCGCTCCCTCTCCCTCTCTCTATCCCTCTCCCTCTCTCTCCCTCGTTCCCTCTCCTTTTCTCTTGGTCGACTTTCTTCAGCTGTAACACAAAAACACATAAAACATGCAATATTGGGGAAAAAAATACTTTCCTTTTCAAACGATTAGGCAAATACTTAAGTCAATTCAATGCAATTTCAACTATTCATGCAACAATATAGTATATACCTGCTTCATTCTTCTGTCTAGTTTTCCAGCATCAGCATTTGTTCATGAAACAGTGTGTAGCATAAATTCCAATATGTTTTTATTTATAGTTTTTATTTATATGTGTCTCTTTTGTTCAGACAAACATACATTAGCTAACTACACTGACTCACTGCTGCGCTACCAGCAATTAAATTAACAACTCAATATTCTTGGCAAAAGGAACGAGACTATAAAATTTTACTTTACATTTGGACTGTCTTCCTAATCACTACTTTTAGGACTCTTGCTCAAGGCCAAGGACTTGAAACAATTTAATGCACTCAATTTAATGCCTGCTTTGTAGCTTTGCAAAGCTCATAGTCCTAACAGATGTGCTGGAGATTGAAAGAGAATGAAAGCAAGGTATCATTGATGAAACTACACCACCATGCACAGTGAAAAGAGAGCAAATTGTTTACTGAAAAGAGGATCAATCTCCCTCACTTCTGATTTACTCTTTTTGCTTTCATCTTTCTCTAATGCCATCACGCACACACTGTGCATTGTGGTTAAAGTTTACTCTACTTGGCTACGGAGAAAAGCGCTGGAGACAAAACTACCCATGGAGACCCACAAAAATGTTCTACTGTTATATGACAGTTCATTGTGTACAGAATTTGTGAAAAAGAGAGACAAAAGTATATGGGATGATGTCTTGCATGCTAAACCTATGATATGGCCTGACATATCATGTTGTATTGTCTCCAGTAAAAACAGCAGACGCTTTCGGTTGAAGAGGAAAGCCAGCTGCTGACTCGTTGCTTCTCTCGTTCGGTATTCTACTGCACAAATCACAGTATTAGTGTAGAGGTTACTGGCGCCATGCCCCCCACCCACCTGCAGTCACTACGCCAATACCATCATCATAATCTGATTCTGTGATGCGCTGAGAGCCTGTGCAGACATACACACACACACACACACACCAAAAAACACATATACAGACAGACACCAGAGAGACAGACAAATTGATATATACACAAGACAGATGGATAAAACAGAGACATTTGTACATGAACACATGCACATGTGATAAGTGATACTGATTTTCGAAAATGGAAGAAAAATTACAAACAGATGAATATCCATTCACATATCTGTATCCAAATGGTCACACTCACCACTCACACCAGTGGCACAAAAGAGATTCATAAATGTAGCTATAAATGCAATTACATTCTATGCATACAATTCTATTCTCTATTATGCATTAAAATACTAGTTAGCCACACGATAGATGAACTTAAGATTTTTAAAAAGTTTTAATATGTTATTTATCAGGTGATGTGATATTCTTTAACACAGAATTGCATTCTGTCCTCTGCATTTTGGCAGAATTTTTGTGTGTTTACCTCTGTCAAAGTTTGGTCACTAAAATCCCCGACATGCATTATCAAAATTAAGTTAATACAAATGCAATCAGTGGAGAGCACTTCAGATTTCTGGCAGAAGCTTTCGGTATCATTACTTGGCTTCTTTCTGCCTTAGCAGAATGCCAAGAGAAACAACCTAACCAGAAATTCCAACTCTAAGACTTTTCATAAAGAGGGGTTTTAAACTGGTATTTTCAATATCAGTGCTTGAAACGCTCGCTCTGGCGACCACTATAAAACATAAGTGTTTTAGCTAAAGTCTCCATTTAAGAGAAACGCACATTCACCTCTTTGAAACATCATAAATTAGTTTCCTTTCCTCTCATTTCTCCAAATCTCTTTCCTGTATCAATGTTTCTTTCCCACAATGGGTGCCATTTATCATTCTTTTAGTAAAGTATAAAAGTTAATGTGTAAATGAAAAAATTGCACATAAGTTCCAGTAATGCTGATTTGCTTTCGTACTCACGTTAATCAGAATCAGAAGGTGTATGGCACTTACTTTTGAGCATGAGTTTGAATGTGCTCAGAATTAACCAGTCACACTTACAAGCCCCTATATAAAAAGGCATACACGCTTATGCAACCAGCTTTTTTGTTTTTTCCCTAAAACATTTCTATTTGTTTGGGGTTTTTTCACTTGAGTTTTGTTGCCTTCTATATCACTAAAAATGAATATCACATTTAAATGTGGACAATGATCGGACATGATTTAGCTTGGATTCATCAGAAAAACCTAACAGGGGTTTTAACAGGGGTGTGTATACTTTTTATAGCCCATTCCAATTTGAAGCGTATCTGTCAAGGTTCACAAGTAAATCTCATTGTACGTGAATTAACACAGGAAGTTGCATAGGTTATGAATGTTTCCATGAATACCAAATTTCTTGTGTAAGTGATACTGTTTTGAAACAATTTATGAAGAAATTCATTCATACCCAGCTTAATAAATGAAGCCCACTGCTGGTAAATGGATCAGCTATCTGAGCCATGTTGATTAGTTTTGATGAGCGCTGATAAAGCTGCTTGGATGTGTAGCAAACAGTCTTTAAAAATACAACTCAAGTCCAGTTGTCTTCACTTACTTCTACTACACATTCCCATACACCAACAGTAAAGTTAAACTTCTCGTGCTCGACTCACGCTGCAGCTTTTTATTGGGTGTGTCACTGTGGATGTGTCTTCGGGGCAGGTACGGTGAAGGGTGGGGCAGTGGAATAGAAGACACATCATGAGTCTGCAGCTTGTACCAGTGAGGCTTATCATCCAGCAGAGCAGTCTCCAGCTCAATCAGAATCTGCGTTAGGGAAAAAGGAAATGTAATTTGATATGGAAAGTCACAGTAAGAATGTGGATATGGATATATGTGTCTTTCTTGCCTCTCCCAAGAAACTGCTTTCCTCATCCTGAACTTTCGGTTGGTCCCACACTGTGATTTCCAGCATGTGCTCTCTGAAGTCCCTCCGGTGCACATGCGAGTACACAAATGTCTGGTTCCACTTGGGCTCCAAACTCTTTTTTACAGTCTTCGTTCTTCGCTTGCTTTTATCACTGATAAACCAGGGCAAAATGAAATACACATTAAAAAAATCAAAGACTGTATTTTAAGTGTTAATCAGTGGTGTAAAATCAGTAAGGTTGACTGCAAATTTAGCTGGACATAAAGCTGGACATTTTTTTTTGCCCAGAATTAAACATGCCTGCACTGAACAGGCATATTGGCA
The DNA here is from genome assembly GCA_030068235.1 of Notoglanidium macrostoma. Taxonomy (NCBI): domain Eukaryota; kingdom Metazoa; phylum Chordata; class Actinopteri; order Siluriformes; family Auchenoglanididae; genus Notoglanidium; species Notoglanidium macrostoma. The sequence goes on from JAQQZR010000038.1 coordinate 11,705,259, forward strand.
CAAGATGGCTTTATTTTAAACCCCACTGTGCCAACATTGTTATGGTAGGACTAAGTTTCCCATCAGGCACTGTACCATGTCTGATCACGTCACATGACTGTGTACCTATTCCACGGTTTGGTTAATGAGCACCGCTATTTAAGTCACAAACTTGGTCAATCACTAGTCCCTGTCTACCCAATATGTACCTTGTTCATGTTATGATCTTGCCTAGAAAATGCAACTAAGTATTTGTATTGTCTGTGTTTCATTGTTCATAAACATTCCACACATGCACCTGACTTCACCTTCCTTACGTGACACTTTGGACGAAATTTACCACCTCAGCACCCCTTCCTAGAACTATCTCAATTCCAAACAGTTATTTTCTGGCTTACATAGCCTTACAATTCACAGCATGAGTTTCTGAATGTACACTATCTATGTCACTTCAATATCATTAGGCTGTGAACAATGTTATTCACGACAAATAATAACTCACTTATGGCTCCAAATATGAATTAATCAATTGAATGTGTTCAACACAACACTCGCTCAGTATAAACAGTATGTTCTAGAGAGCACGTGCATGAGTAACATCTCCAAAAGCAAACAAAAGCACACCCTGCATCAGATTATCTCTGTCTATGGTCTATAAAAATGCTGAAAATATTACTGCCCATGAGCGTATGACTTCTTATTTTTGGCTTTTACAATATGCTCACAAAAATAGCAACCTTAGTCAGGCTTATTAATAGCCTGGCTATAAATAAGTTTGGATCATATATATATATATATATATAAATCCATTGAGTGTCACTGTGGCTACATTCTGTTAAAACAGAAAAAAATGGTGAAAAATCGATTTGTGCCTATGGCATACTTTGACACTCAGAAACCTTTTTCCACCACCAACGTAATCACTGATCAAGTGTGTCATATTTATTATTGTTATACTTTATTACATGTTGAATTAAATCAGTATTATAGCAGCTGCTATAATAGATTTTATAATGTTTTAAATGTACTTAAAGCAAAACAGAAACATATTTCAGTTCAGGAAAGTTGAACAGGAAATCTTGTAGCTTTCAGATCTTTACATGGAAGAAAACTTTTTGAAACAAATTTTGAAAACTGAAACCTAAATTTGAAAAGGTTTTCCCAGGCCACCACACATATTTGGGACTAAAATGCCTGTCTTAATTCTTGAGGATGAGTATAAGATATATATGTCTGAGCACCTTCTATCAGGAAGGAAGTACATTTTGACGTAAGGGTTCCTGGGTCGTCCATCCTGTCTGGGGGGCAAGTCTTTGGCCTGCAGCACGTTCACGATCAACTGATGGCCAACTTTATCATACCACATTTTCACCTGTAAGAGATGTAAGCGTGGCTATTTATATATAGCTGTTGTAAAAGGTAAACCAACACTAAAGTATGATCATGCTGGTATTGTATTGGTACTGTATCCACCGAGAGCTGTCCAGGGAGCAGCTGAGGAGCGTCTCTCAACCCACTGGGACTGGAAGGGGACATGACGGATATAGATGGTCGCTCCATCTTCTGAGATTCGAAGGAACTTGAGCCTGCTTTAGAGACACAAAGACAACAAAGACACAACTAAAATTATAACTGACATCATGCTAAGTTGCAGGTAGGGAAAGAGCAAATATTTCAGGCCACAGTGTTTAAAACAATACTCACTAGATTCTAATGGAGGATGTGATGTTTCTGGTATTCTGGGTATATCACTGAAGAGAAAAAAACACCCATTAACAAGCACGGCCCCCCAACACACATATAAACCTGAAGACCAAAGGCAGAGTTTAAAACTATTGTAGGATCAGCTGTTAAACACATGGACTAATCCACTCTTTAAGTGCAATGCTTTCTATGAGGAAGTTAAATGAGAAAAATGAGGAGTGAGTCAGGGGATCAAAATCATCTCGTGGAGTTTGTTTTACTTACTGGTAAGATTTATACACCCTATGCTATTATTTGGAGAGAAATCAATGAATACATGGTTTTAAAGAGGTAGGAGGACGGCGTGAAGTGCAATATCATGACTAATGATTGAAACTAAGTAGAATAGAAACATAAATTACTTGCAGAAATTCCTAATGCTGAAGTAGGCTAGACTGAGCAATAACAAATCTAGAAAAAATCCTCAGGTCATTTGTTATTGAAATAACACTCGTTTCTAAAAAGAAAATTTCATTAATAATACTAAGACGATAATGGAAGACTTACCCAATGGGCCTTGAAACGACTAATTCAACTAGGGGTTCCGTTTGTGAATCCAAGATAATATTGTAAACCTCCTTCGTGGATAATCCAGGCAATGATTTACCATTCCACTGTAGCACCTCATCTCCTAAAGATAATAATACACTATATGGTCAGATTAGAGAACAAATCTGTAACTTTTGACCTTAATTTCTAAAAGCATGTATACAATAATAATAAATGTCGACAATGCTGAAAATTACTACTGATTTATAAATGTTCCTAAATCCCTCTCACCTGTGACCCATGACTCCACCTGTCTCCACACAATAAGCAAGAATAATGGCTGGTTAATTAATTAGTCATTGTGATTTTTGTTCTGTTGTAATGGTCCAAAAGGATCTCAGCTCCTGGTAGCCAGGAGCCAGTTAGCATCAGCATAGCCAAAAAAAATTTGAAAAATGTGCTTGTGGAGTAATGCACTATTGGCAAGGTCTCTAACAGAATGAGCTCATATAAAGACAATTTTTTTTAACTTTTAACATGACAATGAATCAAAACACAGCCAAGAAAATGTCATCTGTTAATGCACTTGAGTGGCTGAATAGTTGTGCAAAGTTTAATTGTTATATTTGGTAAATTTACAAAATGTTGTGTAAACCTGCTTATGCTTTTTATTATGGGGTATTAATTGTAGATTAATTATTTTAAAAAATAATGCTTTTTTAAAAAACATTTTCATGTCAGTTTCAGGCTTTATAATATAATAATAAATTTTTTTCAAATCATGGAGTTCAAATCATCAAATCTGACCTTTCTAATTAAGGCCCCACAAACATGATGGAAATCTCACAAAAAACGATTTTGATAATGGTACTGCAGAAATGTCTCATTGTTGCTTATTTAATCATATGATTAAACTGAAGATGAAGATATCTTCCACGTTAATTTTAGTGAGTGCTAGAGTATGACACAGTATTCACACACACTTCTAGATGAACATGATTAATGCAAAGGTGACCTCACCAGCCCGTAAATGGCCCACCACGTCCGCCAGGCTTCCTTTTTTAACTTTGGTGATGAAGGCCCCGAGTCGCCCCGTTTCTGTGATCTTCCCCCCTACCACCTACTCGCACCACAGCACACCACAACACAGCACACAGCAAAATATCACTTACTTGACTTGTGACCGATTACGCTATATATTTTACACATGCACACATGCACATTTATGCAACTATCCAATCAGCCAATCGTGCAAGCTGACATGAAGTCTAAGGTAACCCAAACAAACTCTATTTATAACAGTCATGGGCAGAATAGCATTTCAGAATGCACAACACATCGAACCTTGAAGCAGATGGGCTACATCTGCAAAGACCACATCGGGATTCACTCACATTAGCCAAGAACAGGAATCTGATGAATCAGGTTCGGTGAGTCCACTGTACCCTCAGCTTCTTGTTCTTGGCTGACAGAAGTAGAACTTGCAGTTGTTTTTTGCTGATGCAGAATATCTGCTTCAAGGTTTGGCAGGTTGTGAATTCTGAGATGCTTTTCTATTCAGTATGGTTGTAAAGAGTTATTTGATTTAACACAGCCTTCCTGTCAGCTCAAACCAGTCTGGCCATTCTCCTTTAACCTCATTAGCAAGGTGCTTACATCTGCAGAACTGCCACTCACTGGGTATTTTTTAACCATTTTATAACTTTATGGTAAACTGACTACAAATACTTAAATCCGTTTGTCTGTCACCAACAACCATGCCAAAGTTAAATTCACTGAGATCACACTCTTCTTCCCTTTCTGATGTGTGATATGAACATTAACTGAAGCTCTAGACACGATGGCATGAATGTGCAGGTATACACGTGTTCCTAATAAAGTGGATGCTGAGTGTGTATTATACTAGAGGTAAGCATTCTTTCACAACAGCGCAGTGACAACTGATGAGTACAATATTTCACAAAGTACTGATTTGTAAAGTACATTTATCACTTAAAAACAGTTACAGATCAGTTCACCTTTAATGTTTAACCATAGTGCTGGGATGAGTGTGCCTGTTTGTACTTTTGTGTTTATGTGTCTGTTAATAATTGTTAGTGTTGTAGAAGCTGTGTGTGTCTCCTAACCTTTAGCCCCAGCAGTGCTCCAGCCTCCTTGGGCATGGCTGTGCGCTTGCTCAGGGTAATTCGGCCGATTAAATGATCACCTTCCTTGGAGGGCTGCCACGTAACCGGATGCTGAGAAGAACAAGGCAGTGATTTAATCCCATCACAGAGGGAACTCTCTCACAGACACTGCTTTACTGCACTTGGAACAATTCAAATCTATACATAGTCTTATCGCAGTATGTTACATAAAACTCAAGCTTCACACTGTAAGCATACACACACAAACAAACACACAAACACAAAAAAACCCTTGAGAAAATTACCTTTTTTATGAATGCTGCATAATAAAAACTACATTTACCTGAACAAATACATACATTCGGTGCTTGAAATTAAATTGTATAACTCACCAGCAACTATTATAAAGCTATTATCTAGTCAGGATTTTCACTCACTAAAACATTTCCGCCCTAAAACCGTGGAAATTTAATCGAGTTAATTGCACTCTTTTAGATTATGCGTCATCTATTCCATAACTTTCTCACCAAGTCTGTTCACACAAGCTGTCACCACATTTTGGTGAAGAGAAATCACAATTTGGATCTAACTATGGGAGAACCTAGCAGAATGGTCAAGCTGATGTTTAGTTTGTGAGAGAATCCCTGTTAGGCTGATATAACAATCTCAAAAAAAGATAGCATCACATATCATGAGCAGAGGTTTTATTGTGACAGGGCAATGGTGTCTAAACATCCAACATGTTCTAGCCATCGGGCAAAAACTATAAATCAGACTTTTAATAAATCCGAAGCCTTATTTTCTGTGGTGAAAGAAATATAAGGACATTAAAAAACGAAATCATTTCATATAGTTTTGTGGAGATGGTCCATGCAGATTAGCAAGATGATCACATGGCATGCACACTCATTACAGAGACTGAGTAACACAATTATGCATATGCAACGACATGTACTAAAATATATACTCTATACATATCTAATACTGAGTATTGCCATACATTTGCTCTCCAAAGGGGTGGGGGGGTAAAATAAAACAATTGAGTTCCAAATTTTACACACCGCTGACACATTGCCAAATGTTTCATGCTCTGCACATGAATATGAATGCAGTATCTTCATCCCCATAGAATGTTTTGTCCTGATTACATTTATCATCTGCCATCACCACTGTGCAATCAGTACCACATGATTAGTCTCATGAGCTGGAAATACTTACATGCCACCCAGTGGGATCCAGAGGATAGCACTCCCAGTCCCCTGAAACACAATGAAAGACAGGAAGCAGAGTCAATTGGAGCACAGAGAGCAACACAAACACATAGTTTTGCCCTGACTGGTATGCTGCAGCTTTATGCTAGCCAGGATACACACTCTCCAACCCTGCTGTTTACACTCGCAGCACTCTGTTTATTGAAGATTAGGACTCTAGAGTGGCACTCTCTGCCAAGCTGTCACCCTAAAACACGCCTCACTCAGTTCACCCTGCGGGACGACAGTGACTGTGGGGATTTAATGGAGCTGCTGTGCTGGTCAGCTTGTGTTTGAACAGTGTCTAAGAGCTGCATTTAGTGTTTGACAGTAGAAAAATGCAACAATGCTTACACAGAGACCCAGTGGCAGTCTCAGGTCTTTCCATGACGCTGGCCTCACATTTACTCTTGGCATGTTTTATGGAGGGGCACCATGTGTGTGTGTCCCTCTGAACTGGCCATTTTATGCTGAATTCTGAGCACATGGGGCATCTTGAGTGCCAAATGTTACTTAGAGAAATGGCTAGGACAGCAGGGAGGTGATAAGTTCATGGTTTAGTTCTATTATGTTTGAAGAATTATGCAAAACTAAACAAGTATTTCTTGTATAAAGTTTTATTTTAAACCAGAGATAACAACGAAGATCAGTGCGTTAGTGTCTCAAAAACATACAGCATGTCCACTTATGCTCTATGACAAACTGAACAGCTTTTAATGGGAGTTTGGCAGTGTAGATATTTGTACAAACACCATTCATATTTGCTTAAGCTCCTGTAAGACCATCAAGTATTTGTTGCTAACTTGGGCCTCACACCAGACTAAAAAAGGAACCCATACTGAAGAGGACATGGGTTTGTTTGAAATGCTTGACTAACTACTCACTGCCTTCATCCCCCAAGTCCTCCCAACAAGGCTGCATAACTCTTTGAATTAAAAACCGAGTTCAGTTGATATGTATAACCTGAAAGGAAGAAAACAAGCTATGGAAAAAGATAAGGTCTATGTGACTTACTTACAAGTATGTCAGATGCTGGAATCTATACAGAATGCATCTTTCCTTAAAAAGCCTCCTCTTTTCTAACCCAGATCTGTTATAAAAAGTTTTGTCCTATAAAAGTTTCTCGAAAATAAAAAACACGTTTTTACAAACTCACACACACTCACATTAAATGTCAATATACACTCAGACAACCCAGACACAAAAAATTTCAGAGTAACCATACTGACATTATTAATGCGAGACCATTTTATGAGACCATATTGCTACAAATATATATTTATATATTTTTAATTAATAACAGATCAGAAAAATACAAATTCTCATATTAGCAGTTGTTTAGCATAATTTCACAGCTGTTTCATGTTATATTCCCATGACCCAGATGCCCTCTCATCTGCACATCTGGCAGGAGGCAGCATTAGATGAAGATTTACAGCTAGTGCTTGAGTGTCCCAATTATTAACTGCATTGTTATAGAAGGAGAACAAGGCAAAAACACTGATTAGATTCTAAAAACTCATGTTTATAAGTATCTATAGTAGATCTTTTTATACTCACACTGTTATGAAAATATATTATACTGGTTTTCTTTTTTCCTAATATTACTGAATTTGGGAACCACTGCAGTTTCAGCTAATACACATTCATAGCATATGCTGAGTATAAAACTCCAATTCGAAACTCCAACCTTCAGTAATAAATAATAAACATCTGCATTTTACATTCTGGTTGCACTGATCACCAGTTCAAATTCCAGTTATTACCATACTATGAGTCAAAACAAACCATTCAGACACATTAACCGCGAAACATTGTTAATGAATAAAGTCGCAAAAAAATAATTCAACATAATTCGGAAACAACATGCCCATATAAAACAAGAGAAATTCAAATCAATACACATTTATCATCAGTTTAACTCTGTTCACATGCTCTATATGGAACTATCGGACTTCTTACTTACTGTGTAAATGAAATCTCTGAGTATGATTACGTCCTGCTACAACGATAACAATGAGTTGGTGTACTGTTCATTCTGTTTCTCTCTCTGTCTGTCTGCAGTTTACATTTCATCTCTGGCTTGTGTTAATATGCTGACCTTTTATGTCTGTGTGCAACCACTTTGTCTGACAAGCAGCATGCCACCATGAGCACACCCTTTCCTGCTCTACAGCCCTTATTAGATTAACACATCTGTCAAATAAATTAGTGATTGTACATTATAGAAGTAAACTGGTATACTGTATCCTTGCTTGGCTAAAAATCACAATCAGTATACGGTGCACAGGTATTGTATTTAACATTCTGAACTTCCTGTCTTATGTCAGATTCAAGTTAAAGCGATTAAGTTCCATATTCATATTATAGATTTTTTTCAGACCAGGGATGCATGTGAGAGGCCAGTCCATTTTTTGTGTATATTGATGGATTGGGGGCAAAACTGAAAAAGTCAAAGAAATTTCATTTGTAAGAACAAGATTTTTAGCATGCCAGGTTACGCAAAAATAGATAAGTGAAGTATGGGACAACTTCCATTTTCCTATTTTTAAATTCCCAGCTCTGCCTTTTGTCCTCATGAGAGTTTTCACACCCACCACCTCCCCATCTCCTCCCTACTATTCAACAACTCCTACCCAAAACTGTTCAGTCAGGGGCTGTCTAGTGCGAAGTGTTAGCCGTACAGAACTCCTGCACAAGCTCTCAATAAAGTTCCATGGTAAATACCATATCATTAAGTACAATTGTTTTTCTTTATAGTAATTTTAAACATTTATCCAGTACCGTAAATTAAGATATTAATATTGAAAACAATATTAGTTAAAAATGCATTTCATCTTCTGAATGTGATATAAATATTCTGTAATCATTTGTGTGCATTCTTCCTTACAAATCTGTTCTAAATCAGCCAGACTGCTTGGCAAATCTTTGCTTATTCGTGACATGTGACTTGTTTTCTGAATATTTTCCTGTTACTTTTTTCCCATGTTTTAGATTGTTGACATGTTTTGGCATACACCCAGACTTCAGTTTTATTTTTAACTTTTTGTAATTACACTTTTTTGTAGATAAATTGTAAACATTGTTCTTTTTCCCCTTAAAAATCATAATTATGGGACACGCAAACTTTTACTTTTACTGTGTTTTTTTAGATTAAAAATGATTGAACATATATTAAACAATTAAGAAAACGGAGCTTAGTGCAGCTCACCTCGCTCACTGATGCTCTCGATCTCTCCATCCTCACAGCTAGTGTACTCAGGCGTGGAGCCGCCTTCCTCCTCGGAGCTACTGACTGACATTTGCCGCTTATTCCCTCCACGCTTTGACTTGTAGGGGCGGGGTGGGGGAGGCCTCAGGCATTCTGATTGGTCAGAGCTGAGGGAGTCATTACGCAGCATGCTCTCAGCTTTTTCCCGCTTGGCCTTACGCGCCACACCAGCCGAGCTTGGCTCCAGGTGGCTCGGCTGAAGCTTCCGGTCCCTTTCAGGAGGCTCCCTGAGTTCAGGGGTTCCGGTGGGAGCAGCAGGACTCACGCGGAACCCTGGGGCAGGTGGCTGAGTGGTGTGGTTAGGTTTAGGAGCTTGCACCGCAGATCCTATTGTGCCCCCCACGGTCCTCTCTCCCATAACCCCTTGCTGTTTATTCTCCAGAGATGATTGGCGCTCCTCTGCCCACCTCCGGCCTGTTCTGTTCTCTGTAACCGCCTCTCCAGCTTGCCTCTCAGGCACACCTGTCTCCGCCTGTCTAAGCCGTGGTGCTTTTGGATGCACACGTTTCTCCAGCTCAGTCGGCTGGGCCTTAACAGGATGCTGTGGAGGGTTAGCCTCGACTCGCTGTTCCTCTCGAGGTGGCCTCTGCTCACCCTCTGTCCTTCTCAGCTCCCCCACACTTCTCTGCAGATCAGCATAGCTCCTGTCCTGTGATCGGGCCTTAACCAGACGGCGAATCTCTCGACGAGCATCCCCAGCCTCCCACTCCTGTGAAGGCTGCGAATGGAGTTTGGGCAATCCTCGGCGCCTCTCCGCTCTCTGTCCTGGCTTGCCGTTCTGGTCTGAGGTTGTCGATTGCTTTTTCCTGGTAGAGCAACAAAAGTGGAGGATCAGAGAGACTGAAAATAGAAGAGGGAGACACTGTGCTTCACAAAGAGCACATAAAAGGATTGCTACTCATGAATTATACATATTATTCAAATCTACGCACAATGTAATTGAAATGCATGTATGACAAGGCAACAATCGTAATTTGTAAATAGCACCCCGAGGAAACTGATGGAATCTCATTTCTTATAATTCCCAGCAAATAAACACCAACTGTGTGTATTACCCCGCACAGTATTTAGCCTCCTGTTCCATCAGCTTTTATTTATTACACTAAGCTAAACTAAATATTTCCTACTCTATCTTCAAACTTCATGCAGCGTGATGAAAATGCAGCAGAAGAAATAATCTGTCTGTCAACGAACAAAACAGAAAATAATGGCAAAAATTTAGTGGCAGGAAACTTAGTGAGTGTGAATTAAGTGTTATTTTTAAAGTTCCATTGATAAAAATGTATCACTAAAATTTTTTAGTAACTTTGCATCACAATAACCTTTCTCGTGGCGGTTCACTGCGGGATCGGGATGAAGGCATGTCGGCCTGTACAGCAGCGGGGCCTTTGTTTGTGGGCAGCTGGTTGTCCTGGGCAGTGGAGGCAGAGGAACCAAGAGGAATCTGAGACCTTGAGCGCACTTTCTTGTCTCCTGCAGGATCTGCACTCGTGGCTGACTCGCTTACTGCTTTCACCAGCGGCGCTGGCTTCGTCTTTGACCCCTGTTCCGCAAACCATTCGCCTGAATTAGTGAGGATGTCCTGCTGCTTACGGCATTTGTTACATACCCACATCACCTGCAGAGAGCAGAGCACTGTAAACATGCTGAACTTAAAAAAAAAAAACATTTCACCTAGATAGCACTGTCTAGACATAGAGCAGGAAAATAACAGAATCAGCTCTCACAGAACAAAAGTGCTTTAGGACAAATCTGCAGGTTCTCTTTTTTCTTTTTTAAGAAATTGAACAAAGACAATAAGGTGAAATTTACAGCTGTGAATTCACAGAAAATACTATATATTATAGAACTGTTGGTATGCCTTTATTTACATTGTACCTACATTAGATTGTTATAGCACATTTATTAATAACAAATATATTGGTACAGGCCGAATTATAAAGAATAGCAATTAAACAAGAAACCTAAATCTTCATGGACTTGTCATGATCAGATCCTAATAGAACTCCAAATGAGTGCAGGCACACTTGGAGGGTAAAACTTACAATGTTTAAGTATAAAAATAAAATATTTAGTGTTAATATTAACTGTAAAACAAATATGTTGTTTCTTATAAGAACCTATTTTGAGTGATAAAGACTTTGGCCTTTTCTGATTACAGTAGATTTGATTTACACTTCAGTAAAAATGAAAAGGTTTCAATATAATAAAATCATTTCTAACCTTTCCAAGTTCACTGACTATGTAAAGATGAACACCTCTAAATGTACTTTTCAATTTTTAGACTAAAGTCATTTAAGTAAAATACAATAAATATAAAAGTCATGTCGAAAAATATCAATTAATTAATTTATTTACTAAACAAACAAACAAACAAATACATGGTTGTTTAGCCGATTTTTTTTTTTCAGTATGTTATGCAAGTTATTTATTTTGCCTTCATTAGTAGTACAATCATCATGTTTTTAGGCATCTATAAAATCCAACTATCAGCTTACCTCTAGGGAAGTGCATTTTTCTTGAGCATTTGCATTAAAACAATTATAAAGCACCATTTCAATTAAGCTTCAGTTATATAAGAATAAAAAAATGAATTTGGTTTATATTTGGTTTTACATTTAGATTTTTATATAAGTGAAATTGTACTGCAATGTGTACCAAATAACTCTTTTTTCACATACTCAAACCAAAGTAGTAATCAATTTTTTCTTGTAAGATGAGAATAATAATAAAAAAAAAGAACAATCTTTAGGTTCCCATAATAATAGGTACGGGTTCTGTTTTCTTTTAAGACAAATTCATGTATAAAACATGGTCTGTTCTGTCACAGGCCTTTCATAAATCCACTAGCACTGCATTATAACTGATTTATAAAATGCTATTGAATGTGAAAACTCTAGCTAAGAGAAGTGTAATAAATACATTTACAGCAAAAATATCAATAAATATCAACAAATACAAGGAGTTGATATTTATTGATAAAATTTCAATTTTGAAATAGGGACCAAGTTGCCGAGCCTGTGGGATGGATTCCTATGCCCATGAAGCATGGACATTGTCCATATTCTCTGTGGGAAGACCTGATGAGAGTCATGGCAGGCTAGGTCTTGTTTTCCTAGGCATTACCAGTTCTCTCCACCTCCCTCCCCCATATCAACACTCAGTCCCTGCTGATTCCTTCAGGAGGCGACACAAAAAGACCTTGGCACATCCCATATTTTCCCTCTTTTTTTTCCACTCCTCTCCTCCTCCAGATTGCTTTTGATTAAAGTGTTAGGGAGATGGGGAGGGGGCATAAACACAGCTATATTTATCCAGGCAGCCACGCAGCCAGCACCATCAGGAGCCGCAAACAATTCCCCAGCTCACTATATAGCTACGGTGGGTAAAGGCATCCTCTTTCCCCTCCGAACACAATGCCCAACAACCATTCTTACATGCACACACCTACACATACACAAACACACGCATCCTTCTGGTGCTGAAGCCTGTGCCAACCAAACACACTCTGTGGTTATAGCGGGATAACAGAGTGTTCACATATGCCACCTGCTACCATAACTCCTGTCCTACTTTCTTCTTTCTCACTCTCAGAGCACTGAAACTCACCTCACATATACAAGATTGTCTAACTCTATTAATGCCTGGCTTTAATCAAGCACATTTGACCTTTTTTCAGCATAATACATATTAACAAAAAAACAAACAAAATAAATAATCTACAGGAAAGAGTACAATTATGACGTCTAATTCTGATGCCTCGTGTCCTGTAGGTGAAGGAATCCAGAGATGATATTGACATGGTGTGCTGGTGAACTGGAAGATCAGGACAGAAGAGACAGGTCATCGCCATGGACTGCGGAAAAGCATTATGCCCTGATTGAACAGGTTTGGAGTGGCTCCAAACTAATCTAAAGTAAATCAGCAGCAGAATCTCCAGCTGTCAGATACAGACCCAGACCCTTCCTGCACGGATTAGACCAGTCCCACCACCAGCTTACTGCACACCGCTGTAGAGCAGCATGCGATTGTAAATGTACAGCACAAAACAACATCCCAAACTATCCATTTATTCACATGAACATACCACATTGCATCACCATAACGTTATCATTTAAAATTCAATAAACTGCATGACATTTGCTTATTCAAGTAACCAATCCATGTCTGACACGAGGCCAAAAAAACTCTCGTTCTAATCTGGCACACTAGTGTGGATATTACTTCAAAGGACTTTAACTAACCTCTAAAGGCAATTTGTTATATGCTTTCAAGCCATCTCAGGGGAGAAAAGACAGCACCATTAGCCATTTCTAGGTGCAAAATCTAGGACACAGTCTACTGTGTGTGTTTATGTATATGTATATGTGTGACGTGGTTGTAATTGAAGGAAAATTATGATTAATCTTCATCCATTTCCAATAAGAATGTTTATAAGGACATTACATGTATGACGTATGCTGCTATGGTAAAGGCTCTGAGGTTTAGGAGTGAATTTGCTGTACACTTTCTATGCTTTCTGTGCACCAGATTAGAGTAAACTCATTCTTACTCTAAAATATTCACATACTGTTTTTGCAAAGCAGCCTTTATTTGAACACATAAAGAAGTAGAAATCAGAATGCAGCCATGATTCACTGAGGCTATAATGCAGTCTATGGCTAGAACATAAATTAGCCAAAATTTCTTAATCAAAGCAATAAATTGCAGCAAATGTACAAATGCTGATGAGCCACAATAACTTAATGACAGCTAGACGGGGTGGGAACAGCTCATTTCAAGGCAAGAGCAGGAAAAATAAGGAGTGTCAGATCTAACCCTCTAGAATACATACTGAATGCTAGTTGAGTTGTAGTGATGGGCAACTTATCAGATTAATTATCTTAAAAGCTTCCTTTGAAAATGCGTAGATGGACTAATAAATCTAATTGATTTTAGGGATATGAAGTTGTCGCATAATGCATACCATACATATGTTTCATCTATAGCTCTAACTTCCTTTACTTCTTTTTAAATAAATGAGTACAGTGCTGAACCAATACAACGTCATTTATATAGAAATACGGATCATCTCAATAAATTTTAAACCCGATCTAAAACACAAACTCTGTATTTTCCAATTACAGCATTAGAGCTATACCAGATATAACAGTAAAATCTACAATTTGTTGTAGGTACAGTATGTATCTGTAATGCATGCTACAGGCATAACCTGGACTACTGTGAACCACTTTTTCTTCTCTCATTTTCCTCAAAAATAAAGATGTATTTACACATTGATTTCCAAGCCACCTCCTATGGGGATAAGTTTATTTTTGTATTCACACTGAGAATAAAAAACACATCTGATTCTGTCTGTTGTGACGCAAAAACAGCTATATAATTACAGGCAGTGTTAAAGCGGATATAGAGACAAAGGATAAAAGAAAATAAAAACTATATCAATCTCTACTTTAGTAATTCACTTTAGTTTGCAAATAGTGGCTTAGTAGTTGAGGAGTTGAAAGGGGAGAGAATTTCCTACTAGCCAAACATGGGAACTTTTAGAATACATACCATTACAACCATTTAGAAGTTGCCTTTAATACAAGCAAAAAAGCAATAGCATGTAGTTCAGCTGTATTCTAAAGACACATCTCTAAACCACCAATGTATACGCATATACCTGACCCCTTCAATACTGGTAAGAGTGGAATTTTCCAGAAAGTCTTAAACACACACATACACACACACACACACACACACAGGATATTAAAACGAGACATGTGTCTCAGCAAGGCATCTCCTCTTTCTGGTGTTTCAAAAAGCACAGGAACAGAACAAGATGAGGAAGAATGGAAACTTAATAACCAATTATATAAGGAATATGGCAGCCAGTCAAATAAAGAATAACTAGGTATGATGATTTTACTGTCATACAGCTCGACACATCTGCACAAATACTTTGTACTGTTTGTTCTGTGAGTGGACAAAGTTCTAAGGTCTGTTTTCTGCTTAACCTCATGTCCCTGGAGCCCTCTTTGCAACTCTTGAGTGAGCAATTCACTTCTCATTCTTGAATCTCTGGCTGTGCTCATTCGAGACAGTAACATGGGCTTCTCAAGGGTTAAGAACTCTAACGTCTGCTCTTTTCCAACATTGCCACCGTATCCTTGGGGTGCCAGAACACACTGCCTCCATCATTACACTTATACGTTCATCAGGATGTGGAATTGAGAACTGTGTATAAACAGGGAGGGCCCCAAACAGCAGTTTTTTATGTAAGATTATATAAGATCAGTATCAAAGCCTTTTGATAATGTCATTGACAATAAAAGAGAAGGGAAAGAAAACTACTTAAAGTATATCAAACTAATTTTCTCCCTAACATGAGTAATTACATTCTACACTCTGGACTCTGTGTTGCTGTTTTTGACATCTCTGGATGCAGTGAGTGATGGAGCAATGCTTCTTGCTTTTGTCATATATCAGCCAACTTCTGCAACTCTTTAATATCATTTCATTTCCATTGCTTTTTGAGACGGAGCCAGGCGGAGTCGGGCTCCTCTATTGGTGTTGTCAACTGAAGCCAAACAGGTGAGATAAATGTAGTGACAGGAGAAGTGTGGCGCGGAAGAAGAGGCTGGACGGAGGGCGCACTCGCCACCCCTGACAGCTTGACGTATGGGGGCAGCAGCGGGTAGAGCTGGCTCCATAACTCAGCATGTTATAAATCCCGGATAAGGATGAAAGACTGCCACAAAAGAGATTACTGTCCATTTGCCCTAATGAGCCAGTATATCAGTGCCTGGAGATGCTCGCCCCCTGACCGCCTTCACAAACACTCACTCACTCACCCCTCATATACTGAGCATTTCAATTGTTAAATACCAGATCAATAGTATAAATAATTTATCGCAGGTCTCTGCTGATGTTACAAAACTCCAGCTCTCACTGTTTTCTCACCAAGACATGCATCTTGAACTTGACAAGGCATCTGGGGATCAATACCATGATAAGTTTAGCCTGGCTCCTTTTCCAAACATTGGATTTGCTCTGAATTAAGCAGATCAATAGAACCTATGATTAAGGCACGCACATGCTTTATACAGTTCCTCAATCAGCCAAGCATGAGTGTATGCATTTCATTGTGTTCCTGCACCTCCCCAAGGATCTGGATTAACAACAAAAACAGCGAGTTCACCTGCCCAAGGCCCTTTACTTGCAATGCTCAGTCTCACCACTAGTCTGCACTGTGTCACATGACAACACATTAGACTTATTTGTCATTTCTTTGCTAATACTTGGATACATCAGCCCTCAAATAAAGGCAAGACACTACAGATGAATAGTAAACTTTCTTAAAACAATAGATATCAAAATGAATCTTTGCCCAGAAAACATACATTTATTTGTGCAAATGAGGCTTTGTCTAATTAAATATGTATATAATTGATATATTCTTTGGATGATCTTAGAATTAAATATGTATGTGACTGAAAAGATTGTTTCAAGCATGTTAAATATCAGAATAATTTCTTTAAGATTTAATTGTATTGTTCAGAAAACACCATAAGTTTAAAAATACACAGTTAGTCATTTTTCAGTTTAAGATCTAAAATAAATCCAGCAATTATCAACAATGTCGGACCTTCCTCTGAAATATTCTTCTACTTGGGGACCAGAATGAACATGTGAAATTTAATGAATGCAGAAAAGCTAACATTTTTTGAGTGTTTTTGTTTCTGAATTTAGGGGAAAAAACTAATTTTAAATACATAATGCAACTGCATGTCTTTGCACTCTAGTTAGTGTGGTTTATAAGGGGACTATAAGGGGTTTAAAAAGGGAATTGACACATACATCTCTGTAAACTGACATACACATTCACTGTTCACTTTATTAGGAACACCTGTACAGCTGTAAATACATGCAGTTATCTAAACAGGAAATCATGTAGCAACAGCGTGATGCAATTAATCATTCAGATACAAGTCCCAGTTAATGTTCACATTAACATCACAATGATGAAAAAGTGGGATCTATGTGACTTTGGTTGTGGCATGGTTGTTGATACCAGAAGAGCTAGTCTGAGTATTTTTGAATCTGTTAATCTCCATGGAATTTCACACACAACAGTCTCTAAAGTTTACACAGAATAGTGCAATATACAAAAAACACTGAGTGTGTGACAGTTCTATGGGTGGAAAGAAAAGAAATGAGAGAGATCAGAGGAGAATGAGTCTGGTCTTACTGGTCTGAGCTGACCGGAAGTCTACATTAATTCAAATAATCACTCTATATAATCGTGGTGTAGCAGAAAAGCATCTCAGCAAGCACAACACATTGAACTTTGAGGTGAATGAGCTACAACAGCAGAAGAGCACACTGGGTTCCACTCCTGTCAGCCAAGAACAAGAATCTGAGGTGGTCATAGGCACACCCAAGTTGCAGACTACTCCAATTTGGGTGAGTATGTTCAGTTGCATGAATGTGCAATTGTACAGGTGTTCCTAATAAAGTGGATGGTGAGTGTATATCAAGAAACAAGCTTTCCAGGGATATATGACATATGATGAAATTGTGGCAGATCTTAAACCTTCATCAAATTTGCAAAGTTTCAGATAATACGGGGGTTGTGAGTGGACAAGAACAGTGAAATAAACATTCTTATGTTGAGTTTTGGAATTTTATCACTACAGTTTAAGAGAACAACAACAAAAAAAAATCTGAAAAGTGATTGACTTGACCAAAATTGCAATTTCAACCTATTATGTCTTGCCTTAAAAACAGCACCAGTCCTGTCAGGTAAGGATACCATTAGTGTATTGAGAATCCTGTCAATTTTAGCCCACTCTCCACTGACTAGAATTCATGGGTGACTATTTTGGTGTTCAGCTTGATTGTTCCAAATAATTCCACAAGTTTTCTATGGGACTGAGGTTCAGTGAGGCTAGTCAAAGTGTCCGAGTATTCCATAATGCTTGTCAAACAAGTCACATACAAATTTGGCCCTGTGCTCCCTACTGCTGTCATCCTGGTACATGGAAGTGTCAGTGTTGTATTCTGTTTGGATATGAAACCCGGAAAGACAAACCTCAGAGTCTGGTCAACAATTGACCCTCCGGTTTAATGCTTTTAAGTTTTAAATTACATTTGTGCAGGTGTGCAACCTACTGACATTGTAAAATTAGGTGCTGCTATTTGTGGATGCAACACTTTTTTTTTTGTCTGGGGAGCTTATTACACAAAGAGCACATATCAGCATCCTCTATAAAAGGATACTGTCTTTCACAATTATTTCCCCTGCCATGTACTACATAAGTGCAGAGACAGAAACAGACACTCTCGCAGGTCCCAGTCAATGAAACGTCCACAAAACCAGATGCAAACGCAGAGGGAACAAATCAATACTAATCATTTCACGACGTTGCTCTCAGAGGAAATGAAACATCGTCCTGTGTTTTCCCATGTCATCAATATCCTGCCATAAAAAAATACACAGCACAAATCCAACCCATCTGTCTGACGTGTGAAACGGATCTATGAAAAGCAAAGGATTGAAATAGCAAGGAGGCAGATGTACCATGGGGCATGAAACAGGACTTGCAAAAAATATAGCAACACAGAAACAGAAACACTTGCCTGAAGAGGAAAACGGATATTAGCAAGATGTCTGATAATCGTTGGGATAATGAGAGATAAATTGTATTTACAGGGTATTATCTGCTGTGCTGAAGTGCATGGCAGAATTCTGATTAACTTATGAAGTTTCCCAAGAGCGAGCAAGGTGCACATACTTTACGGCAAGACCATGTACTAGTGCAAAGACATTACTGTAAATAAAAGACAGTTGTATTTAGAGAAATACTCTTAATTAGTGGTATATTATTTTTTGTTTGTTTGTTTGTTTATTTGGAATTTGAACACCAAAGTGATTGAAAACCTGTGGACTATTTGGTGTTTTTTTATCCTGTTATTCAAGATTAATGATTCAGTTGGACATGAAGAAGGAGGCAATATGATTAGCAAAAGCAAAAAACTGTTTAAAAAAAGACGGACATTTAAACACCAAAGGTGGATGTTAACAATGCAACAATTACAAAGCAATATGACAATGGACACTATCATAATGATAACAGCTTTGGTAAGGAGTACACAAATTCCATATTGGGAATATAAAGGTATAAAAATATCTAACCACCTTATCTTCCTTCTTCTCCAGTGTTGCAGATACAGCAAATCAGATGGGGGGATGGAGAGAAGATGGAAGGAAGAGTAAGAAAGGAAATCAGAGTATGAATATTAGCAGTATAAATGAACATATTTTAAAGAGTAAACCACAGAAGACAACTTTGACTATTTCAAAAATACATTGGTTCTATCTTGTTAAGAGTAAATCACTGAAGTAATGTTTTTTCATTGTAAGTAAATCATTATGTCATTTATTTATATAGCACCTTTCATACATGAATGCAGTTCAAAGTGCTTTACACAAATCATAAAATCAGGGCTAACGAAACATTTGAAATTACATGCAGGTAAAATGTAAAATTATAAAAGATTAAAGATGAACAAACTGAAAATAAAGAGCTTTTTGACAACTATCAATCATCTTTCCTTCTCTGCCAGGTTACTGACTGTCATTTCTGAGAGCTGAACAGAGAAATAAATTTGAATGTAATGTTCCACCGAAAGTGCGATTTTGAGACTAAAAATTTCACAATACATTTTACAACAAACAATTCGCATTGGTAATAAAAGACAGTTCATGGGTCAAGGTGGCAATAGCTCGTTCTACTTAGTAATTCTCATGTCATGTCTTCCAAGACAGGGACAAATGAACACTCGCACACTGAAATGCAAACACAAACAGTATTACAGTGTTGTACACATCACACATCATAATCCGTGCTGTCGCTCCCTCTTTCACACAAATATATACACAATAACACAAAAACACACATGGCCACACTGCTCTGTTGTTTTATGTTAGATCTCTTAAGCGTCTGTGTCTGCTAAGTGCAGGCCTATTGTCTTTTGCAACCCCCAGCAATGGAGCTATTAAGTGCATTTCATTGCTGTTAGCTACTGTTTCCTACGATACAGTCCATCACACTGAGTAGGTGCAGCTCTCTATGTTTAACCTTCAGGCGTCCAGCGACTCCATTATCAAGCCGGCAGTTCTCATTAATAGCACATGCCAGGACGACAAGAGAAACTGGGAATGCTTCTTTCGGCAAAGCTAACCTTCAGGCTGCTCCCATCTATAAGCAGGACGCATGCTATCATCCCAGATCACATTAAGGGCTTCTGACTCTATATCACCAACAGACAAGGACAGCTGAACATCTAACCTTCACTGTATTAACACATGCTCAATACATTACCACTTATGCCATTATTCTTTACCTATTTTAAACTTGCTCTGAAAAACATATTAAAACTTACATTGACCATTTTCCCTGTGCTCTGTAGATTTTATTAAATACAGCTAACACTTCTTGCACTCCAGCACAGTTATTGTAAATATACTGTATTTCCTCCTTTGGTGAGCTAATCCCATAGTTCAAAGCTGTCTGTTTTGTTGACTTCCAACACTAGGCTCATTTTGGAAGCACACTAATTAAGCCTTTGGTTTTAGAGACAGAAGCTTTAGGGAATAAAAAGGTAAGAAGGTAAATATCATGTGCTGGGAGGGAGCCACGGTTTCTGGGGTTTCCCTGCCAGTGGCACTGATACCCCCTGCAGAGATGACGCATCAGCCAGGGCCTCCCAGCAAGGGCATGCAGTGACCCCCTGGTGACCAAGGCCCTCATCTCCCCCGACTAATGCCTAATTAACCTTTCCGCCTGGCTCACACTTCATCCCTCTCCTGTGTTTAAATGTCCTCACATCAGTGGGTAAGACACAGGTAGTGTTTAAACCCTATAAAGGTGTAAGCAGAAACAAGCAAGCAACTAGACCACAGCCTCTACAGACAGACAGAAATATGATGTACAGTTTGGAGATTAAACATGTTGGCCAGACAGTTGCAGAGTTTCAAATAACAGCCAGGAAAGTCCAAACAAAGCGTTTCAGCTCCATCCAGCAGAGGGATGAGTGGAAACTTAGGACACTCACACTGTTGGAGCGCAGAGAGACCCTTCCACCACAGCGGGCGCAGAACTTGGTCTGGCAGTAGGAACAGAGGTTCCCACAGCCGTCAGCAAACTTGGTCTTGTGGCAAATGCCACAGGTGGGTGCATCATCCTTGTGCTGGCCCTGCTGCCTCTGCTGCGGCTCCTGCGCTATCCGCCGCACCTGCTCCTTATAGCTGGCAAACTGCTGGTGCATACTGAAGAGAGGAGAAGAGAGGGGAATATAGATGGATTGAAAGAAAAAGTGATGAGATAAAACAAAACAAGAGGATGAAGGAGATGAAGACAAGAAGAAAGAGAGAGAAAATTCAGAGTTTAGAAAGAATATCCATTTCCCCCCGCAAAAAAAACAACTTAAAGATACACATTTTTAAAAACACTCAGCTCAACTTTAGTCCTACTGAAGTTTTAGAATCATTTTCTTATAATAAGTACTGATTTACTGGACCTACATTTCAGCATTCATTCATTGCATAATTAGTTAAGCCAACCTTTGAGTTAATTTTATTCCTGGGAAGCAAATCTCTTACTATCTTGATCAAGAGCAGCTCGGAGTTAATATGTTCCGGTCAAAGGGATGTGATCCAGTTGTCATGCTGGAAAAAAAGAAGCTGCTAATGCTTGTACATTAGTGCTGATGGGGCTGATGAGCTGCCAGATTGGTGCTGAGGTTAAAGGAAATGTGAGATTTTAGAGGACAGGCCCGATACAACAATCTCCAGTGAAAAATCAATAGAACATGGTGACGCCACTGAGCCGTGTTTCTCACAGTGCTTTTCCTTCCTCTTTTCTCCACTATGCCTCTCTGCCTCTCACCCACACACACACTTCAAAACCTCACATTTCTGATGACACTGAAAGAACACACTACTCACCAGGATTGCAGCAATATTCACCTTTCTATCATTTAAATAACTGAAGATAATACCAGATTCTCAATTTAAATCAAAAGAATCTTCAAAATCACTAAACAATAGAGCAATACTGACAATACTGGCAACCAATACACAATTTTTTTATCAGCAATACAAGCAAATCAGTGTTGAATTTTACTTACACTGGTTCTGTCTTCATCACAGATTCCTCATTATCTCAAGTAATCCATAAGGAGCATTTTCTAACGGTAGCACAGGAACATTTGCCAAGCCATGCAGCACTGCCCCAGAGAGAGGAAGAGAACTCATTCACATCAATCCCCCTTTGACTCCACTGCTTCTTTAGACCTCCACTCCGCCTTTAGACCTCACACTGACCCCCTCCCACTCCATGCCCCCAGCCAGCACTGCCTGCAGGTCAAAGGTCAGGAAAAGGCCAACTAACAGTTCCTCAGTGTCAGGTGCTGCTCAGGTTTTGAAAGGCTAACGACCATGCTGATATGCTTAAAAATGAATGAGCGAGATATTTTTACCTGTAGTTAACAAATAATATTAATGACTGAGTTACTAAAAAATTTACAAATGCTGCCATACATTTTACAAAAAAACCTATACAGTAAGGAAAACTAAGAGATAAGAGATAAGAATCATGTCTTCCACTAAAAAGGACACAAGAAAGCTCTCTGGCTTTCAGGAACTGAAGACAGGCACACCACAATGAAGACTGCACAGACAACGCAGGGTTTCCCAAATGAAACCAAAGGTTATGCAGACGTGTACACACAATATCTATTTTCCCATTACACTTAACTCCCTCTATATTCTATTTCTCTCACACTCTTTATTCTCTTTCTGTCTCTATCTCTGTCTGCACCCCCCCCCCCCCCACACACACACACACACTTTTAAACAAGAATAAAAATAACTCTTTTGTGAAATGCAAATCAGGCCCAGTGTCTACAAGACTTGGCAAGCAAATCGCACTGGAACACTGCATTAGCATAGAACTTGGCGTAATTAAGGTATGCAGAAGGGCCTAATTAGCGTGGCAAAGAGGAGGAACGTGGAGGATTCGGCCTGGGGATGAGCGACATAAGACGGGTTTTTCTCTCCCTGACATAACACAGGTGAATTCTGAGGCAACTAAAGCCCAAGCAACTAAACTAATTATTTTACATTAGAGAACATTCTAATAATTATAGTGTTTCAAGAGAGTTTTAATATTTATAGATTTTCTAAATTATCAAGATAATTTTAATATTCACAGAATTTCGAAGCATTTCTAAATATTAACATTTTCTAATTTTAAGATTTTTAAGATTTTTAAACACCTGACCATTAGACACATATGTGGTTCTCCCCCAAATTGTCACCTCAAAGTTGGAAGCACAGAATTTATATAGAATGTCTTTGTATGCTTTGGCATTACAATCTCCCTTCACTGGAACTAAGAGGCCCAAACATATACCAGCATGACAATGCCTCTGTGGACAAAGCAAGGTCCATGAAGACATGTTTTTCCAAGGCTTGAGTGGAAAAACTTGAGTATCCTGCACAGAGCTCTAACCTAAACCCCTTTGAGATGAACAGGAATACAGACTGCATCCCAGAGCTCCTCGCCTGACATCAGTGCTTGACATCACTAATGCTCTTGTGGCTGAATGAGCACAAATCTCCACAGTCACACTCCCGAATATAGAGGAGTGTCCCTAGAAGACTGGAGTTAATTATAAGAGCAAAGGGGGACTAAAGCTGAAATTAGATGTTCAAGCACATATGGGTGTGATGGTCAGGTGTCCACAAACATTCAGCCACATAGTGCACGAAATGTGTCTTTTTTGCCTTCAAATGTTTATCATTTAAAAATTATTTATATGCAAAAATATTAAAACTATAATTCCACTCTTACTTTTCAGTTTCATATTAGGTCTCATAATGATGTTGGGAAGAAAAATACATCATAAAACATCACGCTTAAATTTCTGTAAAGATGCTTTCTGACAATAGTTAGTGTTGCAGCCTTATAAAAATGAATAGAAATGGATGCCAACTATAATACAATAGAATAAAATATTCTACAATACAATACAATAGAAGCATATTAATTTCTGTGGCACATTTTTAAATAAGTAGTACACACCTATGTATTTATACGGTAATAACACAAACAGCTAATGTCTATTTACTTTATTATTTCTTCATGTTTGTATCATTCATAGGAAATGTTTTGATGTATCAGTGTATCCATTTTATATGCACATGGATATTAATGGTAAGCTATGTTCAGTTTAAATATTGAATAAATATTATCAAAATCCACCTTCTCTTTTAAATGTTTCTGCCATACCCAAACAAGTCTGATTATTGGTGGGTGGAGTTAAATATCATCTTCCCACAAGTGCAACTATGTCTTCTAAGTGTAATTTTTTTTTTTTTTTTTACAAAAGTTTTTAAAAAAA
The DNA here is from genome assembly GCA_030068235.1 of Notoglanidium macrostoma. Classification (NCBI taxonomy): domain Eukaryota; kingdom Metazoa; phylum Chordata; class Actinopteri; order Siluriformes; family Auchenoglanididae; genus Notoglanidium; species Notoglanidium macrostoma. Next base: position 11,729,570 of record JAQQZR010000038.1, read on the forward strand.
GTTCATGTTTAGCTATATTAGCCTCATAGATACATTCCAAAAAGGTCAGATTCCAGATTCTTAGATGGTCCACTAGATATGAGACAGATGGAACATTGTGTACATGTTTTGGCCCAACTGCTACTTCAAGCAGGTGTCTACCAGTGCTGATGCAAATGCATACAGAGGCTGAAGTATAAGATATAACTTACATGGCATACACGGTGCTATCAGAGAAGCAAGCTTAACTTTGACCTACATGCAGAAACATACATCAGACTCCCTCTGTTCCTGGCACAGGTATAAATTCACCCTTTCTGTTTTACATCTGTTGAGAATACAAGAACAGGGGCTAGATCATATGATGGAGTCTGTGAGGCTTAACATAAATTTAACATAAATTTGACAGAATTTACATTTGATGCTCGGACATAAAATACTGATGGACTTACATGATGGAGTCATTACACTATTCCACCAGCTCTTCTTAAAAGATCCAGACACATAGAGTACAGCAACCCATACAGAGCTGGCTCTGACCAGTTTGGTATTCAAGGAAAGACTTTAGCCAATTCCACCACCAATCACTGTGTTCATACATGCACAGAGAAACTGCATGTTTGTCTCTGAGATTTTCTTTATTTCTTTAAATAACTAAACAACAACAACAACAAATAAACCCACAGAATAAAAATCCAGCATATGCAGAGGTGGGATTAAAATATAAGTGCATCTGAAGAGAGAAGAGGAGTATTTTTTTAAATTGGATGTTACATTAATAAAAAAAAGCTGATGATGGTGAAACCCAGACAATAATAGCACCTAAGCCCCATTATAGCCTATAACATTCTAAACACAAACAGCAAAAGTAATTACACCTAGCATTCATGCACAAAATATGTTTTCAGCGAGCACTTCTCTCACATGATGCGTGCTGTTTGCTATACATATACTACTAATCAATAATGAAAATGCAACTATTAAATACAAAATGGGATGAAACAGGAAAAGCATTTTAACTGACTATTACAAGCAGGGCTATTGCTGGCTAACTAGACTAAACTGTCAATAAAAATGGATGCCTGGTTTATTGAGGCAGATAGTAAGAAAATGGTTCGTGCAGCACACTTAAAAGAAAATGTGTCTTTCTCAAAATTATGCTGAAGGTTATTCCCCAAGCACCTGAATAGTTTTACAACTCTCCCTAATGGATTTAAGGTAGGATATAAATATATTATATAAATTAGTGAATTTTACTATCATTCCAAGTAAACAGGTAACACTCTGCTCCAATGATAGCTACTATGCAATGGACAAATTATACATTACGTTTGCCTTTTTCTCACTTTCGCTAATCTTCACTTTTTTAGGCTGCTGATGTCTATCGTGTCACATTTCACTGTCAGTGTCATTAACTAGTTCAGATTACTCACCCATCCTGCACAATCAGGAAAGTCTAACTAAGAGTGGGATGGGGTGATGTGCCAGGGTGATTTAATAGGATTTTTTCTGGTAATATTTCATTTTTGTGGGCTTTTTTTGTAAAATTTAAAAAATAATTACATTAAAATATTATTAGTAAAAAATAGTAAAAGTTAAACATTTTCCCTGATTTCACCTTTCATTCTGTGCGGCCCATGGATGGACGACACCCCTAGGAATTGTTTGTACCGCCTAAGCGATGGGCCGGCTCTGAACCCATTTCATAAAGCCACTTTCTACTCAACGATTTCCACTTCATGCCGTAGCAGCCAACTAATGATAAAGTCTTGCCCTGCTTGCAGGAGGTTGACCTATATAACTAAGTGCTCCTCTGGGGTGAATACTTCATCTGCTCACAGAAAAGCAACAGGTCTGAACTACAGCAAGCCTAGGCTCATCCCACACTGTCTAAGAAATCCACTGGGCCAGACCAATCTATATAGCTGAAGTTATAGCTGAAGTGCTCAAGTGCTCTCCGTTCTGCAGGTTCAGGTCTCCTAGCAATATTGAGAAGATGAACATAAAGGATTTCTTTGATCATTTTGTTGGTAAATAAGAGATTTACCATGTTCTCTCTCTTTTTCCCCCAAAATAGAAATAATACTTTAGACTGAATGCAATCAAATATGACTAAAATCTCTTAGAAGCTTAATTTACACAAGCTCAAGGTATAAGGATTTACACTTAATTTCCATGTTACAGTTACAACATCAGTGTACATCCTTTGTACTGTTCCTGAACAAATCCATCTAAGTGTTCCCAGGCAGTACTTACCACATGAGTATTCAGCTAAATATATGAGTATTCATGTATTTACTCTAAGTACATGACTATTCAAATAAATTATTAAAAGGATTAAAATCATTCATTATTCCATTTATGTCAAATTGTTTCTTACAAAGTTCCACATAACAGACAACAGTTACCTTTTAATGCAATAATAAATAGTATACAGAGGCATAGCTACAGTATAGCCAAGGCTTTTGAGGGGCCCCTGAAGGCAGATACTAATACTGTGCTCATGGTACCTTGTAAGTGGTAATTTGCAATTTGTAATATGGGGAAAAAAACATAGACGCCTTCAAGAAAGTGTGTCTGTTACTTGCTCTATCAGAGCACATAAGTTCACAAAAAGCTACTTGAACTGCACTGCACAGTTACAGGTCTGAGTGGCTATTGATTCTTTACTACAGTACTGCTCCCGCTTACGTTAGCAACAAGCTAGCCAGCTAATGTTAGCGATAACTCTGATGTTGATGATTACCTTCACAAATCAGGGATTAATTATAGATTAAACCATATCCTGTGTCTGCATATTTAACCATGAGAGGTGGCACCGGTGGGTCCAATTGTGCATCAATTAGCATCTCTCAAATTCACGCTATAAAGTTAGCAAAATATATATGCATTTAAGGGGAAAAAGCTTAACTAAAAGCAAGAAACAACATTTCTACCTAGACAAAACAATTTATGGGCCTAAAAAGTGTGGTACAGGGGTTAAAGAGTTAATTACTCTAAAGCCATACTGCTATAAACTAATGTAAACACAGAGAAGTTGGACTTGTCAAGTTGACATCACTCCGTAAACATGGAAAGAACCAGTAGTTGAGAAGACTACCCCAAGTAAACAACTTGAAATAAAAAGTTCTGGGGTTGTTTTCAGTCATTTTTAAGCGTTCTGTTTTTGTGTCAACTTTTCTTTTGCTAATCAAACCAGAGCAGGTAAATAAAATTAAAAACACATGAATTCTCTTTCCTTCCTGAACTAATATCTCTAGCCCTGTAGCTTTTCTCTCATCTTATGAGATACCTTCACCTAAATAATTGATAGAAATGCATGTGATTGGCCACAACACAGGATCTGCTACAGAAGCTGGGCTGGTTCATCTTTAGAAAACTAGAGTCGCAGAACTACAACCAGTTTTTTTCATGAGTTTGTCAGCTTTGCTACAGTATTGGTGTCAAATTCTGTACAGCTGGTGCCAAAGTCTGACCCCATCTGTGTGCCTCAGCAGAAATCAAGATTGATCAGACCAGGCTACGTTCTCAAGACTTGAACTGTCCAGTTTTGGTGAGTCTGTGCCCACTCCAGCTTAGCTTTCTGTTCCTGGCTGACAGAAGTAGGACCTGAATAGGTCTCCTATTGTGCATTCTGGGATGCTTTTCTGCTCACCACAGTTGTACTAAGAGGTTAACTCTGGTTGACTCTGAACTCTAGACACTGTTGTGCATGAAAATCCCAGGAGATCAGCAGTTATAGAAATTCTCCAACCAACCCATCAGTCATGCTACAGTAAAAATCATAGAGGGCACATTCATGGTTGATGTGAACATTACCAGTATCTGCATGATTTTATGCATTGCTCTGCTGCCACATGATTGGTTGATTAGATAATTGCATGAATGACTAAGTGTACAAGTGTTCCTAATAAAGTGCTCCCTTTTATACATCACAGGAGATTGCTTTAAGCCTACATGGGAAGCCCAGCTTCCCCTAACATCTCATTAAAATGCAGCATTGAAATGTTTACCAAAGAGTCTATTTTATTTGGATAAATATACATTTTCTACCCTGAGCACAGGAAATTAAATTCATAAATTTAAATTATCATAATTTTTTACAATATTCTTTTTATTCTATTAAAAATTATTGACCATGGTCAACCATTATTATACCACAGTGACTAATATTTTAGATAACAGAGCTAATCTTACCTATGTTTCCTTTTTACACACCTTTAGGCTTAGTGCTTCTTAGTAAGTTGGAATAAACATGTATTTTAAATGAAGCAGTAGTTTATTATTTTTTAATGGCACTAAATATATATCTGCGTATATATGTATTCAGGTTAAGGGCACCATCATAGCACAACAAGTTTTTCAAATATCTTCAGGTTCAGAAGGCACTCCATACAAGGAATGACCATACAAGTGATAAAACAAAAAAAAGCCTTTTTATATGTAGTTTAAGTTAGCCCCACGAAAACAGCCCTTTCCTACACCTGATAATAAGCTCTTTAAATTCATAGGCTAGTTTAGACATGGAAAGCACGTTAGACTCAATTAAAGATTGAGATTTCCTCCCTAAAATTATTATCGGAGTGCACATTCCCCCCTAGCGTTAAAAAGCTTGTATGTAGCACCTTGGTCCTGGAGAAACGCTGTCTCGTCTCACTGTACACAGTATTACATGTATATGGTTGAAATGACAATAAAAGCCACTTGACTTGACTTGACTTGACATAGTTAGTGAATTCTAGATGAAGTGAGGGGAAAAGGAAACAGTCTCTCTCAGTCAGACCAAATTTCTCAACTCGCACTGCTATTTGGAAATTGATGTTTCAAAGCAAGTGGAAATTCATCAAATAATAATTTAAAATGTGTCAAAAAGTGTCAGAGAAAAATATCACTCTCTGGCAATTTAGAAATTAAGCTTTTCTTCGGGAGAAGTAGCCAAACACATAACTGATCTCTGAAGGTGGACATTTTGCAATAACAGTAACAGAATGAGAGTGGTTGTTGTTGAAGTTGCTGTTGTTGTGGTTGTTGTAGTAAAGCATTTCATGCTTTTCTTAGAATACAAAAGCATAATAACGAGCTTAAAAGAGCATGCATTTGAGTGAAGCTGAGGAAGAAAGGCGCATCAGACATACTCTTGTCTGCGTAGGAAGACTTCAGAAATCCTGCTCTTCCTCCACAACCAACCAAACTGAGGTACAGTATACTACATTTGTTTTATACAACAGTCCACAATAGTAAGATAGTTTTCATAAGGTAAGCTCAATATTAAAGCATTCTGACCTGAATGAGAAACATTAACAAATATAAATAACTAAAACTAATGAAAGCCTATACATCCAACACACCAACTCAGACTACTTAGTGACTTAAAGAAGTCCCCTGACCACCTTTCACTTAGTTCACACTTAATACTATCTGGTTTCTAACAGGTGTCTAGAGGATCCAGGTCCTGCAAGAGACCCAGGACATGCATTCAACTGATGTACTTGATCTTGCTTGTCTTGTGCCAGTCTGTGCTAGTGTATTATTTCTGCTCTCTCAGACCAGGCAATCAGGCATGAGAGTGAGTGGATGTATCATGTGGTTCCATATGGCACCAGCAGCACATAGATGAACCGGCTTGACTGTGTCCCTCCTCCACCGGAACTCCCCCACTGAGGGTAACATTCACTGCCCCAACCCCCCGCTAATCCCACACATCAACCAACGCCAATACTCCGCTCTATATCTGTTATTTATAATGTATAATTCGAATCTATAATTCTAAAAATGCTGTCTGTTTAACGGAAATCATATTATGCTTGTTCTGTTTAATATCTTCTGTCATTGTCCTGCCTTCATGATTTCTTTCTGTTCTTCTTTTGCCATCTCTCTTAAGAGTCACAGACCATGATCTTTTATATCAGTGCTATTTAACCTTAGCCATTTCAAAATCTAAGAAATAAAAGAACAAAATATAAAATTTTTAAAAAGTTAAGTAATGTACAACCCACTGCCGATCATAATTTATAAAAGTAGGCACATAACATATAGATACATAACAATAACTGTTCCCAGATGATTTTAACAGTCTATAAAAGTAGGTAAAAAGGCCTCAACTGATTATCACAAAGTCCATAAATGTGAAAGGCTACAAACAGCCATCTGCTGATCACCCAAGTCACACAACGGCTCATTTTACAGCCGTAGAGCTGCAGAGACGTTTCAGTTCTAATGACTTGGTGGGATATTGAGTTCTGTGGGGAACTTAGCACTGATTTGAATTGTGACATATTGTCACAAAGCAGACATTTTAAAGGACTATTTAACACAAAAACTGACTGACTGACTGAATGTAAAAATGTATGCTTACATTTGCTTCTTTGGCTGTTGCTTTTATGCAATGCAACTTACAATTAATAACAGGATACAGCGGAGCAGCTGAGAGCTAATGGCCTTGCTCAGGACAGTGCAGTGCACAACTGTGGCAGCGTGGTTTTCATGGGATTTGAACTCATGACCTTCACCACTGGGGTACCACTAACCAGAATAAAAATAAATAAAGACTTGTGGAGTAAATACCACTGTCTATACAGTACTATCACATTTTAAACATTAAAATGTATATGTTATGTCTTTTGCAGTCATGCACCAGTAGAAAATGCAAAAATTTTAATGTACAAAAATTATCTTCAAAAGAATATATACTATTCTATGCCCTTTTATGGCCTTTGTTATGAAAATGTAGTGAAGTAAGTAAATAACTGAAAAATGTCAAATAAAGCATTATTAAACCCATGTAAACAAATAAACAAATAATAAACAAACCATAAACAAATGTAAAAAACAAATCCAAAGACCTGGCAACCCCGCTTAAAGGTCTAGTTAGTGATTTTGTGAAGGCTTGCTGTTGAAATTAAAAATCCAGGTAAAAAAGCAACTGGAGTCATTTCCTCTGAGCACATACTTTCATTGATATAAATATAATTTTTTCAATTTTTATACTATATTACGTTTTATTAAAATGTACATAGCAACTGATTTTCTGCAGATCAGATTTTCTCTCTATAATTATGTTCAGTCCTGTTATACAGGGTATAGTGCATTTAACATGTCCAACTGCTCTGGAATATTATTAGTTTCCAAATTTAATTAAAATCATAGATATAGAGCTGTACAAAATAAGAAAGCCATGGTATGCAGCATGCACTGCCTTCTGAGTATAACAGAATGTAGAGCACTGAGTCCACAACATACATCATCACTGACAATATTAGGCAATATAGAAATGCTAGAGAGGTCACATGATTGGTATGGAGGGCAGAAAATATGGGATGTTGTGCATGTCACATGACGAAGGGAGACTCCCACAGGACAGGTAGGGAGGAGTGAGTGTGCAGCAGTGCCCTCATTATGCCAAGCTGGAGCAACCATGCAGCGCCGGGGGAGTAATGCTCTTCCTCTCTTCAAACAAGGAGGGTCTCTCTTAAAGCTGTACTAACACAGTTCAATAAATACCTCTGGCACAGCTCACAACAAGCCGGCAGTGCGTTTCTCAACTTTCTTGTACAGGCTAAAAGAACTTCTTTGTTAAACCAATCCTCAATAAAAAGGTCCAAAGTCACCAAAGAAGGAGAAGGAGTTTTTCCATTATCTCTGTAATATTTGCTGATTGTACTTAAATACGGTGCATAGATGGTTGGCCTGAATAAATGCATCCATGCAATTCCTGCATGCAATATTTTTTTTCCCATGACTTCTGATGAGTTACTGATTCCATGGAAAGATGTTTATTATGCCGGGTGCCACAAAGGTGCCACACAGGTGCGCCCACTATGATAATAATTCTTCTAGGATTCTTCCACTGTTGTTAACACTACAGAAATGCCTTGAGAATTCATGTTTGGTTCAGAAAGAGTTTCCTATTATGTCTGTGTTGTTGTAATTATGCAATTATGTAAAACTATGTATGCATCCATCCATTATCTATACCGCTTCATCCGTCTGGGTCGCGGAGGAAGCTGGAGCCAATCCCAGCAGTCGTTTCGGGCGAGAGGGGGTCGCCAGTCCACCACAGCGCCAACACAGACACACATGCTCGCATTCACACCTATGGGCAATTTAGAGAAGCCAGTTGACCTAATCTGCATGTCTTTGGACTATGGGAGGAAACTGGAGCACCCACGCATGCACAGGGAAAACATGCAAACTCCACACAGAAAGGCACCCTGGGTGATCACTGGATCGAACCCAGGATCTTCGTGATGTGAGGCGACAGTGCTAACCACCACACCACCATGCCGCCATATTTGAACATATGTCAGATTTTCCTTGACAATTAATCAAATTCAATTTGAAAAGAGTTTCATGCTGGCTTGTTACCCATAGTATAAGTGCAGTTTGTAATGTTTGTAGTGTTTCTAGATCTGTACTAAACATATAATTACACATTTGTAATGCCATGGATTCAGTGCATCTGGCCGGTTTCTACATGCTTCTGAAATAAGCATACTGGGTCCACAACATGCATCATCGCTGAAAATATTAGGCAATATAGAAATGCTAAGTAAATGCCATAGTTAAAAGAATACTGCTCAAAAATGGCCCAGTTTTAATCGAGGGGGTGGGAGGTAGGGGTTGGGCTTATCAACGTTTACATTGCAATTCACCTTGCGGGCAGCAGAGGGCTAGAAGATAACAAAAGACTAACAATTATTGCACCGGTGTGGCTGCAAGTTGCAGTCACAAGCCTGTATCATTAATTCAGACAGAGCTCATGGGTTTGTTTTCATGGAAGTTTTCGTATACATCACACACTCTCATGTCACCAAGACCCAACTTTTAAAAGAGCTTCAGGCAGAGGTGATGTTCACAAGCTAGTTGGCCAATTGAAAAGTCACAAAAATTGGATTTAATAACAAAGTACATGGATAACACAGATTTGATTTAAAAAAAATACACTGAATGCAACCAAGTACTGGTTGAGTGTGTGTGTCAAGCAGCAGCTCATGTGGCAGGATGACATTAATAATAACATAGCCTCGAATAAATGTAATTCCAGAGGCTGTCACACTTTATGCTATAGGCTGGTATAGAATGAATTTTAAGAGTAAATCTGTATTTGGAAGTTGATAATCTACATAATGCAGTCATCCAGCATACAGTCTAGCAGCTCATTTTGAAAATCTTTAGAAATATGTTCAACTGTATTTGTAACAGCAGATGTGCATCCTGTGTGTGAAACAGTGCTGATATCATTAACCTGGTCTGCCAAATGCATTTTACTGATTCTTTTCCCACGGTCTTTGTGTGGCAAACAAGGAACACACACATTTCTGATGTACAAACATTATTTACTTGATACTCCCCATTCTGTCTCCCAAGGGGACAGAATACTGTCCACAGAATACTGTCAAAGGGGCATCTATTAGCACCTGTTGCTCTTCCTATATTTGACCATTCATTGGTTCATTTTCTTATCCTATGCTGGTCACGGGCGAGCTGGAGCCAATCCCAGCTGACATCGGGAGAAAGGTATGGTTACTCCTTGGACAGGTCGCCAGTATGTCTAAAGAAGGGGAACACACTCACATTCACACATATGGGCAATTTAGGGTAGCCAACTGACCAGCTGGAGAAAAATGACATTAGGCTCAGATCCTATATCAATGCCTAAATGCAAATATTTTTGGGCATTTTATTTATTTTTTTTAGGCTTTAGCTCATTGGCTACTCCTCTCACCTCAGTTCTCAAGGATAAGCCATAAAGTTTTAAGTGTAATGACTAAGCATCAGAAGGTATCCCAAATCCATGATGGTCCCACTGAATCTCTGCCTGAACAAACCATTCTCCCACCAGCCTGCATAGTAGCACCCATTCACTGAGAGATTATGGATGATATTGGAATATGCATAAAACTCCCTCATTTACTCCATGAGTCTTACTCCATTTCACTGTGCTTCAGAGTATCAGTTTCCACTATTTTCAAGACCTGGAGAGCTGTCTGATGTCCTTAATGCCAATGAATAGATGAGAAGAAGCAGACAAACATGAGAGACAGCACAAATTTGATTGCAACAAGCAGACATCTGAAATTCTCCGAGCAAACCAATGGCACCAACCCTTTCAGTTGCACGGTTTGCCATAGCAGACAAACAGCTTGAGTGTTGTTTGAACTAATTATCATTGCTACCTTGTTATATTTGATAATGTATTTACCTCTGGTCAGAAAAATTGTTTTTACACCTAGCTCAACACCAGGTATTACTGTGTACACTGAAAGACTGGAAATGTCCGGCATTGACTGAATGAGCATGATCCATTAAACAAGACAGGTGGGAATCTCAGCCATGAGTGAATGATTCACTGACTCAAAAAATGGCCCACTGAACATGAGAAGAGCGAAAGCTCAAAGGGCATGGATCAGGTTCAACATAAATGCAGCTGTAAATACATCTTCATTAGAAAGTCATAAGTTTGATACAACATGTAATATCTCTTTCATTACTTAAGTCTGTGATTCCTAACAGCAAAGACCATACATGAATATAAGCTAAAGAAACTGCAACCTGATTAGGCAGTGCTCCAATAATGATGAATTGAACTAGGTTTTTAAATCTGAGTGAGAAATAAAGATGAAGCATTATTAAATGTACACAATTTGCACTTAAAGAACTGCTATCATTATTGAAAGCTAGAGAATGAGTGCAGGAGAAAGAACAAGAGATAGTGAGCATGAGCAGAAGATAAGTGTGTGAGGAAGCAGGAGTTAGAATGATCAGAGTCTAGCTTTTACAGCGCGATCCACTTGAGTGGCCACTTGGCTGTGTCAATAGCACAACTCATTACTCTTCCCTTTAAACAGTGTCAGTGACATATTGGCTTTAGTCGGCCAAGGCTTAAGTTAACAAACCCAATGAAAACATTCTTTCTAATACACCTGCCTGCCTTTACACCTGCTAGCAGAAGCAGCATGATGCATTCATTTGGAATATATGTAGATGTATTGCGGTGTCCTTTTAACAAATGAATTTCTGTTTCCAAAAGAGTAGAATGGAGGAGTGTGGTAAAGTGAGTGAGGAAGAGAAGTGGAAAGAGACAGATGGAGTGTGTGAGCAGTGATGGCAGCAGCAGAGCTACAGTAAGTGGGTACCAGCCTCCCAAGACAATCCTGCCCATATGGTCTAGCAGTGCATTTACACACCTCAACCATCAGAAACCAGCAGAGCCCAGCAGAGGCTTCAACCTGACACTAAGAACTAAAACACACTCTACTCTATCTAGCATGGTGCTTGCTAAGCATACACATACCGTGCCATACAGTTCACAGAGAAAACAAAACACAAACTAACATACATAATACCTAACCAAGAACAGGTGCAATGATAAAGAAACTAATGTAGTGAAATATCAATATGCACATATTTTTTATACAGAACAGCAATTATACTAACCCACGAGGGTTTGAAATGAACTTAGTTGCTCAATAACCAGTGTGCCTAGCTGTTTTCCAAGTTTAATAGTCAGTCAACATTTTGACAAGCTACAATTTTGCCACCCCAAATGTAACGGCATATATATGAAAGTTATAAAATGCAAATTAATTCATTAATTCAAATTCACTAACCACTGCAATTCACTGCAATGACACTGCATGTGAGTGTGAAATTTTCAATCTTGCTAATTTGAATGCTAAATTCATACATTACACTGCTAGGTATCATACTAATTTATATGATCAGCCTAGTTAATGCGGCATAGTTGAGATAAATTTGCTGGATAATGCTAGTTTTCATATCTATAGTTTTTCTAGAAAGTACAGATTGCGTTTTAGCTTATGTGCCATTAGTTGTTGCCTGTAGGTAGCAATTCTCATGAAGCAAACTCATGAAAATAACCAAATTGTTAATCCAGTTTTTAGAATATTTTCATGATTTTAAAATGAAGTTTAGAGTAATATACAAATGATAAAATATACTTAAAAATATTATACTTATTAGTAAATTTAAAATAGCCCAATATCCATCCTATTAGCATCCACTGATTGAATCATCAAATTATAGACCTTTTCCCTTTATTATAGACTGTTTTTCATATTTCCCTCATATTTTATGTTCATATATATCTTATATTTAGTTTTTTTTATTATTTTGTATTCCTAAATGAATATTAAATGTTCAACATAATTCAGTGTTGTTAAACTGCCATGTGAGTGAAGAATGAAGTCACAGTTTGATGGTTTGCCATTTGTTTTGTAAAGTTTCCACATTTTGTTGTTTTACAACCTGAAATGAAATGAACTTCATGAGGATTTATAAATCTACCCCAAATACCCCATAATATTAAAGTGGTGGGGTTTGCAAAATTATTTACAAATAAAATCTGTTTTCCACCTCTATATGGGGTCAATAGGGTTGAGCAGGTAAGGTTAAGGAGCTAACGGTTGCAATCTGGTGGTCCCAGGGCTTAAACCCCCAACGATCTGATTAGGAAGCCAGCACCTTAACTGTTCAGCCACCACTTCCACATCCACTCCTGATGGTGTAAAATCCCTAAATTAGATCTAATACAACTGGTACTTAGCATCAGAAGTCACATAATTACTTGAACAGATTTCTCCTATGTGCAACCAAAGCATCACCTGATCCCAATATAAATACACCTGTACCTGGAAGGCAGAAAGTACATACATAAACAAACAGTATCAAGAAGACCAAATTGCTATTAGAACAAGTTCAAGACAAAGTTTAGGAAAAATATCAATCAGATATCCACAACCATGGCTGCAACCATGCTGAGTAAAAATAGTATCTCAGAACACACAGAACATCCAACCTTGAGGTTTATGGGGTACAGAAGTAGAACCAAATGTGGTCTTCTAAGATTATTATCTCATCCACCTCCAGGTTTGGTGTGTTGCGTGTTGTGAGATGCCTTTTTGCTCACCATGGTTGTAAAGAGTGATTATATGAGTTACTATATCCTTCCTGGCAGCTCAAACCAAACTGGCCATATTCCTCTGACCTCTCTTATCAACAAGGCATTTCTACCCCAAGAACTGTCACTCACTCATTGTTTTGTGCACCATTCTGTGAAAACTCAAGAGGCTGTTGTGTGTGAAAATCCCAGGAGACCAGCAGTTTCTGAAATACTCGAACCAGCCCATCTGGTACCAAAATACATGCCATGTTCAAAGTCACATTGATCACATTTTTTCTTCATTCTGATGTTTGATCTGAACATTTACTGACGATCTTGACCTATATCTGCATGAATTTTCTTTTTTCATTGAGCTGCTGCTAAATGATTTGCTGATTAGATAACTGCATGAATGTATAGGTGTTCCTAATAAAGTGTATATTGAGTGTATAATCCTAATTATGTTCATTTCAGTTCCAAGGTGTGAACACTACAAAATGTGGAAAAGTTTTTGGGGTGTGAATACTTAAGCAAGGCACTGTATGTATGTACTGAGACCTGTGTAGTTCAGCCTGCCTCCTTTTTCAGTCTGGCTCTGATCAAGATACACAGGCTCATGTATCTTCAAGAGTGGGATTTTAAAGCAGAGAAGACTAAACACATCCATCTAGCAAGCACTAAAAATACTCTGTGAGAGAGAGGCGTTGTAGGTGGAGAGCGAAAAATGACGAACATTTCAGCTCAGTTGGGCCGGGCTTTGCTATCTTCCACTGTGCGTGCGTGTGTGCGTATTTATGAGACAGAGAGAGAGAGAGAGAGAGAGAGAGAGAGAGAGTGAGTGTGAGACTGTGATTTGAGAATATTTTGTTATGTGTTTCTTTAAGCTGTTAGTTTAGCTGTTCTCCATTTCTATGATGACCTTTTACTTCTTTTGCTTGTTCATTATCATCATGCTATTCTTGTCCCAAGAAAGTTGTAAAGAATTGCTTACTTACATGTCAGTCTGTATAACTCTGTAAGCAATCAACAATAAAAACCTGTGTTTTCCCCCCATATACATTAAAATAAGATCTGTCAAATGTTTACATGAAAACTGTCCTGCTGTACTTAGGCCCTGTAGTGATAATCGACCTCCAAATAAAGAATACAATCATGCTGAGATGAAAAACAAAGGCACCACGTCAAAGAAAGACAAACCCCATAGGGAACTTAAAAAAACGTACATACAGACATGGGCTTTGGGAGCTCTTCCTCGGTTGAGGACACCATGGATACAGCCCCTAAGGACACTGTGCTTCCCATCTCCTCCAAACAGTTTTTAGTTGCCACCCAAGCCTTCCCAGGAGGCAATATGCCAATCCTCAGGAGCAGGTACGTCATGAAATACATGCAAGGCTTGCAGGGAAAGTCTCCAGACCTCAAAGCTAGCATTTTCTATTTCTTGTGCAGAGTGAGGACTTGTGCAGGAAACACAAATGTCACTCTAGAAGCTGAGCCAATGGAACATAGAAACTTGTAATCAACAGTAGATCCCAGAATCTAAAGTTTTTATGAGTGTGTACATGACCAAACTAACAAACTGAGTCCTTCTTCAAAATGAAAATCCCTGGGAAGCTAGTGCAAAATGCCTGATCATTGCACAATCATATTGGAAGGATCTGGGAGTACCTCTGACACACTTAATATCTCCCACATCCCTCCCCCTGTGTTCATCTCTCTATCCTCCATTTCTGTGAAGGTCTCTCTCACACTGATAAACGTAAGCAGCTCTCCCAATCAGTTCCAACTGTCTCGCATGATATACACTGGTAGAATTAGACAAATTTCTTACTTAAGCAAAAGTGCATAAGTTCATCTAAAACACGCTCTTGTAGAAGATGCATCACAGCCTCAACTTATTTACTTGTGTTAAAGTATACATGCCATAATTTATTTAAACAATAAACATAAATGAAGTATAACTTTGAAAATATGTTAAGTGTCAGAGTAGAGAAATTGTCCATGAGTAAAATGCAGAGATTTTTCTACCTTTATTACTTAAATTACAGGTAAGTGAAAGAGAAACAACACTTAAAGACATTAACAAAGTTGCAGACTAGGCAACAATATAATTTTGACAGTTATGTGTCACACCTGTCATTTAGTTATATTTAGTAATCTTGATCTGGGGAGTTTGTGAGATTGTCTGTCCACTAGCAGGTGTCTGTTGATCAGGTGCATGTGGGCTGCAGCTACAAGAAGTAGAAGAGTTATGTTCGGGTAGGAAAGGACACTCATCAATACTGAAACAGCTCTGACTGCCTGTAAATCTCTGCTCATCTGACACAATCCCTTGCCTCAGTGAAGGATCTTCCTTGAGATAGAGAGGACTCAAGGGAACAAGGGAAACACGTAAAAGAAAAATGAAGAAGTAGGATGAACATCGATCTGGAAGAGTGGACTACAGCCAAGTCGTTTGGACATGCTGTAAATGTGTGTTTATCACACTTAGCACTGTGCACTGTACAAAACCTCCATAAATAGATGTGATAGACCTGAGGTCTCTCCATCTCTCTATCTCATATAAGTCTTGGCTAAATGTAACTCTTTACTGACTACAGAGATGCCTTGCTGATCCCACAGCATCACAGTATATATTAGAGCCAGTTACACTCATTTTGTTAGGGCTTCTTTTGCATTCTCACTTGCAAGTATACATTTTAGACTATATGTCTTGTTTGAGATATATAATAAGCACTAGCCATGAGAGAAAGCAACCTTTCAAAGCTTTCCAGAATTACAAAATGGGCTCAAAGCCCAGAATGTCCAGCTTTTAGTTCAGCCCATGACGCATGACTCTGCTTAAGTAAAATGACACCATTTGGGAGAAATGAGGAGACGTGAAGGAACACTACCTACTGAACAATCTGAAACGCACTCTTACACACACACACACACACACACACACACACACACACACACACACACACACACACACACACACACACACACA
>JAQQZR010000038.1:11746155-11761099 GCA_030068235.1 Notoglanidium macrostoma
ACACACACACACACACACACACACACACACACACACACACACACACACACACACACACACACACACACATACACAAAGACACCTTTCACCATTGGAGAGAAAGAGGAAGTGTGTGAAACAGCAGGTGCTGATACCACACTTCACTGGTTGACTGTTTCACTGACAAAAATCTTTACTAATTAAAACCATGCTACTTCAAGTGAGGTAATATTTGTCTAATATTGTGTCTAATATTTAGCATGATGATCTGTGAATAATTCCATAATACCATGCACATTCAGTTGATATACACCCCAGCACCCTACAGAGCTTCCAAACTTTTCTGAAAGGGTAATCCTGTGCAGCAATCACCACTACCCAAAATTTATTTGTTAGATTTTTTTTTCAAAGCATGCTAAGGCATTAGTGGAGTGGAAGAGAAATACAAAAGCGTATCATATTGTACTCTCTGTAAAATGATGCCAGAAAAGTTTATTTGAAGTGATGCATAGAACCATTATGGGCTTTTTCACACCTGGAATTAACATTCGTCTAGGGTGATCCAATCACAAGTTTAACAGGTCTAAGCACATCAGTTCACACCTGGCTTCTCTACATGTGTCTTTAGTAACCACTTGTGAAGTAAACAGTACATTATTTCCATATGCACAAACCAAATGCGTTGTTGTTTTAACTGGAGGGAGCAGCAATGTACTTTCCATGTCTGCCGGAAATGAAAAGAAGACGTCAAACAATTATGGTATAATAATATAATCAAACTTGTGGCCTCACTTGGAAACTATTCAGGGAAATACAGTGCATGAGGTTGGAACACAATGAATAGGTGTTGTTTGCAGGGTACCATGCGCACACACATAAGCTGTGAGGTGGAAATGCTACATGTTGCACCACAATACTGGCCTGAAATGTATACATACTTCCCATCCTAAATATTTACATTTAGGTGAAATATTCTTTGTGCTGAGAAATATTCAGTTCACTGTGACACCAAAATTAAATAGTTAGAGAACCATCCATTAACAGGTCTATTTAAGAAAAAAATGGTTTAAGTACATTTTATAGAACTTTTATTTTGAATGTCATACATGACTGACAGGAAGGGTAATGTTTAATGGGAATCCTCAAACATCAAAACATCACATAATCATTTCAATGTGTCAGGATTTGCCACCCACTGCATATGCTATCCACCACCAGCAGAATGGCAGAGGGTTCTGTCCAGCTAACCAAATAACACTTCAAGATGCCAAGGCTCAAACTTTACTTTGTAGATACAAAGGATAACTTTTCAGATAGCTACTGATAGATCAAAAAGTCTTCCTGCTACTATAGAATGTTTAAATATGAAAACATGACTAAATAAAGTATGTATGTTAGCACAGGACTAACTATATTCAACCTTCGGGGACATTTATTGTCTTTTATTTAAAAACAAAAAATATAAAATTTTTGTTACCTTTTTAATTAAGGATTGGGTTCAGGCATAGCACTATTAGCTGTATTAATAATTATGTTAATTGAACATCATGACAAGGATGGTAAGCCCCTATTTACACTTGGTTTTAAAATGTGACTTGGGCAACCAGGCCACAAGTGGATTTCTGAGACATATCACCATTTACACTTGTGTCTACCATGCGTCTCCAAGGTGTCCAGCTGACCACTTGACTTCAGATTTTGTTACTGCCTTTGTCACTTCTGCTAGAATGTCAAAGGGCCCCACGTACAGTTATTACATCTGTTCTGTCACCACAACAACCACCATGTCCTGCACTGATGACATATTTTGCTGTTACATCCTTGTCAGGACACATCAGGGTTTACACTAAAAAAAGATATGTGGTCAAATGAATCTCAGACTACCTCAGCAAGAGGTTTGAGTGAATGCATCTTGGTGGTCGTTTACATTTTTATTTAGCACTGTCCACTTGTTATCCGGTCACCCAAGATACATTTTAAAACCAAATGTAAACAGGGCCTAAGAGACAAATTTCTGTGTGTGTGTGTTCTGTTACAATAGCTAACTAACTGCAGGAACAGATGGATTCTCATCTCCTCTTGCTGTGAAGAAACATGGGTCTTACATGCAAACACACACACACACACACACACACACACACACACACACACACACACACACACACACACACACACACACACACACTACTCCAAGTAGCACATTTATAAATAAGGGCTGCATTGGCATGTTTATGCATTTTGCATAACACTTTGCAGCAGCCACTAATAAGACCATTATTATTAATAAGTAAAATACAAAATGAAAGGCGAGCAGGACAAATTGTGCTTCACTACTATTACTAGCATGCCTGTGTAACCCATACATAAATACAGAGCAAATGTATTTTTTAAACTTCCCTTGAATATGGCAAAGTGCAGGTTGGAATGACGTAATTTTCCACCTCAGCATGTTCAACAGACGAAGTGGAAAAAAGCCAAGGATGTCTCCCTGGTCGTCTTTTGTTAGGAACATGCAAGCCAGCTAACTGTGATTAGTGATTAGTATATCTTCCTCCTCAAACAGTGAGCTGTATAGTGTTATAGCTTTAACTAGCAAATATCTGTCTGTATTTTGATTGATCTAATCAAAAACCTTTAGATGCAGCGTAACTCAATTGAAGATAAGAAGTGCTAATGTAGGCCTATTTACTTCTGATACTGTTAGCAGGCATGTTGAATTGACAGCATTCCGTAAACAGGGAAGGAGCTTGGGGTTGAGAAGACTACCCCAAGCTGAAGAGTCGGAATTTCAAGTTGAGGGGATGTTTTCTTTGGATTTTACTGGCTGGAGGCAGAGAATTAAAAGTTGCTACCTCGAATTGAACGCAGCATATGTGTACATTACTTTAGTACTGTGAATTCCAAAGCCAAGTACCATAAATGTGTGCATGTTTATTTAAAGGAACACCATAAATACTGCAAGGTTGCTTTAGTGATCGTTTTGCAGCAGTTGCAACAGGTATACAGCAGGGGAAACCCACTACATTTGTTATGCATACAGACAGCTGGGCACTGAGCTGCTGCAACTTCGGCTCCATAAAACCTGCTTATGTCGGTCTAAATATCAGTTTTATGACAGGTATGCATTTTATATTCCCTTAACCTCAGAAGACCCCATTGTCCTCATAAGAGGACATTACATTCTCCTAACTACTTTGTGTGAAAATCCTTGTAAATTGCTCATATGAGGACCATTGGGTATTACTTTTTTGCCAAACTTCTTCATGTCTGAAGACATTGATCAAGTTCAGCAGTTATCAGATGCGAAGAAACAGAAACAATGAGGAGAAATTACAGGGCACACAACATTAGGGTTTGGGTCTGAGGAGGCTACATAAGATACCATGTTGTATTTTTTATGTTAAAGTTGCATCTTATCATGGTTTACTGTTGGCTTAGTACTCAAGGCAAATGCTAAATTAGCATACGGTTTAGACAGTTGTACATTTTAAATGTTTTATGCACAAAATGTTGGTCCTTAAAATAAAACTGCATGGTATTGTATGGGAGTATATTACTTGCTCTTAATTTGTAGTCATGCGACGTTATATGCGTTTTTTAAGTTTGGTAAATTTTGCCATGAATGAAAATGCATGTAGTTGATGCTGTATGCAAAAATATGAAAAAATGCATGTACAAGTTAAAAACAAGTTAAAATAATGTGCAACTTCCTATGTGATTTATGCCATTGCTCAGTTATGCAAGGTAATGTAGGTAGTGTAGCTTATGAGAAAACAATAACAGTGTGTTTGTCATGCATGCAGACAGCTGGGCTGCGAGGTGCTGCTCCTTCGGTGTCAGGTAGGATCCATAAAACCTGCTTATTTCAGTCTAAATAGCAGTTTTATGACAGGTTGGCAACTTTTGGGTGTATGCTATCTGTCCCCCCTGGATGTTCGAGAGTCCCAGCACGTGCTTTTGACTGCTGGCAGTGAAGCTAGCCATGCAGTGACGATCGTCCAGCTGGTCAGCTTTAAGGTAGAAAGAGAAGTGATTTTGCACTGCTCATCTTTTATCTGTGGTTTTTTTTATCTACACTGAGGAATATTTTTTCCATCTTCATTTTTTCCATATTTCCTTTTGAGGAAAAAAAAAATTATCT
The DNA here is from genome assembly GCA_030068235.1 of Notoglanidium macrostoma. Classification (NCBI taxonomy): domain Eukaryota; kingdom Metazoa; phylum Chordata; class Actinopteri; order Siluriformes; family Auchenoglanididae; genus Notoglanidium; species Notoglanidium macrostoma. Next base: position 11,750,276 of record JAQQZR010000038.1, read on the forward strand.
TAGACATTTACAGGACAATATATCTGTTGGAGAACAATTTTTTTTAAACATTTGAAGCTCTTTGGGAAACCTAAAGGACACCAAATTGATCAAGAACAAGTTCATGAACCAAATGAAGGGTTAATTACAGTACACTCCAATTAAAGTATAGTTTTATTTGCTATTTTCATTAAATCCAACATTCAAGGTAGTATACTGTTGCCTGATCCACAAAATTAAAGTGTTTGCTAAGCAGTAGTGAACTGTGTTTTGTTTGACCTTATTTACACACACACACACACACACACAAATAACTAACTATACAGTGTGTATAAAGTCTTAGACACATGCTAAGAAACACTGTAAAGTAAAGATGACTTCAAAAATAATTAAATTAAATCTTTGTACTAGAAAAATAGTATGTGAAGTAAAGAGTAATAAACTAAAACAAAGTCAACATTTGATGTGATGACCCGTTGCTTTTTTAATTTAAATAGTAGTCCCAGGTACAATGTGTGCCATTTTATAAGGAAATGAGCTGGTACATTTTACTGAGCATCTTGGAGAATCTTCGACAGCTCTTCTGGAAACTTCGTTGCACTTGCTTCTTTTTTGCAGCAAAACCCAGGAGCCTTCATTACGGTTTTTTTTTTTTTGTCTGTAAAGTGGTCCCTTACATAATATGTTTCTTTCTTTACTGACATACAAACATTATTCAAATAATTTTTTTTTTGGAAAAGTAATGTTTGGAAATCTAAAATGTTTTTGTACTGACTCAATAATGCAGAATTCATAAAATAAATATCTATAACAAAATTTGTTTTGTATTGTAAAATTTGTAAAAAAACAAAGTAAGGTGACTAAAACTTTTGCACAGTACAAACATAAATACATACATACATACATACATACATACATACATAATGGAACAAGTCCAATATAATATATATAGTAAATTATATATACATACATACATATGCACGCACACGCACTTGTTATATATACGCATCTGGTGCCAAGATGTTAGCGGAGGTGGATCGGATTTGTGCCAGCACATCACACAGATGTTCGATCAGTTCAACGGTCAAAGCCATGAAAGGGTGTAAGGGGTGGCCGGCAGCAATATTTATCTAGATTGCAGGTGTCCTGCTAGCAGGTTTCATCCACCTGAATGCCTTGACCTAGGGTTTCCAAGCAGAACACTGCCCAGCATCACACTTCCACCAATGTCTTGTCTGCTTCCCACAGTGCATCCTGGTGCCATTACATCCCCAGGTAAATGGCAGACATTTACCCAGCCATCCAGCCATGATGTAAAAGAAAACGGGACTCACTGAAGCAGACAACATTTTTGCTTCATGATTTTGATGATGGACAGGTGTTAGCATAGGCACATTGACTTCTCTGCGACTACGCAGTGCTAGATACAGCAGGATACGATCCACTGTGTGTTGTGTGACATGCATCCCAGAACAATCATTAAAATATCAGAAAAGGGTTTGCCCTATCACTCAGAGGCAGTTAGATCTAATCACGAAGATGCCACAGCCATTGGTGGCCAGAAGGTAAAAGAAAAATCAGTATAAGGTTTCATTCTGGGCATCCACATCATCTTATCAGTGGTTAACAAATGTTTTAAAGAGGATTATTTGTTTTGGGTTTTTTTTTTCCGAAACAGCGCCACCAGTGGTTGTACGTAAAACAAACAGAATGATATGAAGCGAGGCTATGGGCTAACTGTCATGAGCCCAGTGCTGTATATTCATTTATCCAATCAGCAACAGTCATATAATGTGATTACATAGAGTGGCATGCCCCTTTAGTTTTGAGCTCCAGTGGACTAATATATTTAGCCCATTTTTCCGCAATACATTATCAGTAGGCGTGTTACAGACTCAGCTGCAGACATAATAAACATGAACGGAGTAGCTAATTTACTCTATCATTATTTTCCTGCTAAAATATGTTGGAGCAATATATGGAGGAGAAAATAGAAGTTGACAGACTGACCAGACATTGTCTAATCAAAGTACAAATTACACAAAAGGACATATGAAGTTTAGTGTTTTTTTATTTGAACGAAAGGGTTACAACTGTGTAAAGTGTTTGTGATTCAGAGGAAATGTTTGATGTTGATTCTGCACTGTAGCTAATAAGAAACTGAACTACAACTCAGAAAGAAGGAAACTGCTGTTAATACATTGTTACTGACTGCTCCTTTAGTAGTGTAGTGTTTTGTGCATTTCGTGTATAGTGTACTCAGCATCTCTGCACTTACAAAGGTTTTACAAAACACCAAGCAATAGCTCCTATTCCCCATTCATCAGGTTACAGAAGGATTGTTATATAGCCAGTTTCCTTCTGTGTCCTCAGTTATATCTTTAAATTAGAGACACTTACATTAGCAACTTTGGGAACACTTTCACTGATTTATATGACATGTTCCGGCAATATTATGAACCACTAGTCAGCGGGAATGTGGCCAAATGCAATGCACTCCATGCAGTGGTTGACCAAAGACCCACCTAAATTGGCTGATGTCTTGAGCTGCATTATATGGTGTAATCTGACTGTTTCTCCATCCAAGTTAGAGCTTTCCCGATGTAACGATGCGCAAGAGAAAGCCAAAGAGTGAGCCTTTGCAGCTGGAGCATTAGGACTCTGACTGTAACACATGCCAAACCAAGAGCTCACACTCAGAGCTGTAGGACCTGCTGGTGTGTGGGAACAAATGGCTTCCTGAGGCTCATCCTCCAGTGGGTGCTAATGTATGGAGTGTGAAGCTATTGAAAGCCTCCACTGCATGATTTGCTTGTTGCTTTATCTATTTCTCTATTCATGTATTCCTCCCTTTTTTGCAGGATTTGTGTCAGTGCTGCTCTGGCACACACCAGAAGAAGAATGGAGATCTGAGATCTGGATTATATTAATCCCAGCTCTATGGCCTGATCTTTGACAGAAGCATCTGACTCACTCAGGATCTAAACACCAAATGGCCAGAAAAATATCTACGTCTACAGAGAAAACGTCATGGTCAATGAAATCCGAATTCAGCAAGACTCTTAACGGGATACTCTGTTCAGGTCTCTGTCCTTTCCATCTATATGGATGGCTACATCGACATTAACCCTGGTGATGAATTGCATTATTTACAAATATATAAGTAAATATTACTCAAACACACATTACTGTAGCTCTGGTGGTTGGTTAGTGACACTAGATCTGATGTGGAAGCAATTTGTCCTCTATTCCTAATCATCAATGACCCTCAGAAAGACAAAACAATGTTGATGGTCTATAACTGTGTTGTGCTGCAGCTCTCTCAATCTGGTGAACAGAAAACCAGGGCAATGCTGGCACACATAAATATTTTAATGTGGCATAAATATTACTCTCATGGGCTTCTACAGCACAGCTGCAGGAGCCTGTAATCATTTTCTGTGTTTGCAGGACAGAAGAATGTAAAGCTTCTTAACCACAGCACAGACCCTCTGTCGACAAGATTACAGCCGGACAGAGGAGACTTCAACTTTAAAAACAAAGACGGAAAGTGGAAGCACCCACAAGCTGAGTCACATTAATTGATGAATAATATTTGAACAAGAACTTGAGAGGAATTCCAGCAGGCGTGACGCATAAGAGCACTGACAACTCCCTACCCAGCCATTCTTGCTGGCACAAGATGGCAAATTAAGATGGCTCCCTCATCTCGAAATTTCACAACTTAGTTAGAGTTCTTCCAACTGGAACAATGTAAACTGTACACATACAGATATCTCATATACGAGCCAGAACAGTTTACTCAGATTATGTAACTGAAATCAATCATGCACTTGGAAACAATTAGAAGGAAGCCTTTTTTTTTTTTTTTTTTTTTTTTTTTAAATCTTTAAATTGCAAATCAGCCGATAAAACCAACAGAATAACTTCATCAGGTCAGCATACTTCTTGAACAAGAGCAAATTCAGCAGAGATCATTCTTGTCTATGTAACTGAGAAAAATAACTAGCTTTCAAAAGTACATCAAACACCATTAAACTGAAAGTTTTATTTACCACTAAATATGTCTGAATGACATTATGTTTACCTGATGTCATTCTGCTGTGGAGGTTTCTTGTTCCCAACAAGGTTCACTGTTTTCGCTTGTATGGGCTTTTCCTCTCTGAAAAACAGGACAGAATATACAGACAGTGACAATAAATCTTTCACAGTATAAGCTTTTCTAATTGTTTCTAATTCTTCTTCTTCTTCTTCTTCTTCTTCTTATTATTATTATTACTACTACTACTACTTCTTCTACTACTACAGACATGTAACCTGAAATGTACCAATCATTTTTATTATACTAGCATTTTTAGAAAAGTGTTGTGTTCCAACAAACTTTCACCTTTTAGTAGCTAGATAGATATTCATTCATACATTTCCAAATCTAGAGTAATCTAGAGGAAGGCATCTAGAGAGGAGCACTTCTCATGCCACTTGAATCCTCATTTATTGAACATGGATATGTCTCAACAAATCCACCTATTTAAAATAACCATGACATCCCTCCATCACGTGACAGCAACGCCAACATAGAATTTAGACCAATTTAGTGTTTTCTTGTGTAAAGTCGGTGTTAAGGTGATATTAATGAATATCACAGAATAAAGGGTACTGAAGTAGTGCCCCTGTTGTGCTAGCACTGCTAAGAGGGGCAGTTCACTGAATGGGTTAAAAACAGACCGACCGTCACGATGACGAGGCACGGGGAGTTTAGTCGTGACAAAATGAGGAGACATAAATCTTTTACACCTTTCAGCCGTTTTATCACGTCTGGACGTGATAATGTTAATTAAATTTTTTTTAAACCGGAAGACCTTCCTAACACCTGCTTTATATACTATTGGCTCTGTTCATTCATGTCCTGTAAAGGTACTGTGGTGTGAAAAGAACACACAGATGAACTCACAGCTACACTGTGAAGTGTTTTTACCTTAGATCACACTATTCCGATTTCAGGATTTAGCCAACATATTAAGCCAAGTGAAGTCTATAAGCACGAAATCAGTAGTATAAATGTTGCAATGTTTTAGACCCCCAGTATCCGACACTGAGATTGTTGTGGGCTGAGGGTGCGGTAATAACCTATCACCTCACTGAGAGGCGAGTTAAACACCGTTTTCTCACAGCCAGTGGAAATGTTTTTGTCTCAACCGGCTGTGAACCGACGTGCACATGTAGCCGCATTCACAATTCACAAGGAGCCAAATGAGCCATCGCATACCTCATGTTTATGCTTCCGGTCAGAGCTCTATACCTGTTTAATATTTACAATCATAAGGCAGTATCATGAAGACAAGTCAATGAGACTGATGATCAAGTCTTCTTTTGTAATTCTGAACATTTCTCAGGTGTTACAGCTACTGGGACCGACAGCAGAGGAGTAGGTACTGTGAGCTTCCAGGCTTCCATAACACAGAGAGAGAGAGAGAGAGAGAGAGAGAGAGAGAGAGAGAGAGGGCTATGCTTAAAGAGGGACGGTAAAGCAAATAGCGGCTCTTCTCATGCGCGCGCGCGCGCGCAGAAACACATCCACCCACACACCCGTACACACACGGTGCAGCGCAGGTGCATGTGCCTTTTATCGGGTGTGTACGCCAAACGATAAACACACAGGAATGAATCGCGTCCCGTTTGCTTCCTTCCTACTAAACCGACGAGCACCTTTAGGTTTCCCCCTGCAACGGATGGGAACAAGCGTCTCACGCTGTCTTACTTGAACATGGCCTGCTGCTCCTTGGCCTCCTCCTCCCGTTGCCGAATCATAACAGCCATGATAATCTTCCTCTCCTCCTCTGTGAGGTGGCTGAGGTCCGGCAGCTCGGGCATTGAGGGCGGCGCAGTGGGTGGGCGAGGGCCGCCTCGGGGCCCCACCGAGGCCGACATGTTTTCCCAGTTCCTTGGCGGACTCGTGTTTCCGTTGCGAAAACTGCTAAAGTCCGCGAATCACGACATGGTCCACGGGTGCATCGGCGGCTCACGCAAGCGTTGCAACCCTTTCATAGTGGCGGGGCGGCCGCCGTTGGTGCTTCCCTTCCTATAACAGTTTATTCTCTCCTCTCGGTCTCCCACCACCCTCTGCCCGCCCTCCAGCCTCTACCCCCTCTTTGAGTTATCGGTAGCCCATATCTCCTCCGGAGGATGCTACTCGATATCGGGATCAGTGTGTTTATTGTCCGGCTGGAGATGATGCTGATGCCGGGCTGCCGGTGAGGCTCTCTCGGTTAGCTGAGGTGCCAGTGCCGCCGATGCCGCCGCTGTCAGGGAGACGGAACAGTCAATGGGACCGCAGCCCCTCGGGCGCGCGCATCCTCCGCACGGAGACGCGCGCACACTCATTTGAGAATGGGGCTCGCCGCGCGCGCGCCGCCTCTCATCTCTGGTCTCCAATCAGAGCGCGAAGGTGACGCGCCTCCTATCCGCCAGCCCCCGCTCCCCTCAGCCCGCGTGCACGAGAGCGACACTGGCCTATAAGTAGCGACAAACGTCATCCGTGAACGTAAAGACGCTGTCGCGTGGACTAATTCAGCATATTGCATATTGAACAGCATATTGGACATTGTACCTCTACTGAACAAGGTAGATAACAGTGGTTCATTCACTGGTAGTAGTGGTGCGACAGCCATATCTGTTGGGTGTGGGTTTTGATCTAAGGGAGTTACCAAATGTTGTTAATTATTTCGGCTTTGGTCCACCCTGAAGTGGTCCTCGCTTTTGTGTGTAGAGCAACTCACTTAACGTATATAACTGTGTGTTACCCCAATATCTCACTTCTGAGTTAACTCCTGTGTGTCTCATCCCTGTTTAAGTCTTAGAGCACCACTTACTCTATATACTATTACTCTATATACTCTCTATATATACTTACTCTCCACCTTACACATAACCCCTTGCTTTTTAATAAGGCTGTGTGGCCTAACCCTAGACTGGCTCATAACAATCAGCCTACTTATTATAATAATTCGTTATAATGCATCTATGTTGTGTAACTTCAACTTTAATGCATTCCTGTGTGCTTCAGTAAATTATTGCCACTGCTCAAATAATATTGTTTGTCCTTGAATTAACTGATTATGGATTAGATTTCTTGCATCAGCCAAAAATGAATGAATATGTAAATAAGTTAATTAATTAATTGTATACATATACTTATGTTATGACTTTATTTGGAGGGACAAATCATTATCAATTCATGCTGACTGTAGACAAGTTACATGATAAACATGTATTAACTAATGATTCATTAAAATAAGTCATAACTAACAAATGTATCCTTGAGTCTTGACTTTATGGGAAATAATAATAATAATAATAATAATAATTATTATTATTATTATTATTGTTATTATTATTTTACATAGCCATTAAGAACACTTGATCTGAAAAGAGACTACTGCATCATCATTAACAAAAACAGGTGATATTTGAACATTTTAAATCTGTTGAGAAGTTAATCATGAATTTACCTTACAACATATAGGCTAATTGTGGCAAACCTGCACTGTCACTAAATAGACGCTTCATAGCGCAATTGATTGTAATTTATACTGTAATTAATGATATTAATTCACAAAACCAGTAACAGGTTTGTTAATGCTTAACAATTACATTTATTAATGACTGTGTACACATTACTCTGTTGTATGTTAATATATAGGCCTATGCTTCATTATTTCATGTTGCACTAAGCTCATGTATTAATTAATCGTCAAGTAAGCATTAGTTCACGCATTAATAGTTGTGCACCGGTCAATTTATCAACTTTTTTTTTATCAGCATTTACTGTAACTAAATGTAACCTAATCAATACATCTGAGCTGAAAGAAGATGAGAATCAACCCTTCAGGACTGTGGCTAAAGACATAAATAAATACATAGGCCACTGAATAAATTAATATTCATTTAGCTAATTATAAAGTTCAGCTACAGACATCTTCAAACAGTCTTGTTCGTTATCAGGTTAGAAGTTAAAACTTTCATCCTTAGCTCATGATACTTTACTAATCTCAAGCCTTCTTCAAAACTCTTAAATAGACCTACACTTTTTTTTCCCTGCATTTTCCTTTAAACGACTTCTGTGTTTTCCTTATACTCGACGTTAGAAACCTGAAACAAGTACAAGTTTCTCCCTAATCCCTTTCTCCTTTCAATCTCCTTTATCATGAGAAATAAGGGGCAGTCGAAGGAGGGATGTTTCAAAAACAGCGCAACGGTAACGCTTCGGGCGCTGCTTTGCATATATTCACAAGATAAAACAAAATATTAAACTGAAATAATAAATACTAAAATAAAAATGCGAATTGCAGTAAATATTGACGCGTAGCATAAATTTATTTTGAAACCAACAAACCTTTAATTTGTCGGCTGACGTTCCGCTCGTGGCGAGGTGACGCAGACACTAGCTGTGCGTCAAACAGTACAGCTGACCTGGCTTCCTCTGTTTGTATATAAGGTTATATATATCAATGGATATACCAACGGAAGCAGGTAAGAACTCCTTTTGTTTTAATGTCGTATTTGAACCTATCGTATAAGGTTAATGCGTCCAAATCTAGTTTTGCGGAGAGTACAAGAACCAGGGTTAGGTAATGTTTATGGATACAACAATGCTAAGGAAAACAGAGTTGGGTGAAACTTTAAACACCAATGTAGATGCTCTTTTAGGAAAATCTTTGGATGTGAAAGTTACTTTGGGTGGAGATTTCAATGTTACTATAAACTATGAAGTTGATAGGTGGCAAAGTAGACAAAGAAAAGACTCTCGTACGATTGATTTTATAAATGGGAGAGGCTTAATTGATATATGGAGAGTCAGCAATCCCAACTCGAAAGAATTTACCTGGAAAAATAAGTGAGTCTCTACAGTCAAGAATGAGTGGTTGGTTAATTTCTGAAACCTTATCCTATTCACACTGTAAAGCTGCAATTATCTCGACTCCTCTAACGTACCATAGAGCCATTCTACTCACCCTGAATACTGTATGTCATCAAATGGTGTAGTCAAATGAACTCCTACTTACTGTTAGCTCAATCATTCAATCTTACTAAATGGTTCTCTAAATTTAATTATTAAAAAAAACAAGATTACCGATAATGGCAGAAATTGAAAAAGCTTATGTTAGACATTGGGAGCTTTTAAAATTTGAGTTATGGAAACAGGTGCAAATATTAAGAAAGACGAGACAAAATAAGAAAATTGCTTGATTGCTGAATTAATTTCATTATCCTCTATACTGCCTGAAAATATTATTAATAAAATTATTATAAAACTTTATATGACTCTAAACTCTCAGTAGCTGAACTGGAAGATTTTCTTTTTAATAATCTAGGTGATATTGAAACATTTGGAGATATTAACAAAAAAAAAAAAGTGATACTCCAGTCACTTTAGTAGAAATTAAGGAAGCTATCAAGAAACTTCAATTGAACAAATCCCTTGCAACAGATGGGTTGACCTGAATTTTACAAAATGTTTTCAGCAGAGCTTGCCCTTGCCTTTTTTACTTAATGTTTTTATTGAGAGTATCAACAATGAAAAACTATGGACATTTTTTTTGTTTGTTTCAAATAAGGTGCAAGAAGTATCTATGAAAATATTGCAAAGATGTTATGCAGTTTATTCTGCTATTGTAAAATACAGGCCAACTGTTGACCCTCCTTTTGTTCTTTCTGTCACCACTCAGATGAAACAGTAATTCATCTTTTCTGGAATTGTACTTGTAGTCAGATTTTTTTTGGTATGACCTTAACCTTTTTTTAAAAAGGAAATTAGACTCTCAATTCAAATTCAAAGATGTATTTATTTTATTTTACTACTTTTTACTTTTTTTTATGATGGAATACCTGTCAAGAAAGGGTATATTATTAACATTATTTCTTATTAGCAAAATGTCATGTTCATACCAGCAAAATTGCAAAACAAAAACCCAATCTTACTGCTTTTTATGTCCCACTTAAGATCATACCCGGACATACTTTAATACTGTACTAGCTCTAAATCTCTGAAGACTAGATCCTTATGTAGTGAATTTGAATTATGTTCTGTTTAATTTATTATTATTTTACTCTATAATTCTTTCTATCCTTTATGTTTATGTATTGTCCTTGTGTTTTAACATTGCCCTTTCTGTATCATGATCTGTGCACTACCTCGGGCATACATTGTCCTGTTACTATTGTTGGATTGATAAACCTGTTATGAGTTTAATTGTATAAAAAGTTATATGCGAGAGAGAGAGAGAGAGAGAACGACCACTCTCAGAACCGTTTTTTTTTCATTCCTGTGGGAAGTGTTTAGATATTTAAAAGAGACTAAGCATACAGAAGAACCAGATGCACAGGTGACATGTAAACAAACTGGAAAAGTTATTCAAAGTAAGTGTACCGTAAAAACTAACTTTAGTGATGGGGTAGCTGGCTCGCAAAACGGGGCTTGTCCTAGCCTTGCCCTGCGCATCATTAGTGTCTTTGAAAAGGGGTGAGGGTGGGGTTGGACCTCATGGCCAGTTACAGCCTTGTCTGGATCCACCTTGAATATTTGTCTGAAATGTGACCCTAGACACACTTCACACTCCTTTCTGGCTATTCCTCTGTACTGTTGCACTCTGTACTTATGTTTGGACTGAACTGTTTGTACTCTGTGGGTATATGATTAAGTCAAGATCAGGGCAAAAATAAACCAACAGTTGAGTGAGGTTTTTGAGATATCGTGGATACTGTGATGTGATGTGATGTGTGTATGTATGTGTGTGTGTGTGTGTGTGTGTGTGTGTGTGTGTGTGTGTATACATATATATATATATA
>JAQQZR010000038.1:11761199-11800109 GCA_030068235.1 Notoglanidium macrostoma
GACTGTGGATTGGTGGAGTCCAAACTCTTTAGAGATGGTTTTATAACCTTTTCCAGCCTGATGAGCATCAACAACTCGTTTTCTGAGGTTCTCAGAAATCTCCTTTGTTCATGCCATGATACAATGATACAAACTTTGATAGATCCCTGTTCTTTAAATAAAACTGGGTGCCCCTCACACCTGATGGTCATCCCACTGATTGAATACACCTGACTCTAATTTCACCTTCACACTAACTGCTAATCCTAGAGGTTCATATACTTTTGCCACTCACAAATATGTAATATTCAATCATTTTCCTCAATAAATAAATGACCAAGTATAATATTTTCCATCTCATTTGTTTGACTGGGTTCTCTTTATCTACTTTTAGGACTTTGTGAAAATCTGATGTTGTTTTAGGTCATATTTATGCAGAAATATAGAAAATTCTAAAGAGTTCACAAACTTTCAAGCACAACTGTATCTACTTTTTGAACCTTTCTGTGTAAACATTAGAGACTATTATGCATGAAAATACCAAGACATAAAGACAATTTCTGCAATACTCAAACCAACCCATCAGCAATAACCATGCCACAGTCCATGTGTGTTTAGGAATTGATTAGAACCTTCTTAACACAATAACCCTTGAGCTAACCCTTGAGCTACCTCAACTCAACTCACTCTGTGTCATCCCCTCCACCCTTCATCAGACCTGTTATTAGTGGAGTTTTTTCAATCCAAATGTTCAGTGGTGGCACGGTGGTGTGGTGGTTAGCACTGTCGCCTCACAGCAAGAAGGTCCTGGGTTCGATCACCGGGTCACCCAGGGTGCCTTTCTGTGTGGAGTTTTCATGTTCTCCCCATGCATGCGTGGGTTTCCTCCGGGTGCTCCGGTTTCCTCCCATAGCCCAAAGACATGCAGATTAGGTCAACTGGCTACACGAAATTGCCTATAGGTGTGAATGCGAGCGTGTGTGGTTGTTTGTCTGTGTTGACCCCGTGGTGGACTGGTGACCTGCCCAGGGTGTACCCCGCCTCTCACCTGAAGATGCTGGGATTGGCTCCAGCTTCACCGCGACCCAGATGGATAAAGCGGTATAGATAATGGATGGATGGATGGATAGTTTAATCTCACAATCTAACCTTTAATTTAAGTAAATGTATTCAAAGAAAATAAATGTTTTATTATCATAATTATCTGGCTGGGTGCCCTGCGCTGGATCACATCATATTCAAATTTCTAAACTAGAACTAAAGATGGAGTGAAAGGCAGTGCATGAGTGTCAATAATGACGAGTGATGAAAGAAACATGTAAACACAACACAAGGAGTCTGTCTGACCTCTATTTCTACAAACAGTTTTCCCCAGGCTTCTGGTATGCTTGCTTTGTTCGCATTACCTCAAAATTAATTTTTTATCAGGCCCTTAAGATATTTACACATTATGTACTGGAGGTAGCATGGTGGTGCAGTGGTTAGTACTATGGTTTGCATGTTCTCCAGTGCAGTTCCTGCATGTGAATGGTTGTTCATCTCTGTGTTAGCCATGTGATAGTTTGGTGATCTGCCCAGGGTGTACCCTGCATCTCACCTGAAATCAGCTTTGATTGGCTTCAGTTTCCCAGTGAGCCATAAAGGTTAAGTGGTATAGATAATGGATGGATGGATAATGTACTGTATAATTGTAAGACCCTGACATAGTACTACAAGTGGAAGGTTATAGTTTTTCAGTCTGTATATTAATGAACAACCATACTATGTAACAACAAATAGTTGTTATTATATTAAATACTATATATAGTGAATTGAACAATCAACTGATAGTGGCCTAATGATTTAATTGGTTATATTTCTTATAATTACTTATAGGTATGTTCTATTCTGTCTGTTAACTTATATCACTGGTGTTGCTAATAATCTAAATTCCTTTAATCCTGATTCCAAGGAAACAGACAAACAAATTTTTTTTTTTATTTAAACAAAAAAAAAATTGCTAAGCTATTTCTCTAAGAAATAAGCTGTTTCACATGTGTTCTGTCAGTCCCAGGCAGTACAGTAAGTCAGTGGACCCTCATCTGACCTGAATAGCAGTGTAGTAATACAGGCCCATGCTTGTTGTGTCAACAACAACCAGCTTGCTTCGTGCTTTCAGATGTGATATCTGACACAGCTAAGACCCCAAAAACCAGTCTCTCTACCTCCTGCCCTCTTCTTCAGTTTGTGTTCAAAATATTACACTGCTTATGAGGGGGGCTGAAACATACTTTATTATTGCTTTTCACAAAAGCACAGAACTAATTTAAGGTCATGTCTTTTTTTCCTTGACGTGCCCTTTTTAAAATGAAGCCCTGACTCCTTGTTCAAGGGCAGCATGTTTTTTTTTTTAATAGCCTAAGAAAAATAAAAGAAATACTTATGTCAGGGCATCATGTTGACAGATGATATAGTAGACTACCATGTATGTATAACTTCCTGTGGTTTATCTTTTCTGCACTGAGAGAGGTTACATCAATCTGTAAAACTCGTACAGTGATGCAATGATGTGTAATTACTTTGCAGAAAAGTTTCCTGTAAAAATGGCTAAAACAGTAACGTGCTGCGTGAATGAAATGGAAAAAGCAGTTGACGGAAGGATGCAGGTTGCTCCTGAGGTCACAGAGTGCATAAAGTGAAGGCCGTGGAGTACAGCTGAGAGCGACTCGCCACCTTATTGGTCAGCGCGGAAAGAAAAGGGGCGGGTCCAAGCGCGTGAGTCCGCCTAGAAAAAGTGGGGACAGAGACAGTGTCCAGAGCGGGAGGGAGGAGGAGGAGGGTGATGTCTGTCTTGTCCTCAGCTACAGCTTAGACGGAGCGAGATGAGCTAAGAACCCACCTCACTTCGAGTTGCCATCTTTTCCAGCGCTCTGAATACTAACAGCGTTACGTAATTATACAGTTGTACAAATGACCGGGCTACGCCAAAAACCGCACACTACCGCACTAACTACCGTGTGTGGCGTAGAATTTTACACACTGTTTAGTAGGGTAGTGTGCGGTGTTACTACGTAGAGGCGTTTAAAAAGGGAAGCGCGTCGGGACTGAAAGTTGGAGACCGGTCAAAAACAGTGGAGAAGACTGAAGAACATGGCGAGGGTCGGTTTAGAGAACGGCATCTTAATTACCTGACGAGAAACGGCGCATAAAAGTCAGAGCCGAGCCGGTAAACACCGCGATGTGAACAGGAAAGAGGCAGCGAGCGGAAAAAGGCAGTTACGACCGAGTTGAAGTCTTCAGAGAAGTTGGCGGAAAGCGGAGCTCAAACTCCGGTGAGTGTGTAATATTTACGATACAGTGCTGCACGGTCACCATGACTTGTTCTCTCCGATTTATTTTTAGTTTAGGATACAGTTTAAAAGTGTTTTCAAGTCTGCGCCGGGTTACCCGGAAATGACCTCATTATAACGGCAGGGCTATTTCACTATTTCATGTATGTTCAATTCATGTTCAACTTATAGCTATCTACAGGCTCTAGTCGAACCGGGAAGTTCATTGTGAATGTGGAAAATGTAAATATATCACATTTATTTCTATATATCAGGATAAATTTGCATAATCATTTATTTCTTCCTTCATTTAGGGGACGCTTACTAATGAGTTCATTTTGTGGCTTCTGCTACCTCTCTTCTCAGTGCGTAACCGGAAGTTAGTAATGTCTGTAGGCCTGCAGATGTTCTGCAGTTGCATTATCTGCCCTGCTATGTGCCCTGGAGCTCTGGTTTTCTTCTGCCTCAGAGAACAGGGTGTTCTTCATTTACAAACGAAGAAAACAATCGTGATTTATTCCAAATAGAGTTAGAAATGTGTAGAAAAGGCCACTGCAAATGAAAGACGTATTACTGTAAGCATTTTGATCTGCAGTAGTCTGCATGTTTAGTGATCGGATAGGCTTTTTATGCCTTGTGAGAACAGAAGGAGTGGGACTGCATGTCATTTGTTATTGTAAGTCAAAAAGTGGGCTCCTCTGAGTATGGAAAGTTAGCTTTCTTGGGAGTGTTCCCATGGAGATAGGCACACTTCCTGTCTCAGCTTAGGAATGAGGGAGTCTAGCTTTTCAGAACTGCTTACTCTAACACCTTTTTTTTCCCTCTTTAATTATTTTAGTTGAGGATACAGATGGGGGAGTGATCTATTAACACCACAATCAGGAGTTAGGTGCTCATTTTGGTCGCTCATTATGAAGGCCTACGTTGTTGTAGCACCAGAAACCAGCCTTCCACTTGTAGCAAATTAAACAGGCACTTGAGACTCCAAAATTAAACATTTTGCCCAGTTTGTCTGTGCTTCTCTTCTGTCATGGGACAAAGTACTCTTCAATGAATACAGCAAATGACCTCTGAGAGTTAGTTAACTCTGTTAATCAGTGTATGGCTGACATGGATGACTTGTTCTGTTACTGCACATTTCATGCCTGGAATACGGGCTCTGTGCTTAAGCGAGAGAATGAGAGCATGAAAGTGTGACCTTTTACAAGGTCAGAGAGCCTTTTGCTCAACTGATCTTTGCTTGAGGCATATGTTGGTTTCTTGTGGGAAGGAGATGAAGCAGAGAGAACAAATAAGTAGAAATGTGTGCGTGTTATGTATAGAGAAAGGGCATAATTCAGCATTTGTGTTTGTTATTCATTAATATACTTGGTGGTTTGTTGGTACTTGGATGTAGCTACAGATTAAACGTGGTCTATTGTAACAAAAGCCAAATATATAACCTTTGCCTTTTAATAGGTGATACCAGAATGAGTGTAAATTTCAAGAAATTACGGTAGAAAATTGTCGTAATAAGAAATGTGGTTTGAAAGTGATTTAAGGAAGAATGCTTTGATGAAGAGGCAAGAATCAATAAAAATGGATCAAACACATCAGAAAGTACAGCGAGTTCACAGGAACCGGAGCATCAGGTCTCATAACGCGGCCCTATTTATGGTTCTTCACTTTTACAACATGCTCATCGCCTTCTCTGATCTGTGCATCTGTTTGACATTGCTAAGGTTATAGGGGTAGAAAAAGAAACAGACAAAAGGGGTAAGAAGAGTAGATTCAAGCCAGAGGCTGTTAAACTGTTGCACACATCGAGTTGGATCTCTGTGACCTTGATGTGACTTTGTGCAGTTGAGGAAGAATTGTACATCACATCACATCATTTTATTTCAGTAAAATGTCCAAAAGCTTTGTGTTTGAATGACCTTAATAAAGTGTTCTTTTGGAAATGGTGTCCTGTGATGGACAGTGAGCAGTGATGGACATGGACAGTGAGGACAAACAGGGAATGGAGAAGAGCCACGCAAGGTGAGACTAGAGGAAGAATCAGAACAGTAGAATTAGTCAGTAATACCACTGACATTGTCAGTTAACTGTGGGACCAATCAGAGTAAGAGCTCACTTGAGGAAGCAGTGGACTCTGCTTCCTCCTCTTTCTCTCCTTCACCCCTCCCCCTCTTCTGTACTGTGTGCTATACGGTTGCCAAGTGCTAAGAATCTGCGGAATGTGGGATTGCAGTGTTCTGATAAAGTTTGCTTTGTTCCCGCCGTGCCCTGAACACTGGGAGGGATATGAGACCCTGGGAGTTTCACTGAAGCACTGTTACACACAGACACACATCCCTGAAGCATATATCCAACAAGCCTATTCTCATGTATACCTCTTTCACTTGACTCGTAGACTGGAGACATGGTACACAGTAGAACAGCTGGAGTTCTGTGAGATGTACTGTGTATAAGGTGCTATTTAAAAAAAAAACAGAAAAACCCTACCAGTAAGTTTAGAAACAAGGAACTATTTTTAAACACGGTTTTAGATCTAACTTTATCACCCTGTGAAAAATAGCTTGTGTCTATAATTTTTCTCACAGACTCATTATGTACACTATTGTGAATGCTTTATCAGAGTTTTTATATGTAATGGATGGAGTTTATTTATATTACAGTGTCCGAATATTTTCTGTGATTACTTCCTCCTCTACAGGAATTTGCGCTTTCTTCTATAAGCAAAGGATTGCTGACAAAGAAAATACTCAGGGAACATGAGAAAATCTCAGACTGCCCAATAGTCTCAGATTACTATGTTGAACTGCACACATCACCGGTGTGAAGGGTGTCCTGCATGTACAGAGGACAAAATGGAGGCCAGAGGTGACTGCATTTTCCGCAATGACCTCACAGAAGTCGCATTCACAGCGTCGAACTGATGTAGGGAGTCTGAAAATGCAAGCAAAGCTCTTGGAGCATAGGGGACATAACAGTGCCATTTAGAAGGTAAACAAGAGGATGCGTGCTTTATGGTTGGGACTTGCAAATGTGAGTGTGTTTGTGGAAGATGGTGAAGTTTCTGACCTGGAGGGACATTTTGCGTGTGAAGTTTCAACAGATTTGACCTCTCTGGTTAGCGTCATGGCAAAACAAACGGCTTCCACTGACTCCTCCTTTCATGTTTTCTATGTAAATACAGCATTTCTGCTACCCATGGCAAGCAGCCCTCACACTGTCTGATGGAAAAACAGCATCAGATATGCAGGTGCACTAAACTCTGCCACAAGGACAGTCTCTGACACAAGCACTGCCTACCTTCACACAAGCTGACCTTCTTCCCTGTAGTTACTTATAACTATTAATCAGTGTACGTGTTGCTCTGGACTAATAGCTATATGCCAGGTTTACCAGTAAAGATGTGTGTCCTGCATGGTAACAAGCCCGGCTGGCAGTATGGGCTACTGTAAACATCCTTGACTGGAAGCTGGTGCTTAAGATGGAGCTTTCAGTCGGATGTTTGCAGCAGCCAACTGCCATTACCTCTTCTCATAATGCATGATCAAGAGTGGAATAACAGAATAACAGTGACCAACAGAACACAGACTCGCCTTCCAATAAACTTTCTCACTGTCTTCAGATGATGAGAACTAATTAATGCAATTTTACATCAAGATGGAATCAGTGCTTGCGATATTGCCTAATTTTAAACCAACAAGCTTTTTTTAAACTGGTGATGTCAGAACATGTATTTTTGTATCTGCTGAATTATGATGTATGTAGATGAGGAGGGATTTTACTCTTTTTAAGCTATCAAGCTAATGCAAAGAGAAATTACATTTGGATTTTCAGATTGCGAGCTATGCGTGTTAGCTGAGTGATGTGGCCTCAGGAGGGGTGAAATGGAAAGAAAAAGGGGCAGCAGGACAAAGCAGCTGGTCCTGGATCTGGCTAAAGTGCCGACTCCAGAGGCTGAACGTCATCCTCCGGGGCCGAGGCACACCATTTGTGTCAGATTAGCACCTCAAGGCCTGTAAAACACATTCTGGCTTGGCACCTGTGGAGAGCTAAAACCCAGATTAGTGCCATTGCTTCTGTGCATACTCTCCCCTTCTCACGGTTTCAAAGGCCTGTAACATGAAGTTGAGTATCACAATCTCTTTTTCCCACCTCCTGCATGAAGTCTCCCACAGGGAGCGCAATGACGCTCACAGAAACATGATCCTGTAGCACAGCTCTGCCTGGTAATGGGAAATTGTTTGTAAAGAAAAGGGTTTCACTGGGGTAATGTTTCAGCTCCTTTTCATACAGCTTTATCAATTATGTGGCCTTATTGGTTAAGCTTCACTCCAATTTATAATTTGCAATTTTGAGTTACTGATAAGCTGGCAGATTTTACAGGGTTTAATGAGTTTAGGGTTTACTCGAGTCTTGATTGCAGTTGATAGTCACTTCTTGTTTAGTATTCAGTTCCTGTTTCTCCCAGTAGTACGATTTAGTGAATAATTTCCTAGCATAGTTGCCTATAATGTTATTTGAAGGTATGCTACTGTGCCTTTTTTTTTTTTTTTTTTTTTGCTTTCCTGATAAAACTTACCTTATTTATGCTATATGCTGCAATTAAATAAAATTATTATTATTTTTTTAATGAACGTCCAGTTTCAGCACTCTGGACAGCTCTTTTAGGGTATGACAGTGGAGTCACCCAGTCCCAGGGGAAAAAGAGACAGTCCCCAGAGACGTTGGCTGATTGATGGTCATCACCCCGCATTCAATATCTTGTCAGGAACTTCTCAACCTTTTTACTTATTTGCGACTTTCTCATGTATTCCACCAGCTGAACTCCATTTTGAACTGCAAGTGACGAACATTTACAATGTGATAAGAAGGAAGGGCACCAATGAGCGAACCGATAAAATGTTTGTACAGTTCAGCAAACTCGCTTAAAAGCAGACTAATGATAAGCATAGCAGTTTAATTTAATCTGCCATAATGTAATGTTCCTGTTTGCCATGCGAAGGGTGTTAAGAAGTTAAGGGGAGCATTTCAAAGGAACTAATTATCAGTAAAAGCTGGATGAATGGGAGCTGATGAACACTGTTGGAGTTTGTGTATTTTCCATATTAAAATCAATATACTTTTGTGGACCTGTTTGTTTCTCCACACATTGTGTTTTGTCCATCATAAAAGTGAAGCTGGAATGCCTAAGAACAATAAAATTAACTGCCATATTGCGGTTACTGTTTTTTTCCATTGCTTTTGAGCTATGGTTCTATATCTACATCCTTTTCCCTTATTTAATGCCGCTTCCTTAAGTTTTACGGATTCATACCAACCACTCTGTATTATTCCTCATATACAGTTTACCATATACTTCCTCTGACCTTCCTTTCCTGTTCCATGCTTGATCATTTTTCCCACAACAATCATTGCATGCATTAAGAGAGGAGACAGAAAGCAAGAGAAAGCTCTTGTCCAGCAAAAGGAAACCGGCCTCAAGAATGTGAAAAGCTCCAATTCAGGCGGGTTCACAGGGTCTGGGAGTGGCCACATCCTCAAGAGAGGGGGGATCTTGGACTGGAGCCATGAGAGCTGCGCAAGCCAGGCAGATGACGGAGGTCTGTGTGAACACCCAAAGCCTCCCCCCTCTCTATCTCTACAGTGGCCTTGCCCTTTATGTACCCCCCCCCCCCTCCCCCCAAAAAATATATGCAGCTTGTGCCTGAAGAACAGAGCTCAGGTGGCCAGTCTGCTGATGAATGCAGCTCTATTAATAGAAAGTGCTGCTTATCTCGGAGGTGAATGACAAACATTGAGCAAATTTCACACAGGTCTGAAAAAGATGTGCGTTTACCTACTTTAGTTCCGCCTCTTACTTTTTAGCAAAAGCTTCTCTTTGATGCCCTGAACCATCAAAAGCTTATTAAAGTTATTTCAGAACAGAGTGTTTTTCATATCGTAGCATGTAGTCAGGTAACCTCAAATCTATAGGTGTCTAAGTCGTGCACATTTCCGTACCAGTAAAGGCCAACTCCGCTTAACCCAGGAGCCCTGTGAGCCTTAGGGAATGTAAACATCCTACACTCTCAGCTGGAGCCAAAACAAGGCCGGGAGTGGGGTGTTTGCGCTCTCTGGCTTACAGATGCCATGGCAGCACGAAGGAAGCGGAAACAGCACCCCAGAGGAAACCGGCTTCTCTACCATCATTTCAGTTCAGCTCACTGGATACATCCTGAGGTTTCTGACATGTGGTACGTCAACACAGTGACTTTATTGAGATTGCCTTGAGAAATTTCTACTAGACATTCAAAATAGCCTTGATGACTGAAAATCTTCATAGACAACAAGAGGCTCCTGTTCTCTTGGTGTGTCTGCAGCCCTGTGTGGGTGGGTGTGGTTTGTGGAACTCTGAGGAAGTTGTGCTCCATTGTGAGAATTGCTGGTGGGTCAGGAGGTGAGCATGAAGGCTCTTTTTGAAGCTCTCTTCCCCAGCAGGGTGGGACAACTCAAAATGCTTCCAAGCACTGCTGTCCAGACTAAGCTGTTGTCACGGCGACAGAGTGGCCCAAGAGGAAATGGCTATTTATACCCAAGTGCAGAAAGAGAGGCACCCTTCCAATGGGCGGCATTTGATTCACATCCTCCAGCAATATGAGTTTGGGCCTTTGCTTGGACCCACTTTCTCATCTGTCATCCAGTATTTAAAAAAAGATACTTCTGCTACCATCTTACAGTGATTTACAAAGCGATGTTTTGGGAAACCGTACTGTGGCTGTTGTTTCCTGGCCCCACACATAGACTACCAACAATCAAACATCATCTGATGCCTGAGATATTACTGGGCTCACTCTTTAAATTCAGTGTCGTCTTGTATGTGCTGTCCTGTTGGTTTATTTCCTCTCACCCCTTTGTCCCACAGTGTCCTCTCAGGATGCATGCTTGGTGGCTTGTGGTTCCCACCCTCTCACACTGCAATTATTTCAAGCTACTTTTATTCTGTGACATCATTACAGTGGCTGCTACTTCTTAATCCACAAGGTGGCAGACTGTCTCTAAAGATGGCCTGGGAAATGCCTTTATAGGACCGGCTGAGCAAACACTTCACAGAAAATTTTATATTTTGACATGGGTGGCTTTGAAATTTAGCCACAAACTGAACTCCGAATGTGAACAAGCTGTAAGAAATCAGCATATATTTTGCTGTTTGATTTCAGTTAAATTTCTATGTCAAACTTTTTTTTTCCTCAAAGGTTATTTGAATCAGGGTTTTTGGGGTAATATGCAAATGTTTGATTACCATATCAAAGTTCCTATCAATTTAAAAAGATCAAATCTTGAGGGTAGCATTAGATGATGGGGCAGACAGATGACATCTTATAGCACAAGTCCACAGTATGAATCTACAGTATGAACCATCATATAAAGAATCAGCATGGTTTGGGATATTTCCATATAGTTTAAAGAAGAAAAGGTGAAGTTGGTCTTACTGTTGATGGCACTTGATTCGGGATTTCTGTGTGCTTTTCTGACAGTTATATCTTGTCCTCTGTAGATGAGCAGCATTGGAGTGATGAAGTCACGCTTACAAGGACAGCTAGGAGAAAAGAAGAAAACATTATGGCAAGAAGAAATGCATAAACACAAAATGTCTCCGAAGCTAAGTGGCATCACTGTTGTGCATTGAATTATATGCTTTTTTTTTTATTCATAAATTGCCTGACTCTACATTTAGTGAACTATAATTTTAGTTTACAAATTTCTGTAAAGCCAGTAAAGATCCTGGGCAATGCATTTAACACACATTGTTTAACATTGTACACTGCTGAGTAACTGGTAAGCAATTTCGATGTAAAAATAAGAACCACGTTAAATTTAATTTTTAAATATTTGCAAGAATTGTTTACTGTTAAACAGTTGACTCTGTTTTCTGTGGGGGAGTTTGTAATAACCTGAAATGTTACAAGTATATATAGATGCTAAAGCAAAGGTTCACTGTACCTGAATCGCTTTTGCAAGGTTAATATTGGAATATACAGTGTACCATTATAGTACTAGTGTTGAATTTAAATGCTGTTTGTTGTAATGTATATATCTTGCTTAATAAATCACTTTTTTTTTTTTCAACCATACTGCGTGCTGTGTTCACTCTACAGACCTTATTGCTGTTTACTAATCACATGTTGATTTGATACCCTCTTAATCTTGATTTGAGAAAAGTCAGTCGAAACTCAGGTACTGTAACAGCTGTGTTTAGTTTCGGGGGATGTCCACACTTCCAACTAGATGAGGAACTGAAACTATAATCTATGATTGTGGAACACTGTTCACTCATGTTTAGCGACTTAATGTGCTAAAATACCCCAAGTTGCTCACAGGCCATGGGGCTAATACTTGGCCGAACCTCTAGTCTTCTCTAATTTATGCTCATGCACTCATTTATACAGGCTATAAATAAGAATGTCAACAGCAAGGGCATGCACAGGTAGTGTCATTAACAGCAGAAAGTAGTTTTCACATAGCTTTCAGAGCGATTAGGCACAACATACAAGCGTTTAATTTAATCTGTGTCAGAAACATTTACAGGTATCTTAAAAGTCACAGCAAACAGACATTTGCATAATGTACACAAATAAATTTGCAGTGAAGGATATTAATCAGAGCTCCAGGTTCATGGTTAGATCCCAAGTTTCACATGATCTCCCTGTGAATGCACCAGTTTCCTCAGAGTTCTCCAGTCTTGGCCCACTTCCTGAAAATGTGGCAGTAGGTGGTTGGCTGTGCTAAATTGCTCTGAGATGCAAAGGTTTGTGTGCATGGTCCCCTGTGATGGACATCCTAGGTGTATTCCTGCCTCATGCCCAGTGTTTGTGAGATCCACCAGGACCCTGACCAAAGCAAAGTAAATGCAAGCCTTCACTGGCAATTTCTGAACTTCCTTTTGTGTATATACAGTACATACACTACATGAATGTTTGCCCTTCATGGAAAGGAACTTCATTGGTGCTCCTTATGTTTCACTGTTCTAATGTTGGCTTTTAACATTTTGCAGCAGGTATTAATCTTGTAAAAGTAGGATTAAGCATGCTGCTACATCCCACAATGCTGAATTTTGCATATCTGATACATACATTCTTATATTATACATATAAATCATATGCCTTAAAACCTGATCTTCACAGACACTCAGATGTACTAGGCAAATATTAAGCTCATTCCCTCACAAGAACAGTCACACTCTAATACCTTCCTAGAACTTTCTAAACACCTTGTACTGAACACTTTCTTTGCCACTGAAAAATAAACAGCACCTTTTCCTTTATCAAACAAGCAAGGGTGTCAAAGCACTGAGTGTACTGTGAAAATTTAACTGCTGTTCACTATCTTTTCCAAACACCCTTCACTCTCTCTATGATGTTCTGTTTCTGGAACATTCCTCTCCTGCCCTATGACTGGCACGCCAGAACAACCTGCCAAAAAAACATTTGAACTGCTGCTCCCAGTTGAGTGTGTCAGAATGAAAGAGATGAAAGGAAGCACAAAAAAGAAAAGATAATTTCCATCTCTTCTAGAAAGATTGGAGTGATAGCTTTAGTCTGAATGATGGGCCCCAGGGTCTGCCCTGTGCGCATCCTGCACCTGCACTGGGGTTCTGTCTCCGCTTTCAGGCATCACAAGATCTAGTCAATGGGCCAGAGTGTAACCACTCAAACAGAGGGCAATGTTAAAACTGGGCCGCTCTCCTTAGTGACTCAATGCACCACACTGGCTTTTCTCTTTGTGTTCAGTACTTTGGTGGTTAAATATGAAAAGATCACCTTATATAAATCCGATTCTTTCATTTTTGCAGCACCATTTTTTTCAATACTGATTGTCTCATGGCAGCATTATAGACATCACTGCCTTAACCCCCAGTGGGCAAGCAAGAGCAACTTGACAAGGAAAATCTCTCTCAGATGGAGCAAAGAAACCAAGACTTAGTAAGCTAGAAGAGGACTCCATTCTATGGAAAGTACAGGGTTTGTACAATTGCTTGTAGACTTCTCAAAGGTAGAAATAGGATCCAAAAGGGGGTAGGGCCTTGTAGACCTCATACTGGTAGAAGTAATATCCAGATGGGAGCAAGGGCATATAGATATGGATAGAAGTAGGTGCTTGGAAACCTCAGGTTGGTTGGAGCTGGATTTAGAATGGCACATATACCTCAGGCTGGTAGAAATAGGATCCATAAAGGAACATAGGCTTGTCAACCTGAGGATTGGGGCTAGGGCTTGTAGACCTCACGATGGTAGGAATCATATATTGTGTGGAACCGAAGCCCATGGGTCTCAGGATTAAAGACCAGAAATAAGATCCAGCAAGAAACAATGACTTGTAGACTTCAGGATAGGAAAGAGGCTTGTTGACCACAGAATGGCAGGATGGCAAGAGTTAGGGCTTGTTAAAAGAATATTTTTTTAATTACTTCTGACTTTCTGGGACAGACCTGAGAAATACAGCATAAGATTTAAAAAAGGAGGGGGGCACCAGAAGGGGCCCATGACATACCAGCCATCTTCTGTTCCATTGTCAATGTACACTATATGGCTGAATGTTTGCCCATAGATTTTGGAGTGTGGCTGTGGGGTGTGGGGATTTGCTTATTCAGCCTCAAAAGCATAAGTGAGGTCAGGCACAGATGAAGGCCAGATGAGAAGGCCTGGGGTAGTCTGCATTCCAGTTCATCCCAAAGGTGTCCAGTGGCATTGAGGTCAGAGCTCTGTGCCATACACTCAAGTTCTTCAACTCAAACTCTTTGTGCACAGGAGCATTGTCATGCAGCGATATGATCACAGCGAGATAGTGCTAAATACAAGTGTGAACGACCTACAAGGCACATTTAAGACGCATTCACTCAAACCACTTGCTGAGGTGGTCTGGGACGCATTTAACCACATACCTTCTGTAGTGTACACGCTGATGCTTCCCGATGCGTCTGCAACACAGACGTAACAGGAAAATACATCATTAATGCTCGACGTGGTTATTGTTTTGGTAACAGCACGACATGTTAGAAAAAAATGGAGAGGAGCACCGATGCACATGGTTGGAGTGCAAGAAAATAATAAAGGTACAAGATGTGCTCATAAGTTTACATACCCTGGCAGAATTTATGATTTCTTAACCATGTTTCAGAGAATATGAATGATAACACAAAAACTTTTCTTTCACTCATGGTTAGTGGTTGGCTGAAGCCATTTATTGTCAAACAACTGTGTTTACTCTTTTTAAATCATAATCACAACACAAACTACCCAAATGACCCTGATCAAAAGTTTACATACCCTGGTGATTTGGCCTGATAACTTGCACACAACTTGACACAAACAGGTGTGAATGGCTATTAATGGTGATCACCTTCACCTGTGATCTGTTTGCTTGTAATTAATGGGTGTGTATAAAAGGTCAATGACTTTCTGGACTCCTGACAGACCCTTGCATCTTTCATCCAGTGCTGCACTGACGGTTTTTGGATTCTAAGTCATGGGGAAAGCAAAAGAATTGTCAAAGGATCTGCGGGTAAAGGTAGTGGAACTCTATTAAACAGGAAAGGGATATAAGAAAATATATAAGGAATTGAGTATGCCAATCAGCAGTGTTCAAACTCTAATTAAGAAGTGGAAAATTAGGGGTTCTGTTGAAACCAAACCACGGTCAGCTAGACTAACTACAATTTCAGCCACAACTGCCAGGAAAATTGTTCGGGATGCAAAGAAAAACCCACAAATAACTTCAGGTGAACTACAGGCCTCTGAAAAAATGTGGTGTGACTGTTTCAAGATGCACAATAAAGAGCCACTTGAAGAAAGATGGGCTGCATGGTCGAGTTGCCAGAAGAAAGCCATTACTACGCAAATGCCACAAAGTATCCCGCTTACAATATGCCAAACAGCACAGAGACAAGCCTCAATCCTTCTGGCACAAAGTCATTTGGAGTGATAAGACTAATATTGAACGTTTTGGCCACAACCATGAACGCTACATTTGGAGAGGAGTCAACAAGGCCTATGATGAAAGGTACACCATTCCTACTGTGAAACACGGTGGTGGATCGCTGATGTTTTTGGGATGTGTGAGCTACAAAGGCACAGGAAATTTGGTCAGAATTGATGGCAAGATGAGTGCAGTAATTATCAAAAAATACTGGAGGAATATTTGCAATCATCAGCCCGAAAGCTGCGCATGGGACGTACTTGGACATTCCAACATGACAATGATCCAAAACACAAGGGCAAGTTGACCTGTCATTGACAACAGCAAAATAAAATGAAGGTTCTGGAGTGGCCATCTCAGTCTCCTGAACTCAATATCATTGAGCCACTCTAGGGAGACCTCAAACGTGCAGTTCCCAAGAATTTACAGGAACTGGAGGATTTTTGCTAGGAAGAATGGGCAGCTTTACCATCTAAGAAGATAAAGAGCCTCATCCACAACTACCACAAAAGACTTCAAGCTGCCATTGATGTTAAAGGGGGCAATACACGGTATTAAGAACTGGGGTATGTAAACTTTTGATCAGGGTCATTTGGGTAGTTTGTGTTGTGAGTATGATGTAAAAAGAGTAAACACAGTTGTTTGACAATAAATGGCTTCAGCCAACCACTAACCATGAGTGAAAGAAAAGTTTTTATGTTATCATTCATATTCTCTGAAAAATGGTTAAGAAATCATAAATTCTGCCAGGGTATGTAAACTTGTGAGCACAGCTGTATGTTGCAGGTTTTACATTTTAAGATAATTTTGCGCGGGGACCTTTTGACCTTTTAGCGGAAGTGATGTAGGCAGTAATGAAATTTTAACAAAAGTGGTCAGCTGGATACCTTGGAGACGCATGATAAACATAGGCGTAAACAGTGATGTGTCTTGGCAGTCCATTTGTGACCTGAATGCTCAAGACGCATTTTAAAACCAAGTGAAAACAGGGCCTTAGTTCTAGTGAAGGGAAACTGTAATGCTACAGTATACATAGATATCTTATACAATTGTGTCTAACTTTGTGACAACAGTTTGGTGAAAACCCATATATGGGTGTGATGATCAGGTTTCCACAATCCTATTGACATATTGCATTAAATTGATACATTTAATATTCAAATCTAAGATAGGCATCTACATTCTTTGGAAATATTGTCACTTCGTATGAGCATACCAATTAAGCCGTGTTTGCAGAATGCAGTTTCTATATTATCCACATTTCCTTTTACGAGAATGATGTGTAGGGAAATATGAATCATCTGGCAGACGTGATAATTACCTGTTCTATACCAGATGCTGTTTTTCCATTAATATTGGTCTCTCATGATTTCATTCAAATATGTTATGTTCATGTGTGGTGGTCTGACACTTCAGCTTTACAGCGAAACAAAGCGCTGCTTTATGCATTCTAAGTTGTCAGCTAAGTGTTGTCTTGTGATATGAGCTACTTGTGGGTTTAAGTGAAAGAGACCACCACACAGTGAGATTTATAAACATGTACACGTGGTCAGCGAGTCGATGGGAATCGACATATCTGTTCTACACCCGAGACCATTAGAATGAAAGCCAGCCGCCTCATTCTGTCACTCCCAATCAGCTCATTTTACTGCTTAGCACACCCAAGTGCGCAATCTACTCAGCAGGACCACTCGAGTTTACCTAATTCATTTAACTCAATACTTCAGTGACCGTGCTTACTGTAGCAAACTGTATCTCCCCCAAAGAATTCTCAACTACATCAGATAAATTTCAGGTGGTAGAGAAGTCACATTACCCCAAAATGCTGTTTTAACAAGCTTTCCACAATCTCACAATGTATGCTGGAGTCAGGACTGAAAATCATGCATACCAGTGTTGAGGAGGCAGAACTGTAAGAGACCTACATAAGACTGCAGTAAAGGCAGCAGTAATGCTTCTACTGATATCCACATACACAGAATGTGAAGGGACATTATGACACAGACCCTTGACAGTTATCAATAAGAAATGAGGATTTTATCTCTGTAATCATTAAGTTGACGTAAACCTACATTTGAGTGTGTAGATTCTAGAACAATACATACTTAATAATAGTTTGAACTTACAGAGTAAACACTTCTCATTTTGCAGTTTGTGTGACCTCACAGACCACCTGCGCTGAACACTGATCAGTCTAGGAACTTCTTCAAATCATAGATTGGTGTTTGTTACTCTGTATAACAAGTGGATTATGTTTGGTTACAATCAGACAAAGCTTTTTTGAGACTGATGATAATGGTCCAATAAATAAGACAGTCAAGAATAGTAGGAAAAAGACTGCCACTGCTAAATTGTATTATTTCAGTCCTTATGTTTCAGCTGAAAACCAGATTGATAGTAGGAGTATTAACAATAATAATAATAATAATAATAATAATAATCAGTTAAAAAAATACTGTTCTGAAAGGGCTTGAACCCCATAACAAAAAGAAGTTTTTTAGATCCTGTATTTAAGTACAAGGGTGGCATCATCAACAACACGTACTATATCAATTTCCGGAAATAGTTGCAACTTTATTACAATAAATCACAAGAAGAGCCCTCCAAAATCTCACATTATCTTGTACAAAACATTATAAAACACATTTACAATGCCTCACATAAACAGAGACAAGTCAGCACTCGATCCACATAAGTAACACACAGAAAACATTAAAAATAAAAATAGTGTGGTGCTGAGACATGTTTGCACTGCTCATGCTACAGTCTTTTTGAATTTGAGTTGCTGCGGAGGGTGTCCAGGAAACAGATGGCTATGTTCTCCCCGCTACCTGTGTGAGAGGATGCAGCAGGAAATATGTACCAACAAGACATGCATACACACAGAGAGAGAGAGAAGAGGGTGAGAAAGAGAGGAGTGTACAAACTGTAATCCTTCCTTACTCGTGTGCTTGTCATAGAAAGTGCAGGCAGAAATTCAAACATACACACATGCACATACTTCTATGTTAATCTGGTGAGTACACACTGGAGCACAACACAGCTTTTGTATGTGTAATTAAATAAGAGAATTCATATATTCATCATTTCATATATCAAAGCACAATTATTTCTCTCTCAGAGGTCAGTGACCTCATTTCTGATTGTACTTCCTGACGTGGCCTAACTCAGCCACACACTGAATAAAAATTGAGGCACTTGATATAAGACACTGCACAAACGCTGGATTACACACACACACACACACATACACACACATAATAGTGCTAACAAATAGTGATAATTAAAATATGCTACTCATTAAAGTGATATGTTTCTATTAGGGCTGTCAAGTGAATTAAAGAAATAATCACAATTAGTCACATTTTTGTTACACGTTGCAATTAATTCCTAATTTCCACTTTTCAGTGTCATACTTTTCTAGATCAGCAACTAGAAGACTGTGTTTAATGAATCTTTCAACAATTCACTGCAAATAAAATGCACTGTTTGGTAGAGACTGTGTGTCTGTGTGTGTGTGTCTGTGTGTGTGTGTGTGTGTGTGTGTGTGTGTGTGCTAGTTACAGGGTAGGTGTTCAAAATGCAGCTGGCACAATCTGTATTAAATGTGCTAGCTTTCTCTTTAATGCTCCACTGCATTCCTTACACACTTCTTCATAGTGCTATTTCTCTTTTTATTAGTGACGATGCACATGAATTTTCCTATTCTCCTCAATTTTGTCAATTTACCCCTATTTTCTCCTAAGGTAATTATAGTTATGCACTGATAACCAGCAGTCTCTATTTCTATTTTAAAAGAAATTGTGTACATCAGTATTTAATTATAACAAGGCAAAGGAGAGCCCTACGGAAATACATTAAAACCATTTAAAAAAAGGGTGATGTTGTGAAATGTATTGTGCTTACGCATTCTAGCCATGTTAATTTTGACAGTAATAATTCTTATGTTTCTATACAAATAAACTTCATTCAGCTCTAAGGCTAATAGGGTTCAGCTAAACCATGGAGTCCATCTAAACCCCATAATATGTCACAGAGGAAGACTGGATAGGCAAAGGTGCAACACACACACACAAAATCAAGTTAGGTAATAATTCACATCTACACTTCTGTGTGCTAAAGATTGAGGCAGGGTTAGCAATAGAATAGAAAATCATCAGCTAATATTATAAGCCTCAAAGTAAACAAAATGAAAACTGGTATTTAGTTACAGATTTACAAAAAGCCAAAGAGTAACAAATCTCTCATTGCTATTCATTGAAGGCCAAGACAGGGAATAATATTGCTATGAGCCACACCCATTACTAATCCTCAACACTCTCAGACCTAAAATCAGACTCATTTTCTCAACCCCCCTTTCCAGAATTCTCAAAGAGGCACAGTTTCAATGTACTCCTCTGTGTCTCCCCTACCCTGCTGATGGCTCCTAGATAACTTCATTTTCCACTTCCCTACTTCTCTCCCGTCCACCCCTTCTATTTCTTCATCAGGCCTGTTTGGACTCCCCTGCTTTAGAGCTTTAGTTATTCTTACACTCCTGTCCAGTGGGGACTCCGTTCTGCTCGCCCTTGTCCCAGGGGAGCCTCTTCTCTTTGGAGGCCCCCAGATGAAGTTCTCAGGAGGTTGGTAGTGACACTGGGCAAAGCGCAGCAGTGCACGTCTCTGGCTGTGCTTTCGCAACGTGTAGACAAAGTACTCGAGTGCACTGTGGCGCATGTTAGCTAGTGTGCCCTGTACCAGAGCCTCCTCCAGCAGCAAGTGCACCAGAGGCAGCTTGTAGCTCTCGAAGCCCAGCTCGCCTAGGCTCTTCAGGATGCGTGTGATCCGCAGATAGTTGTGCTGAGACCTGTGTGCGAGAAACAAGAACCCTTTGGTTGATCGTATGCAACTTATGAACTTTGCATGACTAAAGGCCATGATGACAGACTGCATAACTCTGAGATGTCTACAAAGACGTTGTTGAGGCATAGGGATTCCACTCTGGGTCTGACCCACTTCTCTGCACGCTGACTGTGACAGTAATGGGATGGTACAGAGTCAGTCTCAATGACACTGAGGATGAAGAAGAGCTAGCTGCTGATACTCTGTAATTCTGCACACAGAGTTTCTAAGCATATAAAACAAAAAAGCAGGAGAAATACCGTACAGGTACATGTAGAACAATATAGAACAAAGCTAGCTATAGGACAGGAGTAGCAGGAATGCTAAGTCAAGGTCTGGATCGGGAAGGTCGAGTGGAGAACTGCACACACTGTACACTCATTTGCATTTTCAACTCAATTAACAAAAGCAATGATCCATCTACACATGCTCATGTTTTTAAACTTGCTAATTGATATTATGCAAATACTCCTCTCAGCTTTGTCAGCACGAATAGCGAGAAAATGTGAGTGAGGTCTCTGGGGCGGGATCGGGTGGTGCAGGATACACAGAGTACCATGTAGTGGTGGAGGGAAAGATTTAATAAAAGAAAGATGAGCCAAGAAAATGTGGAAACTCACACCCTGTGCAGAAAGTGTTTCCACCATGAGACCTTCGTAGGAATACATAAAGTTTTTAAGAAACTCGGTAACTTTAGGCATGTTTCCAAGAATAATGTTAGAGTCTAGAACCTCTTCAGTTTGAGTTCTGTACTGATCATTCCCGATCAAGCATGTGTGCTAAGGAAGGAAATTCTCCCTCACTCTGTATTTTTATAACCTAGTGCTGCGTTAAGCTTGTTTTTGATCAGTGGCTAATGGTCGCTGTCCCTGAAGTGTGAAGGAACATCAAGATACAAATTTGTATAGGAACTCTTGTTCTCAGTCACAAAAATTCCAGAACCTGAAAACACCCAAACCCAGTTCCTGGTTATTTTGAGGAATATTTTGAGTTCCTCAAAACATTCAGCAACCTTGGAGGAAATGTGACCAAAGTTAGTAGAAAAAGAGTCTAGATCCAGATCTCACTCATTCAGGTGTTGGAAACGATCTTTCCAGTTTGCAGCACGGGCTACATTTCCATTCTTATCTAGGAGCTTGATCCCAAAGAAGTCCAACATGATCGCATATGCCAGCACGAAGCGCCGCTTGGCTTCTTGAGTGTTCTGGAATTCCTGTTCATGATATAGGAGAATTAAATATTATTGATCAAGCGTTGTCTCACCTAATACACCAAAAAAATATATATATACTTCAAGAAGTATATACTAAATGTAACATTTTAGAGCCTTCATCTCATGATCAGTGAGAACAAAAAGTTTTCATCTTTACCATTTACCTTAATCTCATCCTGAGTGAGTTCATGGGCATAGAAATTGAGGCCTTGTTCCCTGAGTGGGAAAAGCCTGCAAGAATGGAGTGAAGTTATTGCAGTATTTTCATGAGTAAAGAATACTACAAAAGAGTAAAAAAATCTTTCAGATCCTCCACTTCTAATATTTTTAATGCATATACAATAACATGTTAATGCATGCATAGGTGCAAAGATACAGATATACAGTAGCTACAGGATGTATTCTGTTGAAAGCATTGATAAAGTTGCTCTCAGCTCTACTAAATTCTATTGAAATGGCCAGGAGTGACTTTTACCAGGGTAAAGGAGGTGCAGAAAATGATAGGACATAAAGGGCAAACTGCCTCTCTGCAGCTACATTGTGCTCTGCCCTGCTGCCATTAAACAGAAAATGAACACCCTCAGCCCTAGGCTCATTTCTGTTCTCTCTTCTACTTTCTGCTCTGTCTTCTACTTCTGTCACTCCTTTCTCTCAAATAAGCCAAGCAGTTCTGACTGGTTGCCTGCTATTTCTTATTAATTCAATGCTAGCGACTCATCTATATTTATGCTTTTGAACTTGTTAATTGACATTAGGCAGTAGTCCTTAGTTTCAGCAGTTATAATTGTGAGAAAGTGAGAGTGTGAGAGAGTGGGGGTTATGGTGGTAAGGTTGCTAGCATACGTGTGAGGTTTGATTTCCTTCTACCGATTCCTGCAGGGCCACAGAGCTTACAGCCAAACACCAAACCTGTCACCCAGCAGGCCTCAGATCACACTGAACATTTATCCAAATGTATATTAGATCTTTGTGTAAATCTCTTCAGAAATCAGCAAAGTTAAATGTTAACTGTGTGATAATCAGGGTATCAGGCAAACTACACACACTATAATTAATCCTAAAAATGAATCCCTTTACCCTGTTGTCTCTCTATTCATAGGCAAACCTTCTTACCAATGTTATTTAGGTTGTTTTAACTTTAGCATTTCCATTTAGGTTTTCTTATGAACAAATTGAAACTTGTAATCTGGATCCAAATTTACCATTGTATGTATGTGTGATTGTGCTCAAGCTTGTCGTAGTCACCCTTCCATTTAGTGAGGATCTCTTCAACATAGATTCCTGCAGGGACAGATATGATTTATCATGGTCAGAGTGATGGATCTGGAACCTATGCCACAAACACTGGGCAATAAATACACCCAGAATGGGATGCCAGTATTTTTGTAAAGTTGGAGAAAACTGGAAAACACCGAGAAAACCAACACAGACACAGGGAGACCATGTGAAGCTTGGTATAGACAGTTACCCAAACTCAGGACTGAACCTGGAACACTGGATCTTACCCACTGTGCTGAGCAATGGAACAGTGCATTTATGTGAAAGCAGGCTCTCATGTATGAAATAAAAAATGAAATGCAATATGGAAAGACAAGGGAGACCTAATCATCAAGTAGCTGTCTAAAAACATAAACAATCCTAGTTTTTTTATGACCATGTCTGTGTGGATGTGTTTGTGGGCAGTCTTCTCTCCAGCTCCTATGTGGTTCATTTTTTACTCCTCTTTTTGGTGCCTCATCTACAAAACCATCTCCCAGAGATAAAATCTGCCTAAAAACATTGAGGAAGGAGGAGAATGCCAAGTGCATTGTTTGTGATTGTGCATGAGATGGGCCTCATGAGAGTGCTCAACTCAGGCTGTTTTATCACTCACTCAGATGTTCAACTGATGTGTTTTTATCTACTGCTATATCACTATTCACAATGTCATAGATCTGTACCATAGGTTCAGTGTTTGTGATTCAACAAGGTTTTCAAAGAAACACTACATACACTTTGCACAAATTTGAATAGTCATTTTCACACCACAGTTGTGAATGCATTAGTCATGAACCATAACAGAAATGAATTGTGAGTGGTTATCATCATGACACATGCAACATTTTTCAATCAAAACACTGGCAACCTTCTTGCAAAATTATACTCAAATGTGTTGATTAAGGGTCACAGGAATGTCACTGTTCTTATAGAAATTCCTATATGGGATTTTCAGTGGATTTTCATGGGCCAGTGCAGGAATACCAATCAACCTCATGGGTTTCCATACAAGTTGCTGAGGTATATTCATAGGAAATCATGGGTTTCCCACAAATTCTTGGTGCTCACACATTGCCTGCCATGAAGGACATCAAAAGTGCTACTAAGGACAGAATGGTCAAGAGACAAGATAGGTGACAAATTAAAAGAATGGTTTGGAATGCAATGTTTTGGCATGGTCAATAAAAAAAAGTTCTACTGACTGATCACCTTAATCCTATAAAATAATATTTCTATCCTGATGGGGATGGCCTCTTCCAGGATGACTCTGACCCATACGCTGGACATGAGGCCTCACTGAATGTTTTGCGTATGAAACTAATGTAAATTAGTTGCTACAGCCTTCACGGTCATCAGATCTAAACCCAACCGAATGCTTATAGAGGACTCTGGAACAATGTTTTAGATCCTCTACATTAGCATCATCAAAACACCAACTGAAGGACGATCCTTTCAAAGACTGGCGTCCATCCTGACAGTACAGTTTCAGAGACTTGTAGAATCCATGCTCTGGCACTTTGAAGTTGGTGTGGTGGCTTGTGTTGGCCTAACACCTATATCAGCTTTTTTCAAATTTGTCTAAATATTTCACATTAATGTCTAAGTGATAAAAAAAAAAATCACGTGGAACCACATTGCTCATACCCATTGATCATATTACAATGGGTACCCATAGAAACAATTTAAATCTAAGATAACAGTAATGTACAAAGGTACTATGAACTACCATTAACATTTAAAACTGAATACTTATATAGTTTTCATAGAACTCACACAGGAGTTTTCCAGAAGGGTGAAGTCAGATAAACTGCCGAAGTTAAAGCTGAATAATAAACTTTTACATACACCAAAACATATTAATCCACCATTTAACACCGCATGCTGTATATCCAGGCAGCACGGTGGTTAGCAATGTCACCTCATGGCAAGAATGTTCTGGGTTCAAAACTGCTGTCCACCGTTCTGTGTGGAGTTTGCATGTTCTGACCTGTGTGGTTTTCCTCTGGGCACTCCAGTTTCCTCCCACAATCCAAAGACATGCAGATAAGATTAACTGGCTACCCTAAATTGCCCGTGAGTGTGAATGTGTGCGAATGTGATTTGTTGTTCATCTGTGAGTTAGACGTGCAATAGATTGGCGACATGCCCATACATGGGTGTACCCTGCCTCTCACCCAAAGACAGCTGAGATTAGTTCCAGCTTCCCTGCACCCTGACAAATAAGTGCTATAGGTAATAGATAAATGCTGCATATCCTTCTTGCTAACAGTTAACACAGTTCCGTTACAACCCTCCTACAACTAAATATTTCACATAATGATCTTCTCACATAATGGCATAAAGCATATTTCACACATGAAGTTGAACCTTCTATGAATGCTAAATTAGCCTGAAACAAGAACAACTGCTACCTAAATAAATAAATAATTAAAATAAAAAGTATGTTAAAGCGTTTTAGCTACAGGGGTTGTATGAAAAATTGAGATCTTTTTAGTTCCCATAAACTGTCAATGCACAGAAAGATTAAGAAAACAAACAAACATTCTACATTTACTGCATTTAACAGATGCCTTTATCCAGAGTGAATTACAGAAGCATACACATTCTTACCATCTGGGACCAGAGGAATCTTATTCAGATAGAATCTCAGATTGCGGTACTCATTTCTCAGCCGAGGCTCCTTGTAATTCTAGGTGGAGAGAAAAATATGAAAAAAGAGAGGAGGAACAATAAAGAAAGTGTCTTTAAGTAGTGAAGTAAGTGTCCTGAGGCTAAGATTAACTCGTTATGAACTTGGAGTTCAAAACTTAGAATAAGGAAGTTATGTATCTGTCCTTTGGACATCCACATCATATCCTGTGATTTAGACCTGACACAGAACATACAACACACCTATAACTGGATTTTTAAAATGCGTCAGTGTCCCCTACTGTAATCTTCTGACTTTCACTCCATTTTTCTTGCTGTAATACATCAACAGGTTACAGTATATGAAAAAAAATGACACAAAAGCAAAAAGCCATTAAAAGAGCATCTATTTCTGAGTACATTGCTGTGGCCTGGAAAAACAGTGAAGATAGTGAATGAAAATTTTACCGGATAACTATGGCGATACTTGTACAGGTCCTTGGCAGCATAAAAGCTTCTTTTCATCTTAGTGGATGACTCAGCCATGTCATTAAACTGTGCAGGAGAGAAAGAAAAAAAGTAAAATAGGCATAAGGAATATATGAATGAGTCTGCTCCTGAGCTCAACTATAAGTGCATGATTCTACAGAGATACAGACGTTGCACTGATTGAAAATGAACATTTGGCTGAAGCCCCATGTATGCACTCCCGTACATTTTTAGATTTTCCATTTTCTTGATCCTCACTTGTC
This sequence comes from Notoglanidium macrostoma, assembly GCA_030068235.1. Lineage (NCBI taxonomy): Eukaryota > Metazoa > Chordata > Actinopteri > Siluriformes > Auchenoglanididae > Notoglanidium > Notoglanidium macrostoma. Next base: position 11,787,164 of record JAQQZR010000038.1, read on the forward strand.
TAAGTCAAAACACTAACCTGATTAGGTGTATATTGCCAAAAAAAAGCTTGTGGCCAAAAAAAGAGGAGTGGATTAGAGTTTGACAGACAAAGAAAAGTAGGTCGTTGTAATATGGTAAATGCTGCACACATGTGTGATGTGTGGAATGTGGGAAATCTTTTCTACTTGACATATCAGCAATTGCCTGGGTTAATTTTTCACTTCGTAACTTGTTTTTTGTTTGTTTGTTTTTTAATTTTGGATCACACCCTTTATGTTCTTGACCTTAAAATCATGCTTGTAAATGTTGTTTTACAAATATGAATAAATTAAGTTATTACTTATGTAAAACTGCTTACAATAGTAAGTGATCTATGGCCAATCAAAAAAAGAAATTCAGCCTACACTTCAGATATTACATACTTTGGTCTTGTTTACAATAGAAAAGTTTAATGTTGCATCTGCACCTGAAACAAATGTGTTCTGCTATACACTTTTGGTTGAAAATGGGACTTGTGTTCATATATTTTGCACATATGTGATGGCAGATCAAGTACAAAAATGACAGTGTGATCATAATAAAGCATTATTGGATTAGTCTTTTGGCCTTGTGCGATAGCAGGCGAACAGCTTGGTCCTGTTTATAATAAGATATGGAAGAAAATGAAAGACATCTAGGAGACATGATGGAAAATTGGGTCAGATTTAACAGAGCACAAAAGTCACTGCTTCTAAAAGCAGGAAAACCTCAAGGTTTCACCATCACAGCGCCTACAACCCAGCAAGAAATGAAAATGCAATGAACGGGGTCAAAATAAACAACACTGTAGTAAAATTCTATCAGATCTTCGTGTAGATGCTATAAATAGCGCGGGTTGCTTTTAATCCCTGCAACAGCAGGACACGTGGATTATTTCGCAATAAAGTGTCCTGGCAGTAGAATCCCTCTCACTGTGATCTCTTATTCTGAAGAAATGGTCCTGCCCTGGCTTAGGCTATGAGAGTACCGCTTCAGGGGCACAGTGTGAAACGGCAAATGGCCCTCTGTTCTTTTTTTACGCATTTTACATGAGAAAATATGAAATGAGGCCATCAGGAACATTTAATTGCAGTAGCAGTGATCGCCTACACTCGCACACAGAGCTCCATTTCCCAGCCTGTCAGGGATGAAGGTGATGAACCACGCTGTGCTTCTGTTGTTGCCTTTCTGTCAGATCGACAGTGCCTGTGCACTATTCTTGTGCAGTTTATTTACCTGAGGAAAGCCGTCTTGATCCTCTCCACAGTGCCCTGACTCTGGATTAGCGCTGGACTCGGACCCCCCGCTGTCCTCCTGCTCTCCTCCCGGATGCTCGTCTCTCTCCGAATCCGTCTCCCACGTCGAGTCGCATTCCTCCACGGTGCTCGGCTCCTTGTACCTCAGAGCGCCCATCAGATTTCCCATTTACGCCACCGCAAAGCGTTTCTGTTCGCCACCGCCGCCGCCGCCGCGTTCAAACTGCCTCCCTCGCCTCTACATTACTCCCGCTGTTACCAGACAGCGCTTTATAAATAAGCCGTGCGATGCTCACGCATTATTTCTATTGGACAGGACGCAGGACCTTCCAAGCGATGTGAACACTGCCCCTTCAGAGCGCAATGGAGGCGGTGATCAGCATCACTGTGCCGTTAGTGAAGATCACCACCCATCGCCAAAAATACCCTCTTGCTCTTCACACCCGCTGTTGTAGTTCCTCATTAAACTTTTACTGAACCCTGGTTGAGCCCAGTCACGAGCACTACATTCTAAGCCAGCTGTAGAGACATTTCCTGTTGTTGTTGTTAATAATAGTAATAATAATAATAATAATAATAATAATAATAGTAATAATAATAATAATAGTAATAGTAATAACAACAACAACAATAATAATAATAATAATAATAATAAAAACAAAAATTCCAGGTACGACAGCTAGCTAGGCTGTAGTCTATGGTTATCTGGTTTTCTAATTCCTCTATGAAAAGCATAACATTTACTAAAGAATTCGGGTATTTAGCGTATTACTAAAGGGGTAACGACATGGTGGGGTCTCGAAGATAACTTCTGTGATGGCGGTATTTGGCGACACTCTAGCATATGTTCACAGTTGTACTCCCCACTGGATTATTGGGAGTTGGGAGGGGCTTGTGGTTGTGGGGAGGGGCTTGTGGGGGTGGGAGGGGCTAATGTCCACCAACATCACCGACTACGTTGGTTAGGAGTATGTAAAGTCACACAGAAGTGAATTTTTGGTGGATATGCGCAGTTGCAAGGCACGATATCTAGCTAATTGTTTAGTGAGTTATTTCTTTATGATCTGTTTTACGATCTGATTTATGATTTTGATGTAGTATGTCATTTTCCAGTTTTCTTACGTGGATTGAACAACTGTTGGTATTTAAAGTGATAAAATAATGATAATCTTTATTTATATAGTGCTTTTTATTTTTCAAATAAAATAAAAAATAAAACCTCAAACTACTTTACATACAAAAGATTAGAAGGTCAAAACAAGCCAAATGAGAAATTAAATGTAAATCACAAATTATCCATCCATCCATTTGTTATCTTTACCGCTTATCCATCAGGGTCACAGGGAAGATGCAGCCAATCCTAACTGACTTGGGGTGAGGGGTGGTGTACACCCTGGGCATGTCGCCAGTCTATCACAGGGCTAACACAGAGAGATATTTACACTCATATTCACAGCTATGGGAAATTAGAGTAGCTAGTTGACCTAATTTGCATGTTTAAACTGTGGTAGGAAACTGGTGTGCCCGGAGGAAACCCACACAGGCATGTGGAGAACACGCAAACTCTGCACAGAAAGAGTTGACAGTGCTAATCACTGCACCACCTTGCCACCCAAATCACAAATTAATTAACAATAAATCTATAAGAATTACTATTGGAAAAAAACAACAACAAACAACTATTGAACTAGCATGACTAATGTTGTCTAATGTTGTTATTCCGAGGTATACAAGTCAGTGTAAGAACAGCATCTTCTACCAGCTGAGCTCCAACTGATCCTTGGGATTAACAGTAGGCCTCTGAAATCATTCAGACACTTAAACGTCATGAGCAGGATTTTGTAGTTAATGCTGATCTTAATAAGCAGCCAGGGTAGCTTAAATAGGGTAATGTTCTTTTACTGGTAAAGATACAGGCTGCAGCATTCTAAACTAGCCAAAGCTTCTTTAAAGACCCAACATCAGTGTTTTTGTTTTAACTACAATTTAGTAGAGGGAAGAACTATTCAATCAATATTTCATGTCTTTTACACAGGCTTCCATTTTGCATAGCAGTGCTGCTGAATCTGTATTTAGAGCTTCCCAGCATGCTTTTGTGGAAGACCAGCTTATTTTTCTACCATTTTCTTTCACACTGTCAATAGATTTGCTTAAGGATGTGCAGTTGTTTGTTGTTTATAGTACCACGGGATGGATTTTCTAATTATTGTTTTTCTCACATGAAAGGTGCTACACTGCAAGGCAGATCTTAGGGATAAATTTAACCACATAAGCTGGACTCTATCACACTGCATAGTTCACAGTGAGTGTTACAGCTGCGTGGTGTAAGAACAAATTTCTTATGTAGGCACAATGTAGTGTTGTGTAGAATGTAGAATTTTTATTTATGTGAAATGCAAGGTAGATAAGACACTGGTCAGAAACAGTGTTGTTATAAGTACTTTGGCAATATTGATCAAGAGTCAGAATTACATTGAGCATTTTATTTGGAATACCTGTACACTTACACATTCATGCAATAATCTAATCAGCCTTTCATGTGGCAGCAGTTCAATGCATACAATCATGCAGATATAGCTCAGCAGCTCTGGGTAATGTTCTCATCAACCATCAGAATGGAGAAAAAAGTGATCTCAGTGATTTTGACCATGGCATGATTATTGATGCCAGACAAGCTGGTTTAACTATTTCTATAACTGCTGATTTCCTGGGATTTTGGTGAGCAGAAAAGCATCTCAGCATGCACACCTGTTAAACTTCGAGGTACAAGGGAGGTACAACAGAACACAACAGGTTCCACTTCTGTCAGTCAAGAACAGAAAGCTGAGGCTGCAGTGGGCACAGACTCACCAAAACTGGACAGTTGAAGACTGGAAAAATGTAGCCTGGTCCGATGGTGTCAACACGATGAATACATAAACCCAGCCTGCCTTAGGTCAACAGTCCAGGCTGGTGGAGGTGGCGTAATAGTATGAGGAATGTTTTCTTGGCACACTTTGGGCCCACTCTATGGAGCTGCCATGTTGAGTTGCTACAGTAGCCCAGAATGGACAAACCTCTAAAGAGCGAATTCCACATTACACCTTTTTGCAAGTGGCAGCATGAATGCGGAAGGAAGCACTGGAAGGTAGATGAAGGTGAAAGGAAGATATGGGAGAAGAAAGAAGATGAATCAGTGTTTGCTGGTGCTGGCTAACAAGTCTGAGAACCCAAATTTTGAAAAATAGAGGATCATACTTATTATTTAGCATGAGAAAAAGCAAGAGAGCATGAATTTTGTACTTGGATGTACACTGCACCGGATGGCCACCATACATTCTGATATGTGCTTGGAAAGGGAGGGGTAAGAGAGGGGCATTCAGGTGGTAGAATCATACACAGTGGACCTTTAAATAAAGCCATTTGAACCTGTAATTGTTTGCCAAGAGAAATCTAACATTAGAGGGCTAAAAATGATTTCAGAAAATAATAATAATTTCATTATTATTTTTAATTATTATTATTTTAGGAGTTCTGAGTTGAAATTTAGGTGTGCTTGAGCACCACTAAGAAAAGTCTAAAGTGCCAAGTCTGAGCCAAGACAAGTACCAATGTCTGTAATGTTGGGATTGTTTCAATTCATATTAGCATCCTTTTAAAATGCTCTTATTGAGAAACAGCCAATATGACGGGCTCAAAATTGCACTCATTGATATTATTATGTAACCCATATATCAGATGAGTAACAGAGTCCTAAAATCTTCCAGCAGTGAAGGAGTTACGACTGATTGAATGAAGGTCACGTTGCTCTGCTGCAACCAATCAGAAGAAACCCTTGAGCTCTCTCTCGTTCAATTGAAGAAGGGTCTACTCAGCTGCCCTGCTAAGGGGGCGTGGCCAGTGCAGCCGTGTGCTCGCGCTGTTGAGTGAAAAGAACTGAAGATATACTACAGTATTAGCTGCCTCATACACACACGACAGAGTCACATCTCACCATTCACACAAAGGAGGTGTTACTGAAAAGAGCTTTCGATATAAGCGTTTGCAATAAACCACACATAGAATATGGGCAAACTTACTGGCTTACGGCTGAGATATGCGAGTCGGCTCCCAACGTTCATCTGAAATAACGTGCTCAAAGAGTCGACTCATTCGCAAATGAAACATCACTAGAGTGCAGCAGTGAGAAAAATTGTTTAGAAAAGTTAATAATAATAATAATAAACTAAAATAAGAATCACAACTCAACTAAGCAGAGCAAAATCAATTAGAAGGTAAGTTATCTCACAGTACATTAAAAAAGTTCCAAATTTAGATTGAACTGCACTTAAAATGAGAATTAAAAGATAACATTTTTAGAGCAGAAGACAATCAAAAACCCAGAATCCAGTCAGTCACATTATAACCTAACTATAAAACTAACTAAGGCTTGGGTCTGAACTTAACAGAACAATCAAAGAGAGAACTTCAGAGCCATATATATATATATATATTTATATATATACATACACATACAAATGTATATTTCACAAATGTATAATTTGATTACAATATTTGTAGAATATAACTGTAGTGCAGTTATATCCAGTGTAGTACTTCATTAAAGGAAAAAGAATGACTGTAGATTACAGTTATGTTATTATGTTATTTTTATGCTAACTATGCTTTAAAATAAGATTAAAGAGACCATAAAGAGACCATTTAATCCATATAAACAGTGTTTATATTTTGTTTCCATTTTCATTTGATCAAAATTCCACTTGTTCCACTTCAATATTTTGTACACTTTCTCATTATAAAAATTACGGTGTATAAGTAAAAAAAAAATTCATTTCTTCTAGGCTTCATCCCAAATAACTTTCCAAATTCCTCTTTACCGAGAGAGAGAGAGAGAGAGAGAGAGAGAGAGAGAGAGAGTTGAGTAGTGTCATTTAATTTATTTAACGGTTGTCTTTCATCAGTGGCAGTGCTTTGCTGCTTGCTGATGAAGAAAAGAAGACTGTCGCTCTTTCTGAGCTAAACTCAATGTGTTTTGTGTAAGCTTGGTTAGTAGTAGAGAGATATTCATCTTCACTTACTTTCTGACTGGCATACAAAATACATAAAACAATTAGTCAGGAAGGTTTGTTTTCTAAACACTCATGCTGTCCCAGTGCACGCCTACGGACCTATCGGAAAATGCCAGAACGAGAAGCCTGCATTTGCACTGCAAATAAATAAGGACAGCAGTCAGAGACGAGCGCTTAATAGTTTCTTAAGAGTTCATTTGCTTGGTGTGTAGATCAAATGAAAATCAAGTGAGACAGCCTGTGCAACTGATCTTGTAAAAAGTACATGTATTATTATATAGAACACAAGGGTTAAATATCATCATATTTCAAGGTACACAATTTAGTGCAGATTTTAATCTTAACCTTACAGAAATAAAAATACTAAACAAAATACAGTACAAGACAAACATGGAGAGTAAAAAAGCATGCATTCTTTTTACAAGTAGTGCAGTGTGTACTTTTAACAGCTGCAAACTGTATAATTCTATAAAACAGAATCCTGAGGGAAAGCTATCAGCAGTAACACTGCGACATTTGGAGGCTTGTAAAAGCCTGCACCCCTCATGGAGTCTGGCCCAGTCTTAAGGCAGATGACTCACAAAATCTGTAAGCTTTTGGCAGTAAGATCTTTGAAGATTGCACTGCTTGGCTACTTGACAAAGTAATTAACAATGACTTTTTGATTTAAATGGGAAATCAAGAAACGTTACTAAGCAACCTGATAGCTGCGGGTATCTAGCAGCTCACTAAATCTCTGGGAGCAATAGAGCACATAACGGCAGTGTTCAAATAGGGAGAAGGGGTAGATGAATTAAAACTGAGGCCCCGGAAAGGGAATCAGCAGAGGAGTAAAATTAGGGGCAAGGAAAAAAGTCTTGAAAAGGGACAGGATGAACACTAAATACTGACGAGCTGTCCTTCTGCATCACAGTCCCATAGCTCAATGGCCAGAGCTGCCAGCATCACAATGCTCCAGAGTCTTGGTGCGCATCCAGAGCTCATTTAAACTGGGCGTGATGGCATATGGCATTTCCATGGCAGTCCGCCTGGAGATTCTGATTGATGTACTTTACTACAGAGAGTGGATCTGCCAGTGTGTGAAACACCACAGCTATTTCACTAAACCCACCAAGTCTCTGGGTACAGCTGGTTAAATATATTTATTATTAACTCTGCAATTTTTTTTTTGAACATTGGGTTTCTTAACATTATGTTCAATTTACTTTCTGGGTTTAAGCTGTGTTGTCATGTAGTTTATTTACATACAGGATTCTCACAGGATCTGTTGGCCATGATGCACTATCCTGATTTTTTCCCCAGTGTTTGATGAGGTAATAGTTGTTTTCAAAACATGACATTCATTCCATGGAGTTCCATAGTTTCCTATGTTCCTGTAGTTCAGTTCATGACTCCAAGATATTTTCAGTGAAATTATGTGTAGAGTGGTGTTTTTATATACATTACAATGGTTTTAGAGGAGAGATGTGGAATGGGTGCTGACTGACAGTTAAAGTCAGTATTAAGGACACTTGGTCTTTGCTAAGATGGGAAAAACCTGAAAGAGAAGGTAGTAGAGTGTGAGGAATAAACCACAATTGTTTCTGCTTTTTTTTATTCTAAACGAATTTAGGTCTGTGAAGGGCAGGAAGCTGTTGCCAATGATTTAATTTGCACACCACTCAATGTGGTTTAATTTCTATTAAGTGTGATGATGCAGAGCTGTATCTGATGATAATAAAGGATGTAATGACTCATTTATTTATGGGTATAAAGAATTCGAATAGCAGAACATTTGACAACATTCATTTCTTAAATTGACACCAGGAGTTCATGCACTGTCACTCTGCAGTGACAACTGTGGTGGTCTCATTAAGGTTCTGTACTATACTCTCCTGACTGTGAAGCAATGAATCCCACTCCAATTTGTCTGGTTTTACAGTGACCATCAGTGACTATCTCCACAGGTTTTGTGTCATAAGCTCTAGGTTTTGAGCTATAACATGATGCTTTGCTTCCTCCTGGCATGTGAAATAATTAGTGTTTGAAATGAGTCTCAACAAGTTAATGTCATCTACATACCTGGACAACTTGCAAAACTCACACCATTTGTTTTCTTCACTGTTCACTATTTAATTGTTCAGTGTAATATTTGTGTATTTGGTGCCCAGCACCCCATTTTTCGGTGTGGTTTTCCTTACCACTGTCATCTCAATAGGCATCCAGAGCAAAGTTGGCATATTTATATAAAACTGCTTTGTCTTGATGTCTAAAGCACTATACATTGAATTGAATTTAATTAAATTATAAAAATTGGTGATGAACTCTGGACAGTTGAAGGAGGACATTTTATTCATTTTCCCATCCCTCATGGGCAAACTAACCATCCCAGACTTCCTATGTTCCTATTCATCACACCAAGATTTGCTAGTAACTATTTGAACTTTATATGACACTGCATATGGTCCTAGTAAAACCAGCTTACAGTCATGTCGTGGGAGTACATTGAGGGAAGGAGCACACAGGCCAGCCGTGCACAAGTACTAAGAGGCTTGAGATGCGGAAATAATCAATCCTGTTGTATACAGAAGGGAGAACACTGAGCTGCTTGAGTAGGTGCAAGGTCAAGTCTAAAAATGGAAAAATGCAGGGCCATGTTGATGGCATGGTTAACAAATGCACTACAGAACAAGGTTACGGAATAAGGTTTATGCTTTGTCTCCCTTTCAGTCATAGTTATATGAAAGGTTCTCAGTGGTGATGCTGACTAAAAACAGAGATCTCTATCTATAATGACTTAACAGATAATGATTACATAGATATTTAAGTGGTTATCATTAATTGACAGCAATGATACTGCTGGGTAATACTAAACATCACCTCTAGAGAGCAGTAGGGCTCCTGTAATGGAGCCATGGCCTTGTTAAACTCACATTTCGACAATGTTCTCAACACCCACTCCCCCTTATGCATCAAGCTGTTTGATCATCAGGCAGTAGCAGATGGGTCATTATCTGAATGTGTATGACAAACTATGTAGAGCCAGGCCTGAGGAGTCGGCCTTCCATTGCATCCAAGATAATACCAGCATGCCAGAAATTCTCCGGAACACCATTATATATCCATTATTTCCTTTCTCACACTCTTACACCTCAAAGCAAAGCAACAACAAAACCTGAATCTCGCCTAAGCTTTTTATTATTCCACACCTACACTACTAACCAACTTCCCTTTGTCTCAGCCACTCACACAGCTATTTAGTTTACACCCCAACACACACACACGCTTGCAGCCCTGAGGTCCCGAGTACTTTATCAGTCCATTACAGTGGCTTTAGTGGTGTGGTGAAAGCACAGTGGCCCCTGCTTCATTAATATCACATCTCTTTAAATAATGCCAAACTGCCTAATGCTCTGTGTTTGCCCATACCCACACAGCACACTTTACACCATGTTGCTCACCTCCAAGCCTCCTCATTCCTGTGTGCACATTTGCTCATCTAGTACCTGCTAATGAGCTCTGCAGAATGAAGCTCAGAGATCCAGCAGAGACAAATCTGCATTCTCTCTCTCTCTCTCTCTCTCTCTCATACACACACAGTATTGTACTTAACTCTGAAAACAATATATAGTATGCTCGCGGAGCAGCCTAAAATATCTCAAAATTTATTTAAGAAACATTTGAGGAACCTCTTTTAGGTTAAAAAAAAAAAAAAAAAAAAAAAAAAAAAAAAAAAAAGAAGTAATTATGACCAAACCAATACACACTGAAGGAGCAGTAGTATGTTCCCTGCCCACCCTGCTGTTTTCTCAGTTTCCTATGTAAGGCAGAGTAGGTTTGTCTGTGATCAATAAATCTTACAACTCAATATTTGTTATTCATTTGTTATTGAGCATGACCGTCTAGAGGTGACTATTTGAATTCCAAGCTTGTGTATGCAATATAGAATCATGCCCTGACAGTATCTACAGAGAAAAATAATTTAACATGCATCTCGGGCATAACATGAGGCGGTGTTGAGCTGGGTTCCGATAACAGTTATAGAGGGCATTGGGACAACATTATTAACCTGCTGGCGTGATACCAGAATATGAATTCTGTCCTTAGCAATTTGGTGGTGGTGTTATTCTTATTCCACCCAACATCCTGTTATTCCTCAAAGACACACACACACACACACACATGCACACAGTCTGCACTCTGATAGCCCACCTTGTATATGTGCCTGGCTGTTGTAGCTGTGTAACACAGTGGCTTCTGCTTGGCCATGGCTGTTAAATGGAGCTCCATGTGCAGGGACACCATGTGCTTCACTCCCAGCACATTGAAGCAGCCAATAGACTGCTCCCCTGCTCTCCTTCAGCTGTCTGTCTGTCTTATCAACTGTCTAGTCAACATGATGCACAGGGGACAGGAGTGCTCATGACAATGATCTGAAAACAAACAAACAAACAAAAAAGGCATACCTACAAAATCAAATCAGTTCATTTGCAGGAGTGCTGATTTTAGAAATGGGCTAAAAATTTAACATTAAAATTTGCTGGCATTAGCACTTTAAAAAATACATCACACACCCACACTTAATATGCTATACAGACAGATGCCTTGAAAGAAAGGTAAACATGGGGACCTACTTTAGATGATCATCTATAGCCATATGTTTTTATGGATGGCCCCATAAGGGCAGCTCTTTCCAACGCAGCAATTTTTTTTATTAAAGCTCACAAGTTGCACAGGTAACATCTGTGCCCATAAGAGCAGCAAAGGCTACAAAAACCGGCCATTCATATTTTATTGCCCATTTTGCCGGCCATCCATAATTCAGCAAGGCGCATACTTAACAGCTACACGCTTGGGGAATAGTCCAATTATACAGTGTGTCTGAAGAAAGACTGATTTGGGTTTGTAGTGGCGTTTGTTCATGTACATGGTACGCACAACATTATTGAAGTTATAAATATAACAAACTGCCAGGCAATGCTGAGTGTTAGGGAGTGGGTTTAAGTACCAGCATTGAGCTAACACCCCATCACGAGAGCCCGCAAATAACCTCCACAGAGAAAAGTTCTGGAGATAGGAATGCTAAAGTGTAATGCGAAAAATTATGGCAAGTGAAATGGATAATGATGCAGCATTTTGGTGTCTGCCTATTTTCAGAGTCTGTTAAAGGCTTTTTAGCCATTATGTGCAAGCTATTTTTATGCAATGTGGAGGAAGCTACGTGTGGAGCATACAACAATTACATTAATTTGAGAGTCCTTTTAGAGGGAATTGCAGAAGACTCAGTGTTTCATAATCATGTGATACTAAGTTAGAAAGAGAAAGATAGAACAGATATCAGCTATCATGCCAGGGATTCAAGGTTGTTTCATCATAAGTGATCTTAAAGCTGTGTTCGAAATCCATTTTTGAACTGCTTCCTCTCATAATTTGACTTCCAAGTAATGCTGCACTATCACATTTATTGTGCTGATATAAAAAAAAGTCTAAAAATCATATCACGCATTAATTTGACAGTCCTTTTAAAGACAATTTCAGAAAACTCTTAGGTTAGAAATATGTAATTACTTAACGTTTTAACATTTTCAGATTATTTAATCATGTGTACTTTTGGGTAAGTAAAAGAAATAATAAGTAAAAACAGAGGGGGTCTATTAGTCATGTCCTGCTTTACTCTGATGATTCTGAAAGCCTAATGAGTGTCCTTTTCCCAAGGAGAGCAGCAGAACCAAGTGCATAGCCATTCATCAGCTTTAGGGACACAGAGTCAGGAGGCTGTGTGGACAGACAGAAGGTGCACATCAGCAGGGACATGCTCTAAGCTCACTTTAGCCAGCCCCAGCTCCCTGTGAGCCTGCACCATCCCACAACATGGACCACAGAGACTGGCCTAATTGATCAGCCTGCCACTGCACTTTATTGTTAACAACAACTTGTCATGCAAACAAATTAGATTGTTGTGAGATGAGACCAATTAATTGTGATGTGCATGTGGCATGCCAAGTTTCCTGTGCCAAATGCAATTGGAAACAGGTTTTTTTTTCCAGGTACTAGTCTTAAATGCCAGTCCAATTTTTTTAAACTTCATGATAAGCATTTAAAGATATACACCCACAGGGCACTTTAATAGGAACACCTATTCTCCTGCTCATTCGTGTAATTATCCAATCAGCCAATGTGGCAGCAGTGCAATGCAGCACAGCAGGTCATGAGCTCCTGTCAATCTTCATATCAGATATCAGAACCAGGTAAAAAAAAAAAAAAAAAAAGTGATCTCAGTCGTCACCTGAAATTGTCTTTCATTGATCTTTGTCCAGTTTTGGTGACATTTTGCCCACTGTAGCCTCAAATTCCTATTCTTGGCTGACAGGAGTGGAAGCCGATGTGGTCTTCTGCTGTCGTAGCCAATTTGCCTCATTGTTTGACATATTGTGCATTTTAAAATGCTTTTCTTCATCGTGGTTGTAAAAAGTGGTTATTTCCTAAGAGCCAGAATTAGACAAACACAAGCCAACATTCAAAAAACAAAGTAGTGTGCCTTGCATTTCTGAAGACAGACTTCATTAACAATGCACATTAATTCATTCTCTCTCTCTCTCTCTCTCTCTCTCTCTCTCTCTCTCTCTCTCTCTCTCTCTCTCTCTCAGTTTGTCTATTCTCTTGTG
>JAQQZR010000038.1:11800209-11826809 GCA_030068235.1 Notoglanidium macrostoma
TCTCTCTCTCTCTCTCTCTCTCTCTCTCTCTCTCTCTCTCTCTCTCTCTCTCTCTCTCTCTCTCTCTCTCTCAGTTTGTCTTGTCTCTTGTGTGCCTATGGCAGACTAATATAATCTCTCCACAAATTCATTAAGTATGGAACTGGTCTTTTACAGCTTCTGTGGCCAAGAGCCAGATGTATGAATAAGTGCTGTTTTATAGCAATCATCCACAGCCAAAGATACACAGACTCCCAACTCATGAATCATTACGTGTGGAGTGCAGTGATGCAATGGCACCAGAATAGAATTACTATGCTAGATGCATCTTAAAGGATATAGCAGATAATTGGTCAAATCAAACACAGAGTGTAACCTGGCATAACTGGTGCTAATACATGTTTATTTGGATCTCATATCTCTAGGGTAGGCAAGGATTTTAGAAACATCATTACACTGTATTGGTGCAGTCTTAATATGCATCAGCTCTCATGTCACATCTTTTCTCCTCTGTTTACCAGAGTGTGTGCTGTGAAAGACACTTACTTTTGTTATGTAAATCAATCCCGTAGCAGATATCATGTCAGGGACTCAAGGTTGTTTCAACACAATTGATATTATAGCTGTTCTGGAAATCCATGTTATTGCATTGTTGAAATGCTTCCTCTATTAATATGGCATGTGAGAAATGCTGCAGCATCACGTGCGATTTATTTGTGTGTGTCTTGGGGAGAACTGTTGGCCGGAATAAATTTTTCATAAGTACTTCAGTAAATAAAAAAACGTGAAATCTTGTCCTTTAATAAAATATTCTGTGAACATTTAAAAGGAAACTCTGCATCAATATTATTTGTTTTGTAGCTTAAAAACTATTTACTTTAGAACAGTTCCTGTGGCAATCTACAAGAAGCATTTCTATTAATAAACAGCAATCAGGCTGAAAAGCTATGAGCGTCTTATCCTGAAATTAAATCAGACCGGAAACAAGAATTGAAACAAATTGCAAATGGCTATAATTAGTTTCAAGTAGATTCTGTAGCATTACATTGCCACAGCCTGCAAGATAGAAACCCAATCTAGTAAACTGTAAACCCTCTCGATTGGGTTACATTGAGAAAATGTATTAGCTTGAGTCAAGTTCACACAATAAAGAAAAGAGATGAAAAGCCATTTCTATGCAAATGGTGTTGACATGCATGGTCTATATTTCCCATTCATTATGGGGATCTAAATTGCTTTGCCACACACTTATTGAATTGAGATCTAAATTATCACTTAATCTAGTTGAGCTGTGATCTATTTTCATGGGGCAGTGCTTTAATTTGTTGTTATTGCACATTGGATGCTTGACTTGCAGTATTGAAGAAATATTTCTCCATCAATAAATCGCTTTCTTCAGTCTCCTCCCTGTCCCTCCTCTCTTCATCTCATCCCTCCCTCCATTTTTCAGAAACATCCCACTCCAATCCCTCCTCTGCTGTCAACATGGATGGAGGGATAGAGTGTAAAAAGAAAATGCTATTGCTCTTTTTTACGCTTGCTGGTGAATTATGATTCGGATGGGTTTAGGGAACACATCCTCCTTATTCCATCAGCTTCTTCCTGCCCATTTCACACCAGTCAATCCATGTGACACTCATTTCACGCCACAAATGAATGCTATCTAAAGCTTTCTGTGTCTTTCCTGAGCCTCTTTCATTAGCTTCTGTTCTTTTGCTCTATTTTTCTTTCATTCTAGGAGGCAGAGCTGTCACATTTTCACCATCTTGAACAAAAGAGTCTCCACAATGAGACAGTGGCCTGTGACAGCAGCCTCCATCCTTCTCTCTCTCTCTTCTTGATTGACATTTTCCAAGCTGACAGTGGCTTATGTATCAAGGAAAAGGGGGGCAAAACTAGATGTCACAACAGGTAGCTGTCACAGTGCACAAGAAGGAGAGATGTGATCGTCAGACACATCAGTGTCGACATGAACAACATATTGCTTTGGGGTAAATATGCCAGCCATTTCAGCCACATCATCTGGCTAAAACATTATGAATAACTTAATTACTATTTTTCTTCTCAGTTGACATTAGTCATGCATCAGAAGATTAGCTGGTTGTCACTGGGGTTATCTAACAAACAGAAATTGGGATATGCTTTTATGTAACGAAGTCCAACAGATGGAGCTTTCAGTCTCAACAAGACAGGCCAAACGAAGAAAGAGATATACAGGCAGCACAGTCAATCACACCATTCATGTGGATACAGAGGATCGTATATTAAAATAGAAAATTATAATGGCATGAAGAGCACATTGCCATCAACTAGCAAATATTTAAGGCACAAGCAATACTATACATCCTTTAAATAGACCCATCTTCATCCATCGATTTATACATTCAAATTCAACAACTGATTTAACCTGGTCATGGTCATGGTGGATCTAAGGCCTATCCTGGAAACACTGGGCATGAGATATGAATACATTGTGGCTGTGACAAGAGTCCATCTCAAATCACCATGCACACACATACAGTATTCACACACTCTTTCCCACCTAAAGCAATTTAATTTAAACAATCCACCTACTGGGAGGTGGGAGGAAACTGGAGAACCCAGAGGAAACCTACATAGGCAGGAAGACATGCATAGAAGCTCTGCGCAGACAGTAACCAGAGCTCAGGAGCAAACTAGAGATGTGAGGAGGCTAAACTATCCGCTGTTCTACCATTCTGCCCTATCTTGATACAAGTTACCAATATTCTCAAATTTCCTAAATAAAGTAGGGAGCCAAAAAAATTCTTTGTTAAATGCACCACAATGACCTATGTCATCATCTAAATTGTAGACTGATGAAAAACAAGACACTTTAAAAGTATTTACAGTGGTTCCTAATACTCAACAGGTTCAATCAAAACACCTACTCTGATTTAAAAACAACATGGGCTGAATGATTTATGGTCTGCATGAACCTCATAAAAAAGTAATACATCTCTATTGTGATTTACCTGGCAAGACTGCTTTCCAAGGTGTATCCTGTGCCCACGCACCTTATAATGCATCTATTATCCTATGTAGCCATATTAATGATGATATTAGAAACACAGTGCAAGGTTCAAGGATTAGTTTGATGCTGTAGTTAAGTCTAAATGCGAAGGATACTCAAAAGGCAAACTCAGATAGATGCGGCACCTTTGTTATTTTTCAGAAATATAAGCTATAAGAGTTAATAACAGTGGCAATTTAGTGAGTGTTTAATCCAGTTGTGCTTAAGCCAGGTCGTTTAGTATTCCGGTCAGATACTCTCTCTCTCTCTCTCTCTCTCTCTCTCTCAAACACACACACACACACACAAATGAAGAGAGTGAAGTCTCAGTCCCTCACATGACAGCGCTGTTATTTCTGAGGCAGCAGCAGCAGCAGCAGCATCAGAGCTGGACCTGCGCACTGTTTCTCTGCTCAGCTTCAGAGCTCAGAAGCGCATCTCAAAGGAGAGATGGAGGAAAAGGCAGCAATGCGTTCAGGGACTGCTTTCTGTGGATCCAATGCAATATCTGAACCTCATGTTTGTTATTCCTGCCGTCGCTTTCAGTTTTGATCCGTGGAGGAATAGCTCGCTTTTGTCTCGCCTTTAACCTTTTTCTTAGAGGAGACTGGAACTGACATAGGATGGCTCAGACAGAGCTGCTGTAGGAACTGCGTAAGTTTGAATTCTGGTGGACTGTGAGACAAGCCAAATAAGCACCAAAAGTAAATTCAGTCTATGGTTTAAATAGACAGTGAGCGACTAGAATGTTAGATGGGGATATCATTAAGTACTTGTGAACTACTTGTGTTAAAATATCCCGCCTGATTGAGATGGATCGGTGATCCGTCGTCTCAGGCAGCGTTATAACTTTGCCATGATGAAGTCCATCTTCTACAGCCGCTTTTTCATCTTGCTTCCGTGGGTGCTGATCGTCATCATCGTGATCGACATCGACACAAAGAGGTCCTCCGTGCGCAACACGGCGCATTCGTACCTGTCCCGGCTGAGCAGCGCGCCGCGGCGGGATGCAGCTGTCCACGCGCTCAACCGCACCGCGCCGCCGCCGCCGCCGCCGCTCATCTACGCCATCACACCCACGTACAGCCGCGCCGTGCAGAAAGCCGAGCTCACGCGTTTGGCCAACACTTTCCGCCAGGTCCCGCACTTTCACTGGATCGTGGTGGAGGACTCTGCAAGTCGCACCGAGCTCGTGTCGCGCTTCTTGGCGCGCGGCCGCGTCCCCTACACGCATTTGCACGTGCTCACTCCGCGCCGCTTTAAACGGGCCGGCATGCCGCGCGCCACCGAGCAGAGGAACGCCGCGCTCTCGTGGCTCCGCGCGCATCGCACAGCCACCGACTCCGGAGTGGTGTTCTTCGCCGACGATGATAACACGTACAGCCTGGAGCTTTTTGAAGAGGTAGACTTGCATCCAAACCTCAAGCAGAAATAGCAAAAGTTTAGTAGGGCTCGTGCTTATTTCCATGCACTGTATTTAAAATCACTCATGCGAGTGGCTTTATTCTCTGATGAAGCCCCTCGAATGAGTTCAAGCATCATCTAAATTATGATCAGGGGCAAACATGGCTTTCGCAGGTGGAACATCATTTTCTTAATGTGCTTCAACAACGTGGGAACAGTTTTAATACTTCTGTCCTGTGATTGACCTGTGATTAAAACAGGTTTTCAGTACAAACAAACCTAGTTTCGGCCCTAGTGTGCTATTTACCCAAGCTGCAATTGCATGGTCAGATTTAACATTTTCACTAGCGGATTCTTTGTCAGTCCTGCCAAGCAAAATGGTGTCTAAGTATCTTCTAGAGAAATATGATAAAGTAAAACATGTAGCCTAGCTAAGTGAACCGCATCATTTTATGTTATAGTAGTCCCTTCTTCTGGCCATCCATAGTTCACTCAGATCTTAACTGAAGTCTAATCTAAACCGTTTTTACACAATTATTTAGAATGCATAAACTGCTTACCAAATTTAATTAAAAGGATCAATCCATTAAACAAGCCTACAGTATAAAGATGTAAGCTTATGTGATTTAGCCGACAAGCTCAATAGAGACAATTATATCTGGCTAAAGTAGATTAGATGCTGAAAGCTTTGGAATGACTAGTTTAAGCAGGAAAAAGCAGTCTAGGCTACTTAAAGGTTGAGGCATCCTTCACTAATTTATATAGCAATTTGAAGTACTATGAAACAGCAGGAAGGGTTGCATGATTATGAACATCAGCAGGATAAGAGGAATTTCACCACAAACATGCAGTGCCAAAACAATCAGGGGTGATCAACATTATAAGAGGAAGGTCAGGGCCATAAGTGTAGCTAGTGTGTGTCTGTGTATGGTTTGTGTGTCGGTGTCGTTTGTCAGAGAGAATAGTTAAATGGGTTTCATGAAAATTGAAAGATCAGGATAAATTGCTTACTGAGAATGAGTGAATGAATGATTCAAACCAATTTAAAATACATTGTCATACTGAAGCTGGCCTTGGCTTGCCATCCTTTCATGTAAACCAAAGGTGCTAGAGCTCTCCTTTGGTCCTTCCAGTTTAACCCCAGTATTAGCTCACCTTGCCTTAACACTAGATGTTCAATCAAAATGAATAATAACCTTTACTCAGAAAGGATTTATAAGAGCCTGTCTCACAAAGTGCAGTTAAACACACCAACATTTTATTAGATGACTGTTATCATTTAAAATTAATCAGGCTAGGGTTTGATGGACTAAAAAGACTTCCACTTGTTAGATGCATATTTGATACCTCAAGGGAAACTGGGCAATTGTGTGATCCTGGCAATAACATCAGCTTAATTGCACTGCCAGTTTCAGACGTGTGAGTGAGCAGCCTGATAATCAGTAAGCTGTAGGATTCAGAACCTGAAAGTTTTGTGGGATTAGCCCTGTAAGACATATATGTATTTCAGGGAACTGGGAGCTGCAGAATCACCACTGTTGGCTTTTAATGCTTGTGTTAGTCAGTAACTTGCTGCAACACATTATGGCTGAAAACACACTGTGATTTACACACTAGTTTGTATAAATAATGTATACAATCTGTGCTAGTATGATGCTGCAACAAAGCTGGACATTAAATGAAGTTAGCATGACCAGAGCCCTCAATTTCAGGTTCAAGTTCATACCCATACAAACAATAAATTAATTAATTAAAGCTTCAATTCAGGTTAGGTTTAAGCAGTAATTAAAGAAACCCGATCCCTGTGCTGAATGACAATTTGTATAGCCTTGTTTGAAGAAACCTGCATTTTTAAACTCCAAAATAATTTTTTTTAATCCCTAGCCATGTAAATGATGACTAATTCACATCTCTGTCTGTCAAAGGAAAATAAATAGGTAACAAAAGTTAATATGGACACAATAATAGAAAGAGTATCTAGCTTTAAATTGTTATTCACTATTAACACAATAGCAGTAGATGATCATAAGAAGCTTGTCATATTATCTGTTAGCTGTGTAAATGTAGGGCATTGTGACTACACTGGTAGGCAGCTACACTTCCAGGATAATGAAAGCTGCCACATAACCCTCAGTTCTGACTGTTCTGCCATGCTGCGTGAAATGCCACGGTTCATTGGGTGTCTATGGCTATGGGCTAGAGGACTTGCTGCTCAAAATTCCAGTCAACCAATAGACATTTAAGGTGTATGCCTTAATATAAGGTGTACTAGCCTCAGACAAATATGCAAAGGGGAATTTCATGAAGCTATAACACCTTTGAATAAATTGAATAAATAAGGAAAATATAGTAAAGGGTTGGAAATTTTTTTTGTCAAATATATTTAAGATATTTTAGCTGTCTGTCCTGAATTTCTGCAGAGCGTTCAAGTGGAAAATACTATGGTCCATGAAATACATAAATAGCTGATAGAGGAATTTCTATGATATTGCTTCATCTTCTCATCATCTCTTGCTCATGCTCATTCTTTCTTCTGCCATTCACTTTGATCACACACTGGTTTATTTTCCCTCTTTCCACCCTTGTGTTCTTTAACCCCACCCCACTCCACTCTAGGTTGTAGACCTTTATCTCATGACTCATATCTGTCATATCACTTGTGTTCTCATATCTCAATATCAACCTCACCTTCCTCTTTTCCTGCTTTAGTCTTTCGGCTCTCCATTCGGTGTTCTCTTCGTGCTATATGCATTGCCTTCCAGACAAGCTGTTTTCATGTCACAGGCCTTATGAGAGCGAAAGACTCTCTTTACGCCATCAGCAGTGGCTTTGTCCTCCGAGTTCCTCTCTTTCTCCCCTGCCTCGTCTCTTTCAATTCATTTTCTCAACACAGCTGGACACAGAGTTGAGCACATGGAATAGACCATAAAGGGCAAAACATAACGCTATTGTGCTGATGAATGCAGCCCTGCTCGACATGAGCATATAAAACACCTCGGGCTTGATTTGGAGCACAGCAGTCTAAGTGCCATATTATCACTGCTCAAATCAGTCACATTCATAACAAGAGGCAGCTCCTTCATTATGATACCTCAGATAGCTCTGCCACACTATATTATATATTTGGGTTTTTTTCTGTCCTGTAGCGATGAGCATAAGTTCAATTTTCAACTTGACATTTGGTGGTATGATGGTGCTGCATGTTGTGTTGGTGCCTTGTGACGTGTTTGTGCAGTTCCTGAGTCTAAGGTACTCTCTGTATGGAGCTTCTCATGCTCTTCCATGTCTGTGTGTGCTTCTTCTGGGGTCTCTGGTTTCCTCCCACCTCTGTCTACATGGACTGGCTACTATCCTAGAGTGTCTGGACTCATCGTGAGCCTAACAAGAATAAAGCAGAAATTAACTTCATAAATACAGCTGCACATTGCTTTGCATATTGTTAGCCTATATAAAGCTGAGGTTTCATTATTTTTGTTTAAAGATTTCAAACCTCAAGATATTAAAGTGATTTCTTTAGCAGACTCTAATATTTTTTTGTTCTTGTAGTGGCAGGGTTATGTGTTCTTAGGTCTGACCTCGGATCTGTATGATGCCACTGCTTGCTTAACCGGAATGCCCCTGCTCTCCGACAGCTATGAATCCGGCTGCATTTGATGCATGTCAGTGCTGTAGTTGATGACTCAGTGGAATGATTGTGCAGCTGCAGGCACTGATGTCCTCACTACACTGGAGAGTTCTCTGGCTCTCTGGCTTTGATTTAGACTCTCATTTATAGAGCTCCATTACAGAGGAGAAGCCTTTGAAAAGTCCCTAGGAGCAGATGTGAAGGGGGTGGTGAAGGGACGGCATTAGAGCCGAGCTGCTCAGATACAGCAACACTCCGAGCACAAGCTTCAAAGCGTCCTCCAGTCCATAGGCATCGTCGTCTGACACTTCACTATGCCATGTACCATGCTTACATGAATAGCACAGCCATTAAATATTTAAAGCCTACTCTGACTTTTTTGAATGGAGAAAAAAAAAAAAAAATCACAATGGCTTATTCACCCACTCCTTGAATTCTATCCACACTTTCTAGTTCCTATTCTTCTTCAGCGAAAAGAACAAAAAGATCATTTAGCTTTAGGTTGTTTTAATTTGTGCTAGCAGAAAGCTACCCTCAAAAATAATATCTGCTATATAAACAGTGTGCTGCATCAGGTGCGAATCTTATTGCTTTTTCAGCCTCAGAGTGGCTGCAGATGGATGAGGTTATTCAAACTGAAAATGAGCCAACGTGCTGTAATACAATCCCGCAGAAATCCTCTCTCATCTACTGAAATTCAATAAAAATAGATGGCTTGACAACAAGCACCAGTAGATCAACACAAACCGTATCCAAACATTTTATATCTAGAAATGAATTTTGCAGTCCCTAGAGGAAAGACAGGTGAAGTGTGTGCTCGCTGAAGCTTTTTATTAAACATAAACTGTCATATTCTTAGAACACACTTTGACTCTAAAGTGCATTTTATGCTTTTTTTCCCCCCTTTCAGATGCGATCGACTAAAGGAGTATCCGTGTGGCCTGTGGGGCTCGTAGGGGGCCGCAGGTATGAGCGCCCTATAGTAGAAAAGGGCAAAGTGGTGGGCTGGTACACAGGCTGGAAGGCTGACCGACCCTTTGCCATCGATATGGCAGGTAAGACTTAAAAAAAAATAAAAATAAATAAATACTTAAACAGCAGCTGTGGCCAACATTTAACGGATTCAGTAATTTACTGTCTTTTATCTATCACTATATTGAATACACACATTTGACACAGCTTGAAGACTCAGCATAACATCTCTTAAAAGGACAACGTGTCTCCCAGTCCTTCTCTTCTGGGTCAGCTGTAAAACCTTGTCATTTGCACAGTGAAATGTGTGATGGACAGCTGGACTGATTGTAGCTGTAGTAGCTCTCAGTGGGACACAGAATGCCACTCTGCAGAAGATCCCAAAACGAAAGTCACTCAAGACGTCTGCAGAGATACAAGGGCACTAAAACATGACAGCAAAGCATTGGGATTTAAGAGAGCATGGGGTGGCTGAAATACTCAAAGAACATGGAATAAAGACAGCTATAGTAGCTTGTAAAATCCCTCACAGTCTTGTTTGAAGGGCTTAACATTTTGCCTATAGTAAATAAGACACTGATAAAACACAGTGGTTCCACAAAAAGTCAGTAAGTCAAAAAAATGTGTATAGACCTTTTCCTTTATCAGAAAAAAAAAAGTTCATACCCATCCCCTTCTTCTGATAAACTAGTGTTGTATGGCATTCATTTGCATATTAGAACATGTTTGGCTCTTATATGACACTAACACTTGCTTATCATGTGTTCAGTACTAAGCTCTTGTTTCTCTAGAGAACGCAAACCAACTGCATGGCCATTTATAACAATTTCACTAGTTTGCTTTCTGATATTAAATACCCAAAAGTATTAAATCATTATATACGGAGTTTAAAAAGAGTAAAGAATATGTTCTAGATAACAAGCTGATTTTAGGCTGTCCGGGCAAAAGACTGTGATAGTGTTTTCTGTTCTTCACGCTGCATGGCTGTTTAACGGTGGTGCTTGTGCCACATACAAAGATGACCCCAAATTAAGTAGGTCAGGTTCTTCACATAAGTGCTGTTTTTTTTTGTATGCAAGCAACAACTAAATATGAATCTAATACGCTCAGAACACTAGAACATTTCATGTTCCTTGGTGCAGTTTGTCAGTTATGGTGCAGAACAATCCAAATAACTATTTGTCATACCTCAAAGGATAGATTACTCACCAAGTGCATTTGGAAATAATGGCTCTGAGACCTAGATCAATCATTGCTGACAGGATGCTGACTCTCTGAGAACTAAGGGGTGCTCTTAATTAATGCCCTTAATGACTTTCCCTCCGAAAACAAATTAACCTATGACAACAGTAATAACACAACATCAAGACTTCTGTGGCAGCGTATTAAAGTGTGAACCAGCCTTTTTCTGCTACAACTCACTGCATTCTGCTGATTTACTGCATTTCCTTTGCAGCAGTGTACAGGCAGTGTATTAACATCTGTGTGGCAGGAAGGTGCTGACACGTCTGAAACATGCAGAGTGCCAGAGTTCGCTTCCTGCAAACTGAGGAGGATAAAGAGAATGGCAGAGCTCCAGATATACAGCGAGAGCAGCAATGCAGAGCAAAGCAGAATGGAGCGGCAAACTCTCCAGGCTCCTGCAGTGCCTCTGGATGTTGTGCTGTTAATTAATGGCTGATAACATGAGACTGCATCATCCTCGCCTTTCTTCCTGCTCCCAGATTGCTTCCCATCAGTATTTTGATCCTTTCCCTCTACCCCTCCCCAGCTGGCTCCTGTTCTTATCTCTGGATCAGCCACCTGTAACATCAGCATCGGTATAAAATTCTATATAAAAATTTCAAAACCATTTAAGCTTCATGAGCTTGATCTATTAAGCTTGCCTCAGAACAAAAGCAGAGAATAATGAGATGAATTTAGTATTCCTGTTGTCTAGGTCCTGCATAGAACAAACACAATAGCGGAGTAAAGAGGTCCCTCCTCACCTCTCACTGTGTTCAAGTGCAGCTCGCACCTGAAGAGAGGCTCAAGTGTTTGTCCTAACACAGATGCCTTTCTAATATAACCCTGATATTTGCCATGTAACTTTACTTATATAAGTTTAAAAAAAAAAAAAAAGAAAAGTCTGCATTGCAGTTACCCAAGGTTTGGCCCATGTGACTCACCCCAACCTGTCTGTGTCTAAGGCAATGAGTGGGCTGCATTAGCACAATGTGATTTTTTTGATTGCTCATGGCTGCCGACAAGCAAAGGGTGCACACAGTGCCTGTGCCTAGAACACTAAATCTGGAGAGCCCTTGAACACTGCTGAGTCCATGGAAAGCTAAATACAGCAAGAATGAATAAAATATAATAAATCCTTTCCCTTTGAGCTTTATCAAAGTGGCTCCGATATAATGATGAACTCGTACAAGAGCAATATCAAAACGGAACGTAGTTAAAAAGGCTAAGAGCATTAGAGGTAAATTGACCGACCATCATCTATTAATAAACCGTAGCAAGGCTCATGATGGAACATACCTTGAAGCTCTACTTATAGAGCAGGGACACAGTTGCGTACCTCAGCTGAATCTCAACCTCTCTGCTGCAGTGAAGTGACTGTCGCTGTGGGGGTGGCAGAAACCCAGGTGGCTTTAGCTAAAGCACAGGCGTCCTAGAAAAATCAGCCTGTACCTGGGATAAAAAACACAACTGAGGGTTATATTTCCCTCTGGACTTTTTTTTTTTTTTTTTTAAAAAGGGAGACTGTTTCTGTGCAACCCACCACCATACAACACATACATAGGACTGTGAAGACTTTATTAAAATTACTCTAAAGAAATGTGAAGAGGGCAAATGAACACATGACATGGTGAAAAGATAAAGGTGATCCAGCAGGGCAAGGAATTATAGAAGACCGAGTTTGAATGCGCATGAGCTTGCGTGTAGGAACTGGCTGAAATGAAACGGCAGGAATATCGCAGATGAAATGGATTTTGAATATATTCACTATAAATACTCCTAACAATCAGCAAACATAAAAAACCCAGATACACAAATTGCCCTTCAGAACATAAAGTCCCAGATGTTTAGTTAAATGGGTGTCTTGAAGGACTATTACACCAAGGCCCAAATAAAAAAGCATCCTTGATTAAAGAAAAAACTTGCTATATCCTCTAAATGAATACTCATATCTTGGATAGATCAAGGAAAATCATTACATCTTTCTGCCAGGCAGAATGTAAAGGAGCGACAGAACAAAGAGTCTCGGTCTGGTGAAAGGCAAGGTAAAGGCAACCATGTCAGTTTCATGAGGCCTGTGGAAGAAAGGATCTACTGACACTGTGATAATTGGCAGCAGTGGGCAAGGGCTAAGCGTAAAACTAAAATATTTAATATCTCTAATAATGCACAGCAGAAGTTTCCTGAAGGACAAGAGAAGTAAGATGAAAAAACTGGCTTCCGTAATACTCCAAGTCATGATCTTTGCATTTCTGACCATTTAAAGTTAGTAACATGACCTCTAAGCACTGCCGTAGTGCTCACCTTACTACCCTACACTGACTGAAGCTGTGGATGAAGAGTTTACTTTTCCCAATGTTCCCTTCCGCCATACATCAGTTAGCTCCTGTTCCCATTTAGATTTTGTGTTGCAGACACTAAAGTGGTAAATAAGATGCGAGTGCCGTTCTAGATTGGACACAGTATAAAAAGCATTTTCAGTGGAGACTTAAGGGGGACTTTTCATAGGAGTAAAAAATCAGTTGTGTGTGCAATGGCAAAGCTGATGGTAGAAGTGGGACAGGTTTTATTTTGAGTATAACAATACATAAGTGCAAAATAAGTCCCCATTATAATGATCACCAAAGGACATATTGTCAGCTTAAAACATCAGCAGGAGAGGAAAGAGACATGCAATTAAATTTAAAATGATGGCAAAATCTAAATGTTAAGTGCAGACAGCAAGACAGGCTGTCACCTTTCACTAAACAGAGTGCAGTACTTTTGGTTTCTAATCATGGCCAAGAACTGCATACTATCACAGGAAGAGGCCATTTCACTGTTATTACACAGGGCATTACTGACATTACTCACCAGTAACTGTTTATAAGTTATAAGAGAACAAAACTCTTATAACTTTTAAAGATGGGATACTGTGAGCTTTTTTGCAATCAAGTGACAACATTGTGCTCTGAAAAAGCTCACTGTATCACAGTGTTTAAGAGTTAATTTTCCCTGTTGGAAGTCAGTGTAAGTGCGAATCGCCAATCAAGTTGCAGCCTTCAGGATGCTGAAGCTTGTGAATAGGTATGTGTACAAAAGTGTATGTAACTGAGGCTAACATAAGTCTCATATGAAGAATGAAGTATGGGAAAATAAAGTCTCCCAGCAGTAAACTCAATCTTCTCATATATGGCATTACATTAACTTCTCTCCTCTTTTCCATGGCTTAGGCTTTGCCGTGAACCTCCAGGTGATCCTAGCTAACCCACGAGCTCTGTTCAAGAGGAGAGGAGCCAAGCCAGGCATGCAGGAGTCTGACTTCCTCAAACAAATAACCAAGCTGGAGGACCTGGAGCCAAAGGCTCGCAACTGCACCCAGGTCAGTACTGTTGCCCTACAGTATACAAGATAAAGTAAACAATATTGCCAAATGTATGTGGACACATGAAAATCACACCCATATGTGGGCCTTTTTCATTCGGTTACCACAAAGTTGGAAGCACACAATTATCTAGAACGTATGCTGTAGCACTACAATTTTCCTTCACTGGAACTAAGGGGCCAAATCCTGTTCCAGCACGACAATGTACCTGTGCAGAAGACAAAGTCCTCTTCCAGGCTTAAGGGACCAATACTCCCCCCTCCCATCCTTACTACCTTTTAAAGAGGGACAATAGAGAGTGTCCCGTTCAGCTGTCTCACTCTGGGGTACAGGAACTGCACAGTTTCCAACCACAAGATTGTCAGAACGGCTGAAAATATCAAGTGTCTCTTACAAGAACGGCTGCATCTACAAGCCACCAGCATTGCGAACGACCCCTCTCACCCACCCCATGGACTCTTCACCATCCAGTCATCTGACAGAAGGTACAGGAATATCCATGCCTCCACTAGCACCTCCGTAGCAGTTCCTTCCATGAGGCAGTCAGATTACTCAACACCCTGCTGCCTCTCAATGTTAGTCAAACACCTAACCCATTATGACTCAATACCACAGCACTGTACACAGATGTCCTGCAGTCATCTCACATTTGTATATTTGCACTCTAGGCAGTCTTGTATACTGTTGTGTCCTGAAGAAATGACACTTCATTCCAATGTATATATGCGCTATATAGAGGAATGACAATAAAAATCCCACTTGACTTGGCTTAAAGACATGGCTTGCCAAGGCTGTTGTGGAAGAACTCAAGTGGCCTGCACAGAGCCATGACCTCAACCTCACTGTACACCTCTGGGATGAACTGAAATGCCGACTGCATGCCTAACCGCAGTAATGCTCTTGTGGCTGATTGGGCAGAAATCTCCACTGCCAAGTTCCAACATTTAGCACAAAGACTTCTCAGAAGATCGGAGGCTATTATAGTGACAACTCCATATTAATGCCCATGGTTTTGGAACAGGATGTTCAACAAGCAATTATGGGTGTGATGAAGTGTCCATGTGTACATGTGGTCATACCGTGTACCTTTAGTGATAAGTGAATCAGTGTCTGAAACATTCCTGCATAAGAAGTGGTGGGTCACAATATTTTTTGTCTCAATTGTACCTTAGTCTAATCTTGGCTAATCCCAGGCCTTTTAATTTCAGCCTTTAGGCTTTCAAAGTTTCATGTATTATTTGTGTATAATTGTTTCACACCTAAAAGGGAGGTTGGGGTGTTGTAGGGTCAATACACAGAACACATGTCTGAGCTGGTAATATCTCCTTACTTCTGTAGAAGGTCTCTCACTGCACCTTGTGTCAGAGTAGCTTCTCTTCCCAGGCCCTGCATGTCACAGTTAGTGCCATCATCATTATCACCCAATTATCCTAATGGCAGCGGTGCTGGGGTTATTAATAGTGACTATTAGCAGAGCTGACATTACCACTAATCACCAGTGTCAGCCAGTGGAGGACGCACGTCGTACAGCAGTGTCTTACACTGCTATCATTATCAGTCATAGCATAAAGGTTCTATATTCAACCTAGCATAGATCTGAAAGCATAACTCTACATTATACTTTAGCTTCATAAACAGAATACTGGACTCAGCAGAAAACCTTAAAGAATGCTGCAAGTGACTGATTAAATTAAAGAAGCAAAATGGCTTCAAATGAATATGGATTGTAACACTTATTTTAATAGATGACATTCAATTAAACACTCATCAAGAAAAAAATAGACAAGGAGACTTTGTCTTGACATTCATGGTTCAGCTCACTCATTGTCATAGCCGTGTACGAGTCTGTGCATCCAAGCAAAGCTTTACACACATCTTAAGAAAAGGTCAAACTTCTGTAAGTGTTTTAAAATCATCTCTGGGGACGACAAAGAACAAGCTGTACCACAGAGAGGGCGACGTGGGCAGCTCTCAGTGTGCAGCTCAACAGGAAGGGTTGTGATGTTGGACTGATTGGCTTGGTTCAGAGACTCAACTGAGCAATCAGGAGATGGTGGATGGGAGAGCAGAAAAAGAAAAAGAGGGAGGCAGAGGCGGAGACTGACAGTGAAATAGAATTGGCAAATGAAGGACAGAATGACAGATGTGGAAAGATGGAGGTTGGAGTAGGGCAGGAAGCTAGAGAATGAACAAGCTTGTGCACTGAGAGAAGCCATTCTCAGTCCCGATTCAGAGACTCTGCTGCTTATTAATGTCAACATGCATCTCACTCTCGATGTCTAGAACCTGCCAGCTTAGCACACAACACAATCAATCAGATGATTCCTCCTCTCTGCAATGCACTGAACCTTAAAGATATATTTCAGTCTAAAGCCTCATCAGACTCAGTAACTAGCGCTCCAGATATGGTTTTATTTATTCATATAAAAATAAAAAAATGTCTTAGAAGACAGCTACACAGGAACCTATATATGAACCATTTTAAGACACCTCCAGAAGCATATGTTACAGCTTTGCCAAAATATTGACATCCGGCTTCAGGTTAGTTGGAATAAAGTACTATTTGAGACAAAATAATGAAGAACCCAACTATTTTAACTAGAAATTCTTAAAAAAAAAAAAAAAAAAAAAATCATTAATCTTCTCTGGATTTTCCATCACCATTTCTAAGCGTCGTTGTTGCACCACAGCTGATGTGCAGGATTATGGGATGTACATGACAACAAAGAATAGATGCATGCCACCTTCAGTCAGATGATCCCAGCAGCATTCTATGTAAATATTCGATTTGAACAAAACGCCTTCCCCTTACCAAAGACAGCCAGAGTAGGTAGCAATTTTAATGTTTCAGACACACCAATAACACAAGCGCAGAAAGTAATGGTTGACCGAGTCGCTAAAGCCTAAAAGCTTTATTATGCAAACCCTAAAAACGTGTAAGCTCATTCCTCAAACACATACCATTAGAAGAAAAAACACAGGAGAGGCAGAATAGTTCAGAACGAAAAGTGCCAAGAACTCAGTTTTGCAAAAAGCTTTGCAACAGTTTTACTTCTTGGACCTTTTCTTAATTTTTCTATGCACTAGAGGAAAAGAGAGGTGTGGGATAACTGAAATCTTCAGCATTTTAAGTGGAGATCATCTCCTGTTGGTATGAACTTCGCATCAACTTCAAGGTGTCGCATCACTGGCTGCTGAATTAGTCTTGTTAGACATGCAAAACAAGCCAATTAACAGTACCATGTGCTTTGGAAGTGACGCGTCACACCCTGGGCGAGGCTGCATTAACAGCGCACACACGGCTGCTTGCACTCAGCTCTCACTTATAATTAAGAGAAGCCGCTACAAGAGGCCAGGGAGCCTACATGCTCGACAGCTTCGACCTTGAGCACAAACAGCATGAAACAGCACGACTGAGGGGTTACTGCTATAGATGCTGTCTAACTCTGACATCATTTTCTTCTTATATCTCACTTTATTTTCCTCCAAAACATCTTACTCTTACTAAGAAAAACAGTTATGTTGATGTCTCTTATCTGAGCATATGATTTTCTATTTCAGGTCCTGGTTTGGCACACCCGCACAGAGAAGGTCAACCTGGGCAACGAACCTAAACGACACCAGGACTCTGTTCTGATTGAGGTCTAGTGGACAGGCCTGGCGTGGGAGGCCTCACAGCATATTGCACCAAGTAGCCACTATCCCTGGTACTTTCCCAATTAGTGTCAACCTCTGGACTGATAGCTTGCTGATTCATGCTGGAAGCTCTGTGTGAACATTGATGTCTGTGTCATCTAACTCAACACGCTGGACCATCCAATTTAGTGAACTTATTTCTGGCTGCATAAATTGGCTGGGCATCATTTTGTTAATAAGAATATCCCATCACACTGAGGAAGCATACTGGCTTACTAGTAAAGAACTCAACTTTTAAATCTGTATCATTTGGTACAGCTTACTTCAGTGGCTGATAGTAGGAACCTTTATCGTAAGACTGAAGAAAAAATTTGGTGTGCAAGCAACTGATAAAATCACAACGATGATTCAATGTCTCTTAGAACCTGGAGAACTGAGGGACCAGCTGGAGAAGGTCTGCGAAACCGGAAGCATCTCAAGAGCCAGCTGTTGAAAAATAGAACATGTGGCTTAAATGTACATCAGGTGGACGTACATAACTGTAACTATACAAGTGTTTTGTATATAAGCAGTTATTGGATAAAGCTTAAAGCTTTCTGTAAAAAGACCTTATTGCCATGAATGTTTTGCTATGAGCCTGAGAAAATGGACATGAAGAAAGATCCAGGGCACAGGCAACCGCCTGAACCCAGCACTACAGGAACAAACCTTCGGATTACAACTGTCTTGATTCCAAATGACCCTCTGTTAAAAAGAAACTTAAGGAAGAAAAAAAAATTAACCATAAAACAAAACGAGAACTTTACAATAAACGAGGCATTAAGAAAAAAGGATCACACAATAATTCATGGCTACTCACTGTTTAATGCACGGAAATAACATTTTTTTCCTCTGTACTAGGCACCAGAAAAATGTAAACACATTATAGAAATAAACCTGGATGACGAGGTGTGGATGCTCACATTATTGCAAAGCAGAGGGACCCTGTCTTAGTGGACTTTCACTCTGCCTCTGTCATGGGACTAGCATGTTCATGTGTGTTTTCCTATGTGTGCGTTTGTTCGATTCAAAACATCAGCTAAAATTTCCTATTTGCACACAAATCATTTCTGTAGACACATCCCACTCTCGATTTTGTTCCCCATATCTCAGTTAATTATTCGAGCCCCATTCTCCCATTGGCCGTTACACTGCTGTTGAGTCGTCCAGGTTTATTTGCCTGTTGCTAACTGTGCTTCTCTGTAATGCACACATTAAAACATCACAGTAAAAGATGGACGAGGGTGTTGAAGCTGATGGGCTTGTACAGGGAGGGAAAGGTGAGAGGGGGGACTGACTGCTTCTCTATCTTATGCTTACATACAGTACATTGGATCATACAATAGCTGCTACAGGGCTTTAGGATATGGGGCATATACAATGATCAGGGTAAGGAGGTTGCTTGTGGTGGTCACAAACATGATAGCCATATCTCTGCCATTTAAATACTATTACTCACTATTGATTTGGTAATGATATATTAGACACTTGTATATTGGTCCAGCAGCTTTCTTCGCTGATATGTAATTTTTTTTTCAACCCAAAAAATATATAGAAGAACAAGAAGAAGAAGAAGAAGAAGAAGAAGAAGAAGAAAAAACTGCAAATAAGTCTGCCAGTTTCTTCAACTCTTCACACTCTCGATCACTCGGTTGACTCACAGGGGTGAGGTTGGACTGACAATCTCCAGTAAAAGAGTTATGGTTGGAAAGAAGAGGGAGCGGGAAAAAGAGCAGTACATGGATGAAACTCTTGGTGTGCTCTGGCGGTTGGTCAAGGGAGGGGAGACGGAGGGTTGGAGTGATGCTGCACCCTTTATTGTCCTCCACCCTCCCACGCTCACTCACTTCCAGAGCTGGGTACTCAGGGTCTGACCAGAAGGAGGTCCCACCCAGCCCCCCATACCGGTCCCGGGCTGCCCGAAGGCCATGGGGGCACCGTTCAGGTTCAGCCCAGACATCTGTTGATTCATCTAGTCAAAAAAAGAGAGTGAGACGAGAGATGTAATGAGCTTAAAATAACAGAAAGAAAGAACCCAGGTATTACCATGATAGCAGCCAACATCCTGCACTTTTAATCCTCTTCTCAGTCTAGCAATCTATGATTTTATTTTCCAGCAGTGCTTCACCTCCAGTCCATGTCTTTTCTATATCTATTCATATCCTTACTTCATCTATCCAAAATCATGCTTTAAGAAGGAAATAGAAAGAAATGAGAGAACTTAGATTGAGCTAGTCATCGCTTTGTACATACCTAAATGTCCAAACATCAAAAGGTGTACACTGAACATCTCTATTATTGGCTCACATTCCATGACCTTTAGGTTCTCAAAAGCATTGTATAACTCAGCCACAAATCTAAGTGAAGTTCACACCAGGCACAAAAGACTTCTGCTTTCACCTGAGACCTGTTACCCCAGATATAGTCGCTCTAACCAGAACAGCCAACAATGTCTACTGTAGCAGTGGCTTTTTAACATTCTGCTGAATGCTTTTAATTCCGGGACACCCGCAGATGCAAAGGGACACTGAAGTGAGGGGACTTTAATTAGGGTTGCACTTATACGAGATGCAAGCTGGATTTATAATACGTAATTAACCTTGTAGAGTGAGGGGTTCAAAATGTGTACGTATTTGTGTGCAATGTGCAATGAGTGATGAGCATTCATGCCAAGTATGGCTGTCATGGTCACTGCCTGCAATTGCTGTCAGTTATGAGGGGTTATTTGCTAATATATCCAGAACACAAAAATATTTTTGTGGTAGGTTTTACATTGTTTTCTATAAACATTCTGAACACACTCAATGGTTTCTCCCTTTGGGAACCTTTAAATAGTTTACGTAGAATGCTACACCACAGAGTTTCCTCATTGGACAGCCCTTTAGGATGATACAAGCTTTTAAATATCCAAAGAATCAGAGTATATGTAGCAGGATGTAAAATATGATGGTATACAAAAGCAAACTGAACATAACCAACAAATGAGAATAAGGTGAGATGAAGATTCAGTTAAAGGCTTCTACTGAAATACAAGTGGGCCAAATAAAGTGCACTGTTTCTTAAGTTCAAGTGCTGTGCTAGGGTTGATGTGATGTGAACTATTAGCCAATCACTGGGCAGGAGGTGAGATTTATCACAGTAACTAATCATGAGTACCTGTTTTACTGCATGTCCCCAAGATACCGCAGTAATTTTCTGTATGGCAAAACTGTCCTAATTAATAAGACCCTCATTTTGAATGAGAACCTTTAAATGGGAGGTGACTGAAGATTAGATGCTGTTAAATGATCTTTCTAATTCTGATGGGAGAATATGACAGCCTCTTTAGATGATGGCTTCATTGTAAATGATCAAAAATATCGCTGCCTCATTTGTAGCATCAAATCCTGTAAATGTCTGAGATGAAGCAGCCTTCAAATATCTAAAAGGTTTCATTTATCCATAGATTTTTATTAGTTTTGCAAATGTTCTGCTGGATTTTGGGGGAGTATCAATTTACTTTCGAAGGAAGTGCCCAAAGCCAAACTGAGTTTAATAGCATCTGTGCTTTTGTTAATCTCTATACAGCCTGGCTGGCATTAGACTAATGATCCACCCACCACAAGCACTAGTTGTGCATCATATGGATTTGCTGATGTGGCCATCATTCGAGTGAAAGCTCAGGCCTCTGAGATGAGATGCAGTGCATTAGCTAAGACCACTAAGCTAAGAAAGCTGCTGCGTTAAGTGTTTGGCACCCTGAATCTCCAGCAAAGACTTCCACATGATGCCATCAGCAGATTCAGTATCTTTGTGTCTGACTATTTTATAAATACGGCAGGTCGGGTCTTTTACCTGTCCCATGCTCCACTGGGTCTGCTGGCCAGGCTGCATGGTGTACATGTTCTGTGGGGGCACAACGCCTGCTGGCATTGCTCCAGCCTGCGCTCCCATCATGCCAGGCGCCACCCCCATTACTCCCGCTGGGGCGTTTCCCATAAAGCCATTGGGCATCGTCATGCCAACCATCATTCCAGTATTCTGGCCCATCATAGCCCCGCCCTGGCCCATAACTGCTCCCATCATGGTGGTTGGTGGCATGGGGCCACCCATAGCAGGGAAGGCCTGGAAGTTAGCTTGAGGCTGAGCAGGAAATGGCATCTGAGACGTACCGATGAACATAGCAGCTAGAGGGAGAGAGAAAACTAAATGAAAAACCTGGGTAAACAGCATACACACAACAGCAACCTTTACAACATCATACACACAAACAACAACATCAAAGATCAGCCAGCGCACAAACACTACAAAATAAAAAGACAGGAAGTACACAAAAGCCCACAAACAGACCCAAAATGAAGTGTGCACTAATCTGCAGTACTAGGCCAATTCACCTCAAGTGATCTTTGAGATGAGAGAGGAAGAAGGAGGTGCGTTGGCTGAAAGGGCTTATTAAGAGGTGACCTGACAGCGGAGAAATGGCAGAGCCTTCATTTGGAGGATGAACTTTTGGGGAAAAGTGATGTTTAAAGAGTGCTACTTGGAGTTTGAGCTAGGCAGGAGCTTTAAACTGCATTTATCAGCATCACAGTGCTGAATTGTGGAACCATTCAATGGCTAAATTATTGATACTCACATTCAGTCATGGGCTAAAGGCTGCTTCATGTTTTCTTTTCAACAGGTCGGAAACAGAAAGGCTGCTGCTGTAGCGGGAGGAAGGGGTTTAAGGAAAGGCAGTAGTATTGCTATAAGCACTGAAGCTAATTGTTTAATGTAGTAGTGGAAGTGTTGCAGCAGAGTTAAACTATTTTATCTAACATACCAAGGCAACATTGTTAAATGCTACAATGTTGCTTTATCTTACCGTAGTGTACACAATACATATTTTTAATCAACCTTTTAATCAACACCAAAAGTAACCCACAGCTACATTTACATTTCCTGCCCAACACTGCTGAGATGGTGTGATTGTATATATTGTAGTCTTTCTTGGATGTGGTGCGACATCTTTGGCAAAGCTGTGCACTATTTTATATAAAAAGACAAAAATAACATGTGCCTTCACATATTATTACTTGCTGTTTACTGCCCTGCTGCACTGACAGCCTGTAAACACCAACAATCCTCTAACTATTCTATAAAACATTAGTGTTTTATGCCTTCAGAAGTTTGTCTTGGGTGGTTCTGACAAACCACACACACAAAACCATTGTAACAGATTGAGTCAATGTTCCATTCATATACACACAGACAGACAGGCATAGAAAGACATGCACTGAGAGACGCACACAGACAAACAGGTAGTCGCAGATAAACTGAATTCACTCGACACCCCTTTTCATGGTCCCCCTTCTTATTTTTCTCTTTTCTGAAACACACAGTGGGCCATAATATTCACAGGGCTCTAAAGTCAATATTTGTGAGTGGTGTGGTGTGTACCTTGTGCAGGTTGTTGCGGAACAGTGCTGGACCCATACAGGGAGAGGATAGAGTCCTTGGAGAGAGGTTTCTTGGTTGAGTCCTCTGCTTTGTTGCTGCTGTTCTCACTGAACAGGTCCAGATCAGACTGGACCGGAGCGGCTCCTGCTGTACCCACAGTGCCCGAGGTAGCTCCCGCACCAGGACCTGCAGGTGTGCTCCCAGCTGCTTTAGTGGAATTGACCTGCACAGATCAGTGGACATGATCAGCTTGGTGAAAAAATGTAGTATACTTCACAAGATGCAACAACTTTGCATGCAACTCAAGTTGTAACGCCATCACTATAACTCTCATTAATAACAGCTTAAGCGATCTTATCGGGCCTAATAGCCACTAGAACAACAACAACAACAACAACAAAACTCCTGACTCCTAACATATCTTACAGTCTCTGAATTAATTAGTAATTCTTCATATGGGGATAATAGTGTGTAGAATGTGACTCATTATGCTCCCTGTTAAATTGAAATATATATAAGCATATTACACAATGCACCAGCAGTGCATTAGCATAATGATCACTGATCTCAGTTTATTAGTATTCAACAAAATTTGACAGTTGAATATTAGAAAAAAAAAAAAACATCGCCTGGTCTTTTTCCAATCTGTCCAGATCAACTGTCCAGTTTTGGTACACCATTGCCTACAGTAGCCTCAAATCCCTGTTCTTGTCTGACAGGAGTGAAACCTGATGTGGTCTTCTGCTGTTGTAGTCCATCCACCTCAAGGTTTGACATCGTGTGCATTCTGAGATGCTTTTCTGCTCAACACGGTTGTAGAAAGTGTTTATTTGAGTTACTGTAGACGTCCTGTCAGCTCCAACCAATCTGGTCATTCTTCGCTGATCTCTCTCATCAACAAGGCATTTCCGCCTACGGAAGTGCCACTGACTGGATGGTTGTTTTTTTTTTGTTTGTTTGTTTATTTGTTTTTCACACCATTCTCTTTAACCTCGTGAGTCTGTTGTGTGTGAAAATCCCAGAAGAGCAGTTTCTAAAAATCTGAAAGCAGTCGGTATGGAATGAACAACCATGCCACGCTCAAAGTCTCTGAGGTCACATTCCCCGCATTCTGATATTTGATGTGACCATTAACTGGAAATCTTGACCTGTATCTGCATGAATACTATGCACTGGATATCTGCATGAATAAGTGCTAGTTATAGAGGTGTTTCTAATAAAGTGGATGATGAGTGTATACATTATGCAATCTGTAGCTACTGAAAGTGCTAAGGTCTGTAAAATCACTTAGCGCCTGTACTGTTCAGTGACTATACTAGAAATGCTGTCTACCCACATAAACATGTCTAATATAATAGTTTAATATAGGTTTAATTAGAATTTATATCACTAGATTACTCTCTTTGCAGTTTGGTGTGCTGCTTTTCTATTTCATCACTTTTTTTTTTTTTTTAAGCAATGAAGGGGAATGCATGAAGAAAGCCATGGTCAATCAATAAAGCCAGATAAGATTCTTTTTTTGTTTTTACATTTTCACTTGACCAGCATCCAAAAGCCAAAGAACAACAGCATGGAGATGATATTAATTAATTAGCATGTTGCAAAGAGGACATTAGGATGGTAGCAAAGACTTGCAGTACTGGGTGGACTTGCAACTTGATTCGTTATACCCAAGACTTGCTTGGCACCTGAGGCTAAAAGACCTGGACTTGCTTATTTATATTTGATGACACCTCTTATGCATAGTCCAAGTACAGACTTGAATCTCTGTGGATGGAGCAAGCTTACAGTGTGATGGAGTGTGTACAGCCATTACACCCGAACTCATTTACAAAGGTATGATTGCAGTTGCTACCAGCAGGACCGAGGCTCCGCTGAAGCCTTATAGTGCAGCCAATCCCTGATGTAAAATGTGTGTTTAGTCTTGCTGAGATGTACGTTTTCACTGATGGGATAGTGCTATTGCTTGCCATTTCATAGAATTCCATCTGAAGCTGGCGTAATAGCCATTTATGGTAAATGATATCCAGCTAAATGCTGGCTGTAAGTCATCATCAATACCCCTCTACAGAGGAAAAACTCTGAGGCAGCTTTAGGAATGTGAACGCAGCATCTACCACAATATAATAGCCATTACTTATATTTATACTCCGTTTAATTCCACCATGCCTATACAAGTTATCAGGACATCCCCACTGGATTTTTTTTAAACCTCTGTCAAACGAACAGATTAATATCCAGTCAAGCACCTTATTAGTCAATTGAAGATGGAAGGCACCTAGCTACATACAGTATACTCCAAGGCTTTGAGGTCTTCTATCTTTCCTTAGCATCTCTGCCTCCTGGCAAGACCCTGTGATGTCTTTACCTCGAATCTAAAATGCCTGACACCAGTCTTAACAGAAATGTATTGAACCCTTTGCCTGTGTGTGCACAGCCTATAGTTTCTACTCCATCTCTGTTAAGTCATTTATGCGAAAGCAATTTACTTCTCTGTAAAGACAGGTGTAAAGCAAGGCCTGTCAAGAGCTGTGCCATAGCTTTGAGGCTACACTATGTAGCTAATTACTATACTTTTCACCCTCTATTGCTTTCCCACAAGCTCATCACTCAAAGGCATGAGACCAAGAGTGATGAGGAAAGAGGGAGGCTACATAACATCATTTGGATGCAAATGAACGGAGCAAAAACAATGAAGAATTGCTCAGCTCCACTGCTAGAGGCCCAGTAAAAGACGACTGATGAACACAAGCAACTTGAAAAACGAAAAACAACGAGTGAAAGGGCACAGACTCAGACACTCCGTCACACCTCAGCTCTCCCGCTGCCTATGTGTCAGCGTTCCAAAGCTGCAGGGCTGAATGGGCACTGTGGTGTTCGGGACGCTGGAGAAGCAGTGATGTCTCTGGGGACAGGGTGTGAAGGACTGGGGTGAAAGCACACTCAGAATATTAGCACTTTTCCAGTGAACAGCACAGTACAGCATGGCTTGGTAACAATTCCAAACCCAGGACTGTGCATGATGCTTCTCCATGACCTCTGGAGATCAGCTGGTGACTAGTGATATCCATGAGTAGTCAAATGATACTCGGATCTATAATCTGATTGGCTCAGCCCCGTTTAAAGCCGTTGTAAAAATCCTTGATATACAGTGCATACGAGTCAGCATATCTCTGGAAGGGAATGAAACCGATGTAAATCATGTCAGAACTCTTTCCTACTTCAATGTGACCTATAAACCTATAAAATAAAGTGAAAAACAAATCAAAAACATTTTAGGGAAAAACAAACAAACAAAAACTCGGTTGCATGAGTGCGCACACCCTTTTATAACTACGGATGTGGCTATGTTCAGAATCAACCGATCAATCAATTCATACTCATGTTAGATAGTAGTTAGTATACAACTGACATCAATTAAAGCGACTCTGATAAACCCGAAACAAAACGTAGCTGTTACTGTAGGATTTTAATGCTATCTTCTGGGTTGCATCAAACTTCAAAAGCCATGGTCAACAAAGAGCTTACAAAGCATGACCAGGACCTTTTACTGTTGAAAGGTATCATTTAGGAGAGGTGGACAAAAGAATTTCCAAGGCACTACATGTACCAGGGAACACAGTAGTGACAATCATCAACAAGTGGAGAAAACATGGCAACACTGATATTACCAAGAAGAGGACATCACTCCAAAATTGATAAGACCAGGAGAAAATTTGAGGCATACCGCAACATTAAAGGAGCTCCAGATAGATAGAAGATATAAGCCATAACATGTATATTTTTGCTAAAACATAAATATCATCACCCAAACCATATGGCAAAATGTGTTATTGTCTGATTAGACCAAGGTTGAACTTTGTATGGTGTGTATGGTATGTTTGACAGGGGGAAAAAAAAAAATAAAA
>JAQQZR010000038.1:11827409-11841755 GCA_030068235.1 Notoglanidium macrostoma
ACACACACACACACACACACACACACACACACACACACACACACACACACACACACACACACACACACACACAGCGGCTTCCTGTGAAACAGAGCAGGCTTTGTGTGATTAGCAGCCGTACACAGATAATTAGCACTCTGCTGGTGTACAGGGCTGGGTTGGGCTAATCCAGTTCCCCTCAGCAACCTCCATCTGCCTGGGAAACCAGAGAAAGAGTT
The DNA here is from genome assembly GCA_030068235.1 of Notoglanidium macrostoma. Classification (NCBI taxonomy): domain Eukaryota; kingdom Metazoa; phylum Chordata; class Actinopteri; order Siluriformes; family Auchenoglanididae; genus Notoglanidium; species Notoglanidium macrostoma. The sequence continues at coordinate 11,827,628 of JAQQZR010000038.1, forward strand.
GCTGAGAAAGGAGAGCCAATGATAGAAAAGACCAAAGAAAAAAAAAAAAGTTCTCGAATGACAAATGTGTTTGTTTGGAGTTGGTAAAGATTGAGGTTCACACCAGCAGGCACACTGACCGAGCATCTGAAGTGAAATGGGCATCAACAGCTTTAATGTCAAGCCATTTTGGACCGCTGATGCTGTGAGACTGAGGACTACAGTAAGAAAGAGGACAACAAACGACAAGCATGGAAAAGTACAGACACCATCCTTACATCTGGTTGTTGTTGTTGGGAGTGGGCGTTTTTATGAGTGCTTGAAAGAATATTATTTTACAAGAGGTTATAGAGTGGATACAAAAACTCTGAGGAATGCTTGAGAACGAAGAACCGTATCTGACCCTGAAGCCCTCTCTCCACAGAACTGCACTTCCATTAAACCTAACCTGGTACACCACAATTTCTCCTTGAACTGTCATAGCATGCTCTCTAAATAAGTGCTTTTCCAATCTATTTTCCATCCATTGCTAACACATAGGAGCTATTACCTCACAAAAGCACTCGCGCATTTCTCTGAACTGAGGGAAGTATGGAAAACAAAGTTAGTGGAATCCTAACTTACAGTGGAAATGTAAGGGCAGCTGATCGATGACATCAATAAATGTTTAGAAAATGCTTTTATATTTATATCGTAGAATGAGAGAGATGTTAAAGGAATTCTTACCCATGCAGGTTGTACATAGTTTTACTCATCTTTCCAAGAGTGGGGCCATACTACAAAATAGAAGTTCTCGTTAATTACTTTCCTGGATGGTTTGTAGGGTTCACGTGCAATCAAACTGCCAGCAATACAGCATGTTGCATTTAAAAATTTTTTTTTATAAATAATAAAACTCTTGATTTTTAAAAAAGATTTAAATAACATTATTTATTAAAAAAATCTGCAAAACAATTTTAGCCTCACATCAACTGCTTCTAGTCCATTATATTTCTGAAATCTTATAAAAATGCTATAAAAAGGTATCATCATAGGACTTCAAATATGTTAGCAATTTGCATGTGGACAAAAATGTCGACTTCACCATATTTGTACTATATCATTAATTCATTGGCTATCTATTTCCAAGCTTTATACGGTCCAGTGAAGAACAAGCAAGGAAATCAAGGGTGGTTTATACTTCTGAGCTTGAAGTGTAAACAGGGAGGGGGTTTACGGGTAAGTCTGATGAGCAGAGGTGACTGATGGATTCACACTCAGTCCTCCATAAGCATAACAGCATGTTAGGAGTATCTATGGTCCTGTGAATCAACAAACGCTGATTGGTTGAGGTGGGGATGTGTATTCGGATATTGCCAATATAATTCTTTAATCTAACCGCAAACCTGGAATCGCTCCAATGCAGCGCAATAATAAGAACAACTTATTCAGCAATCAAAAATGTGCTGATGTGCAGCGAGGTAAGGGAGAGGGAGAGAGAGAGAGAGAGAGAGAGAGAGAGAGAGAGAGAAATGTCGAGCTGCGGCTCATCTCATCACTGAGAGCATGAAATGCATACTCGCATAACTTCGCAAAATTTTATTTATGCAGATTAATTATAAAGCATGTGTATATATTCACATACAGTATAGATAGTGTTTCAGTCAGTTTTGGGGTAGTTAATCAAACATTTAAGTAAAAATAAAAAAAAATACAACATGTAGTGGACATGGTATGCAAAGGCTTATTATAGAGTCTCTTTTATTCACACTTATCTTTGATTCATCATTTCTGTATAGAGAAAAATGTTCAAAGTGCCCCATATATGATCTCATTTAATACCTAATAACACAGTATCTATTACTTAGTTAATCACTTTCTGGCCCCTAGGCGACATGTTCACATTTCGTGCAAAAATAAAGGCAAACAGCCATGCAACATGACACGACACACTGACAAGCTTACAAAAACACAGATAGGGAAGTATAAACCATGCTTCACTAAAGCATAGTGAGCTGAAGGATGGAAAATTAAACCTCCAGGGGGACAGCTGGGGGGCAATCTTTCCCAATTGCATATTCAAATTCCCAACATACAAACAAACAAACAAACAAACAAACAAAACCCAGATGGACGAATAATTTAGAACTGTCCAATGACCAACATAGTTTCTGTATTGGAAAGATGACAAAATGAAGTTAGAGTGGATATTAACCGTAGTGGTCAAGACAATAGGTTTCATGTTCAATCCTTATGCAAATCTTTAACGTTTGTCTTTTAAATGGAAGAGTACCAGATTCATGGAAAGGGGCTTTAATATACAGGATCCCTAAAAAAAAGAAAACATCCCTGATGACCCGTCTACCTTTGATGGACATTTCACTGTTACTGACAATAAAGTTTTTACTTGCCCACATTCTCCCCTGGCTTACAGAAAAGGGAATCTACTCTCCCCAAATCAAAAAGCATACGTTAGCCGTCAGAAAAACAACCCTTTTTTTGCTCCAAGATGGGAATTGATGACTTTAAAGTTTGATGCTGTTTTCTGGAATTCCATGATGCTTTTGGCACTTTAACATACAGTGTTATGATCCATGCCGTAAAAGAAACCTCCCCCAAGTCTACATTGACATAGCGGTAGAGGTCTCCAAGTCATCTGTGGCAACACACTAACAGACCCAATCCTGCTGGAAATTGGAATCAAAACAGGTTGTCCATGAAGTGTGGTCAACTTCATCTTGGCCATCAACCACTGGCTGAAGTGTAGAGGCCAGTGTGTGTCTCCATACAAACCTGTGAGCTGGATGACATGATCCATGAACTAACGATGAAATATGTGAGAGCTGCCATCCTCGCAATGAAACCACTCATATAGTGCACTGCACATTGGACAAACCTGAAACTACAAGGAAAACTGACATGTCTACCCTTTGCCGATCACTCACCGTCCCACTCTATCCTCTCAAACACAACCCTTGGTGAGGACATCATTATGAAAACCTGCCTTCAAGTCCTCCTGACAAAGCATAAACAGGCCACCTGGTATCTATCTAGCCATGACCCACACTGCATCCTCTATTCTTCCACCCACAAAAGCGAGACAACTGTGCATGTTCTAAATGCCTACAGTTTTCACAAGGCCTCTACATAGCTAGGCATGATCTGCAGACGGACCTGGTGACACAAAGCATTAAAGACGTGCAGGACGCGCTGTATAAATGGACTGGTTCTGAGACCAAAATATAGGCAGTGACTCTTGTGTAATATCCAAACGATACCACCGATATCACCCTTAAATAAAAATAGTAAAACAGTGACTATTATTGAAATAGGATGCTCTTGTTATTTGTATACAGACACTTGTTTCACCTCCAAGTTGCTGAAATATCAGCCTGGGTTTTCACTGCCAACTTATTGTTCCTGTGTTTGGGTGTGTTGGGCATGTACATGGGTTGCAGCTGGGTGGATTAAATGAGCTAAATGTAGAAAAGTACTGCTTGATTTCTGCCACAATAGGTAGTGTGTCCATGTGGAGATGATGAGGTCATGTCTACCCATAATTATTAGAGTCAGACTGATAATGGATACAAGCATTCTGCGTTGGAAAATGGACAATTCTGCAAGCATTCTGTGTTTGATCCATATGTGTACAAACCAGCAAAATGCTTTCATTAATGTTTGTATCTGTAATTCTTTTTCGGTGTTGAGATCTGAATTAAAGTATCAAAATGTGTATGTGTAAGAGAACCCAAAATTTTTGTGACTTTACAGGAAGAGTAAACATTTAAACAGAATTAATGATAAAGGTCAATAACAGTTTGGAACACTGCAAACAGCCCTATTGTCTTGTCCAGTCGAAGCAAAGTTGCCTCAAACAACTTAAAATGCATTCTCTAATAGAAACATGGAGAGCACTTTGCAGTAGCAATAACTGGCCCGGAGCCCAGTTCATACGTCTGCCTATGAGTCAGTTTCCAGACAACAGTCATTACAGCAGAGGCACTACAACACAACCCTGCCAAGGAGAAATGCGATCTGCTAAAACAAAACCAGACCACCAAAAGATCCAAGTAAAAAAAAAAAAAAAAAGTCAGCAATAAAACCAACAGGCAGAGAAAAGTGGGGCTATGGTAAATGAGCTGATAAATAAAACTGTGCTATGCTGCATGACAGTCAAGTGCTTAACATACTGCAGGGAAAGAGTCCAGTAGGAAGAACGGCAGTGAGTGATGGTGACAGGCGTTCTCCACAATGCCAGCTTCCATACGAGCTGCAGTGTAGCGGAAAGAAAGCAAAACAACTCTGCTTTCATTACGCATTTGTCCTACTGAGAGACCATCTGCACTAAGAGGCAGGAAAACCATAAGAGGTACAAATTCGGAACCCTGTAACGCACACATATATGGTGACCTACATCTGTGGTCTTGAACGTACGTGCCAGTCCGTTGCAGGACATCATGCACACAGGCATTCATAAACTCATTCATTTCTGGTGGTAATTGGTTTTGGGATGTGCGAGGAAACTAGAGAACCTGGAAGAAACTCACACCTACAAGGTGAGAACATGCACAGAAACTCCACACAGACAGTAAGCTCACGATTGAACCGGGGATCCTAGAGCCGTAAGGTGGCAATGCTATCCACTGCACCATTGTTCCACTCTAGAACAGTTGCGTGTCTTTGGACTGGAAGCTGTGTCCTCTAATCTGCAGACAGACTATCCTCGTTAATTCAGAATGACCGTGTGAGTTCAGAGTGTTTCTGCAAGTGCTAGTACTGTCAGTGAATAATAAAAAAAACCATTATTCTCTCTTTAAAAAAATAATGGAGGCAAAGTGAACCCGTTGAATTGGTTTTCCAACCCTTGCGCCAAACGTATTAGAACAGCAAGGCCAATCCTTTATTTTTGCCATACACTTACTAAGACATTTGGTTCTGAGATCAAAAGATGAATATTGGAGGATAGATCAGAATTTGTCTTATATGTAGCACCTCGGTCCTGGAGAAACGTTGTCTCGTTTCACTATACACTGTACCACACGTATATGGTTGAAGTGACAATAAAAGCCACTTGAACTTGAATTTCAGTTTCATTTCCTTGTATTTACCTCTAGATGCATTAAACTTGGCAAATGAAAACAAAATGGCACCTTTTGTTTAAAGCCACCCATTTTTCAAGTGATCAAAATATACTGGAACGTGACTGACAGGGGTTTTCCAACAACCTCCACAGGGCAAGTCAGGGCAGAAGGTATCACAATCAACACACCTTAACCCAACTGAGCATGCATTTCACATCCCAAAGGGGAGACTGAAGGGAGAAACACCCCAAAACAAACAACAACTAAGCTGCAGAACAAGCATCCTCAAAATGTAGAAATTTAGAGAATGAGAAAAAACGATGCATCATTACAGTACAGCAGTCAAAGTGCAAGAATCTGTATTTGTGTGTTTGATTTAAAATCTCATTGTGCATGTTTCTTCCCCTGCAAAATGTGTATGGCGTGAATAAAACCTAAAACAACAACAAAAAAAAATCCTTGAGAGTGTGTGTGTGTATATATATTTATTCACTGTTGGCATACTGCAGGCAGAAATGCCATGTGCCAGTGCTGCTGTACACTTTGGATGTAAGCAGCACTACTCTGACCTGACTGCATACCAGGTTTCAACAGCGTGGCAGGACAGATGAGCCACCATGATCTGGTCACTTGCTCCTAACCTTTAACTTCATAGAGCACAAAGCATGAGGGTTGGAATTTCAGTCCAACAATAAGTGTTGGATTTCTTTCTTTCACCAATATACCATTCCCTGTGCGGTGTCGTTGGAAGCATGTGCTAATGTATGTACATTTAATTCTCATTAAACACAAAGAATATAAATATGCTTTAGCGACTGCACACTGCTCAGATAACTGCTCAGTAGTGCCAACTAGACCATATGCTCTCTCTGCTCAATGTTGGTGTGTGTATGAAGATGCACCTGATATGTTTAGATATAAATTCTTCAACTGTGCTGTGTGTACTTTCAGTGTCTTATAGGAACACACACAGCTTTAAGCGGACATACAATGTAGTAACAATATGTTGTGGGACTGCATATGGACCTTGATATACTGTAGACTGATATTGGGACAGCAGGTGCTCAGGAATTAAGGTCCGGAGTAAAAATTGATTTACAATTGTACGCAGGCTCTACGCAGATCCTACGCCATAGACTATGGCCTACACCGTTGTGAGTATTTATACTGTACTTGTGTGCTGGTGTGTCAGAATTGCTATGCAATTACACTGCCAAAACACTAGTTGGTGGTGAGGTTTCTATACCACTGGGTTGAGTTTCTTTGGTACTTCAAACAATGATGACTGAAACTGAGGGGATGTTGGAGATGAAGCTAATAAATATTGAACAACAGTTACTTAGTAAATATAAAATATTGTCAGACTGAAAATCTTGTCCCTTCTCCGTCCTTTGACCACTGTTCCTTTTTCCTCTCTGACCTGTGATCTCCAGACAATTAAGGTCCTTATGACATGATCATGGATAGTTTAGGCTAAGCTATCATAAAGAACAAGATATACTGTTCCTGATTTCTCTTATGTCGCACTCCTCACCTCCATTACGTGGAGACTACAAGTCTCTTTTCCTCCACACAAAGGTGTTTTTCTGTTTATCTATTTCCTTGAGAATATTATGATGTCTATATTTCTCTGTAAAAATACTTCTAGACTTTCCGGAGTAAAATCAGACTGAGTTTAACACGACGTTGTGTCTGGTGTTGGCTCATTCTCCGAGCTCGACACGCGGAAGAAGGGAGAGAGAGACGGTTGCAGAGTCTGACAGAGATTGTACCTGAATCGAAGCTCTAACAAATATAAAAAATTTAAACATAAAATAAAGCGTGGGCACTTTCTTCCCTACTTGGGCCCCAGCTCCTCAAAGCAAGTTTTTTTCAGAGGAAAACATACTTATCCCACTACCAAGAGGACCAATCCTACTGGTAGCGGGAGAAGTCTGCGTCGCTGTGACATGTAGTTACATCTAGAGCACATGACGTACGTCATACCTGCCAGAAAACCGGTGCCAGGCCTCGAAAGTCTCATCTCTAAACATTTATAATTTACATGCAATCTTCAGTGGTTTCCAAGATTAATCTTGTAATTGAATTTGATTTTTTTTTCCAGTTTAAACTACTTTGAAAGATTGGTCCATTTTCACTTCAACAAGTGCAACATTACACACTAACTGATAGCAATATAGTATAGTTTTACACCTTGCTTCATCTCCCTCTAGAGACTGTTGCGGCAGCACTTTAATCCTGCAGTCTGTCCTGCTCCGTCACCTCCTCATCTGTACACTTTGCTCAAAGTTCAAAACCTTTAACTTTCATGCTAATACAGCCTCTAAATTTTTACAGGAATAACAAACAGTGCCTACCAACAAATTACCATTAGAATCACAAATTCACTCCCCGTCCACTTTATTAGGAACACCGGGACCTTCATGCAGTTATCTAATCACCCAGTCATGTAGCTGTAGAACAGTGCAAAAAACGTGCAGATACAGGGCTAGAGCTTCAGATTATTTTCACATCAAACATCAGAATGAAGAATGAGTGTGATCTCGGTGACTTGGATCATGGTATGGTTGTTGATACCAGATGGGCTGGTTTGGCCATTTTTCTCTGACCTCTCTTATCAACAAGGCCTTCCCACCCACAGAAGTGTCTCTCATGCAACGCTTTTTTATTTTTTCATACCATTCTTTATAAACTCTAGAGACTGTTGTGTGTGAAAATCCCAGGAGATCAGTAGTTTCTGAAATACTCAAACCAGCCCATCTGGTACCGACATCCATGCTACAATTAAAGTCACAGAGATCACACGTTTTCCATATTCTGATGTTTGATGAACATGAACTGAAACTTTTGACCTGTATCTGCATTTATGCAGTGGCAGTGGCACATGATTGGCTGATTAGATAGCAGCACAAATGTACCCGTGTGCAGGGGTTTCTAATAAACTGGACAGTGAATGTATATCAATATAAACATTTTGAATGCGTTTCATGGTGGAGTTTTTAAACTCATATGCCCAGCTGCATGTTTGAATTATATCCTGTGTCATTTGCAAATTATTTTGGATAAACAGGTTTGTCAAATCAATAAATGTAATGCCAATACAACATGGGACACTAGGCTCAGTGGCTGTGTTCTTCAAGAGAACATCCGTGCCTTTCACTTGTACTGCTGAGTACAGCACAGAATGAAGCTGGCTGCTGGAATGCAATATCAGTGCCCTATATATCCTGTCTGTTAGCTTAACCTTCGCACTGTAACTAATGTACAGGTGCAGAAGGGCGACTACATTACTGAAAAGGACTTGTAATTGCTAAAAGCTCCATCAGAGACCTCTTGCGAGAAGTCATCTCTGTCTGCTTCAAAGCAAACTGTTGAGATTTGGCTGCAGAAAGAACATGATTTAAACAAAATTCTACCGCATGTCAAGACGTGCACTAACCATGCTATGTATTCCTAGGTTGAGGCTAGTATTTTTATAACATGAAAGCTGAATAAAATAACTTGAGTGCAGTGGTATGCTGCATTCTGGATATCTCGGCTGAAAAACAACAGAAATGCTGTACACAGTTCATAAAATACTAATGTTTTTACATCATTTATGTATCTATTTATTATTTAGCACCAGCTCCATGGTCTCAGCGGATGCTTATTTTGCTTGATTTTATACCTTTATAAAAGGTTTATGTCCAGGTTCCATCAACATATTTTTCCCAATAAAGTCCATTTCAATCACTGCCTCTTCCCACATGTTCCACATGTTCACTACGTGGGAAGTTCCTGACAGATTCAAACAAACTAGTAGCTGAGAAAAATGCTGAAAGACAAAGAATAATCATTATCATTCTAACATATGCAGCTATGGGAAGAAGCTTGACTGGCATTAAAAGACTACAGACCTAACATAATTAACACAAGTCATTTTTCAGTTAGAGAGCTAAGAAGAATTGATAAGGATTTTTATAAAGCTGGAAAGAAATCTTGGAGTGCTTTGAAGCACCTTTGATGCTGTAAGGTTAAGAGAAATAAACAAAACGGTGCAATCAGATAGCAATATTGCAGAGCTCTAGGAAGTAAACTGCTGCATGCATGTGCAAGTGTGTCTCTTGGGAGAGCTGAGAGAAATGGGAGCAGGAGGCAAATCAGATGTGAAAGGAGGCAAGCCAGAGACTGGATTAACATGCAACGTCTAAAGCCACACTAAAGGAATGGAGAACAGGCACCCTGGTGGTCTCTTACGAAGGCTTGAGGAGAAACGAATTAACGCACCTCCCCCACTTGCTTCGTTTGAGGCTGGAGAAGCTGCCAGAAGTGAGAGCTGTGACACAAACCTGTGAGCCAACCAATCAGCTTTGTTCCACATGTTCGACAATTTTGCCATGCAATTGCTTGGTCCCAAGGAACAGTAAGGCTCATTCTCTCATTCCTGCTCTTTCACTTCTCTCCTCTGTGTTCTCGCCATGTCTTCTCTCCTCTACACCCAATCCAGGAAGCGAATTAACGCATCTCCCCCTCAAGCCACACAACACAAATCCTCACTCTCACAAATGCAATCCCATTGTTGCATCCGACATCTCTTATGGTATCCAAAATGACAAATCCATTATAACAGCTTGTGCGTAGCTGACGTGTCCTTCGCACACGCATTTTGAAGGAATGACAAACAAGGTGAGAAAGAACAAAATCTGCCATGATCCCAGATCAGACTCTCAGTGAAGTTCAGCAAGTTGTCAAAGAAGAAAGACAAAGGTAGCATCGGAGACTCTGATTGTTTCAAATTGCAGCTCTGCATACACTACCATGCATTAGCATACTGCAGTGTTTAAGTAGATACTGACCAATGTTTTGTCTGTAGTTTTCCAGTTCCATATCACATTTGTGACATAATCCTAATTCCTTCTCACGGGTATTCAGAGGCAGTGGATAGAGTTATGTCTAATGGATGTGTGTGTTTGTGTGTACATGGTGAATGAGCACTGCCAGTGGAGGATGCTGGTGTGCCCGTTTCTAAACTTTTTAATAAATCATTGGATTACGTGGGGAAAAGTTTTGTTAGAGATGCTGGCCTGCTTTCTGTTACCTCTGTCAGTTCCAGGCCTGAGGACCTGTGAGACCACAAGACTGCTCGCCCTCTTTTCTCTCACTCTCCCCTAGGTGGGGACAGGGAAGGGACAGGAGGTCCCAGCAGTGCACCAGTCCTCCCACATCAAAAACAAATTGCTCTTCATTCTAGAATCCCTAGTGTCCAGGCCAGGAGCAAGTGTACAAAGAAAAAGCATCCTTTATATTCCAGGACTGCATCCTAGGGGAGACACTGCACAGCAAGGACATATATTTGTGGAGCTTCCTAAAGGTCATGCAATACCAATACCAAGACTGTTGTCTCTCAGACAGCATCAAGTATTAGTAGGTGACCCTTACCCACAGTATTCTTGGTGCACACCATGGATTCCACACGGTGCAGGAAGCGTTTCTGCTCAGTGTTGACATGACAGCGTCACATGATTGCTACAGATTTGTCAGCTGCCCATTCACACTGCCAATCCGCCATTCTACCACATGCCAAAGTTGTGCTATTAGATTCATATCTGGGGCACTGGGAGGCTGGGTACACAGAGTACACCCATTTTCATGTTCATGGAACCAGTTTGAGAAGACATGGTGCATTATAATGCTGAAAATAGCCATTATAAGATGGGTTAATAGTGTCCATAAAAGGATATAAACATAGTCTTCTGCTGCTGTAGCCCATTTTTCTCATGGTTTGACGTGTTGTGCATTCTTAGATGCTTTTCTGCTCACCACAGTTCTAAAGAGTGATTGTGTTCACTGGATGTTTTGTGTTTTTCCACACGGTTCAATATAAACTCTAGAGACTGCTGTGTGTGAAAATCCCAGCACATGAGGAGTTTCTGAAATATTCAGACCAGCCCATCTGGCTCCAACAACCATGCTATCGTCAGAATCACTGAGAGCACATTTTCCCCAATTCTGATGTTTGATGTGAACATTAAGCTTTTGACCTGTGTTTGTATGATTACATGCATTGTGCTGCTGTCACATGACTAGCTGATTGAATAATTGCATGAAGGAGCAGGTCTACAGGAGATCCTAATTAAATTGCTGATGGGTGTAGTTTGTCTTTTTATCGGCAACTGGCTAGTTCAGGTTTCTTTCTTTTTTGAGGTGCTGCCACCTGCAGGTATTCCGAGTTATTTCCTCTCACGCAGGAAGAGAAGGAACGTGCCTCTCAGCCGTATTCTTGGCAGTGCATTCAACTGCAACTTTTCACAGAAGATGTCAATCGACAGCAGGCGGTACTCAGTCAGCTCTGGCTGGTGGTAATTTTTTGTTGTCAACCATAAAGAGACCCTACAGATCCTGGCCCCAGTCCAGGCCATTTAACATTAATGCATGATTAAGAAGGCATTCATTGGTTAAGCAGAACAGAGGAAAATCCTCTCCATCTCACCAACATCAGTCTTTTCTAATAGTCTTTTTCCCCATCTCTCTGGAAGGGCAAGCTCAATGCTAATTCTTTTATACTAGTTGCCGTGCATCCTTGTGTCCGGAAGACCTTACAAATCAATCCTGTCAGCTGTGACAAGAAAGGTAAATTTAACTATTGTGTCTGGGGGGAATTAAAACAACCCAATTTGACCTTTTCTTTGTATCTCTTTCAAAGTGGTTTCAAAGCAATAGAAAAGGGATAGACGTGGAGCAATGCTACATTACAAAGAGACTGCTTCTACTTTCTTTGGTGTTGAAGTGCCATCTATGAACCATAGTATTCAGGGTGTTCACTGCTAACCATCTGAGAAGAACTACAGAGCCTATATAGAGATCAGTGAATGTCACTGTCAAAAAGCAAAACAGCTCACTGATTCAAATGCGTAATCTTCCCTTCATTGTATGGACCGTTATATGGATCTGCATATTCCACCTATAGCTTTACATTGCTTTAACCATAAATTCTCAACAAAACAACACACTGACTGCACACTCACCTTTTGGTCATTATCTGATTATTCAAAAAGATCAAAATTTGCATATTATATCATCAAGCTATGTAATGCATGTGTATTCGGATATCTGTGCTTTCTACTACATCAATACACTTACTGCTTTTTTTTTTTTTTACTACTGCAAGGAAACGATGCAAGCAATAAAAGAAACACTCATCCCCAATTTTGGATATTAATGGAGACAGCTTGAAAAATGGCAGCATTAACAAGAATTTGCATTCATGAAACTATAGTGTCTCAAGAGAAAACTCAACAGCTGTGAGTAACCTTGAGTCAACTGAGCTTCCATTCTAACAAGAAAAATCCTAACAGATTAAATTATGTATTGTGTACGTTCAAAAAATGAAAAATACTATTTATTCTACTGCTTGTCTAATCCCAATATTTACAAGCCGCATGATGTAAAACGTGAGAAGACACTCCGTACTGGAAAATACAATATTAACTTGTGATGCTACTAAAAGAGATCCTGGTACCAAAACCTTTGAAGTCACTGTAACGGACTATTATGTAATTACATGTTTAAGCTTGACCACAGTAGATCAACTTCTTAAATATAATCCAGGGCCAGTCTAACCCAAGTGTTATACAAATACATTAGGAATAAGGACTTGAAGTGGGAAATGCTTGAGAATACATGCTGGGCTGTTGGACAAATCCTCTTTTACAGCTGACTTGAGCTTTATTAAACATTGAGCATAGAAAGACAACAGGATTTGGTGGGGAAAAGAAGTATGGTCAAGGAAAGGTCACAGCGTACCTGGTTTGTGTTGGTGCTTGATGGCAGAGGGTTGGACACCATCGGTCCAAAAATGTCCAAATCATCACTTATTGGAGCGGCACTTCCAGATCCCACCCCACTGCTGGTTGTGTTGACTGCAGGAGCATCTGAAAGGAAGAGTATGAGTGAAAGAATGAGAAAGAGAGAGAGCGAGAGAGCAAAAAAATTGAAGGTGTTGAAATGACAGGTCCAGGCTGACTGTCTCAAAGGGCAGTGGGTTCAGGCTATCTGACCTCTAACTCCCCTGTGCGAGTTAGGTTAAAAGGTCTCACAACCGCTGTGAATGTCAGAGAGTCATGGCTGCATGTCTATGTCCTGCCTTAGGGCATCAAGCACACAGTATGCCTTCTGCTACTGGCAATTTTTTTTTTTAAATCTACATCTTTCAACTTGAAACTGGAATAGTTAGGCTCTCTCAAGTGCATTGAATGAGTGTCATTCAAGCAGTTGTATTGGCAATAGAGGCAACTCCAGAACTATTAACAATCTTAAAAAAGAACTGGCAAATAAAATAAACATTACACGCATACATCCACAAGTCAACTCAATCAACTACAAAATAAAATTAGGTGCAGGAAGTTAATGAAGGAGATAAACCACCATTCACAGTTTCTGAATTTTACAGTTCAGCTACTTCATGGTATTGACAAGTTTCAAAATCACCTATGACAAGGATCTTGTGCTGTGGTCAGATGAGACCAAATTAGAACCTTTTTTGGTCATGCACATCACTGGTATGTTCGGCAAAAAAAATGCAGCATACAGGAAAAGCTTGCTCTCGGTCCACTGGCTCTCGGGTATCATGATTCTGCTGACTATCAGGATATTACAGTCCAAAATGACCACGGAAGGTTAGATTTGCTATAGATGGACGTTGTCAGATAATAACTCCAAATGCCATCCAAATCAACTATAAAATGCTGAAATACAAAATTTTGAAATTTCAGTTTCCAGATTTGAACTCAATTGAAGCCTTTCAATGTCGGAAGTGAAGAGTGCAGTCCACATGCAGAAACCTAACAATGTAAAGAAGCCTGCAATGCTCTACACTGAGGAGTGCAGGGGTCCGAGATGCTTCCAAATCAAGTGTCTCCAACCTTGTTAGTCATTACCACAGGAGCTGCTAGCTGAGGCTTCTCCAAATTCTTCATTATTTCAAAAATCATTAGTAAAAAAATAAAATAGTTTGATAACTAATTGGGGGCGGCACGGTGGTTAGCACTGTCGCCTCACAGCAAGAAGGTCCTGGGTTCGATCCCCGGCTCACCCAGGGTGCCTTTCTGTGT
>JAQQZR010000038.1:11842690-11853468 GCA_030068235.1 Notoglanidium macrostoma
GTGGTGGACTGGCGACCTGCCCAGGGTGTACCCCGCCTCTCGCCCGAAGATGCTGGGATTGGCTCCAGCTTCCCCACTCAAAAGGGATTCTAACCAACACCTCTCCTGTAGATATTTTTATTTATACATGCAATATTTTCTAATTAACTTATTTGGCTCTTTTTTCCAAAATATAAAGAATAAGTGATTTAAACTGCAGAGACCCTTCCTCAGATAAAGCAGTTACTGAAGATGAATGAATTCTGATGTTATTCAGTTTTGTGTGTTGCCAGTAATTCTGGTTTTGACTGTAAAAGCAAAGGACTTTCCTTCTGTCCCTGCTTCTCGTGCTACTTATTGACAGCATCCAAAAAAGGGAAGAAATCAAATCACACTCAACCAGCATCTGTGCCAGTGGTGAGAAAGGCAGCTGCTAACGGCTGACTCTAGTGGGATATTCAAATGCACTTCATTCAAGTCCTAGCTGGTGTCCGTTCTTCACACAACAGACCCTAGAGAACGATATCTGTATTAATGACATTTTTCTTTCTCTTTTTTTTTCCTTATAAGGACATCCAAATATACTTGGGGATGCGGGAGAGAATGAGAATGTACTGGAACAAGAAGAAGAGAGCCATGGGGTGGGAAGGTAGCGGGTGATGTAAATTTTCGCTCTGCTTTTATAACACGCTGTGCTGCTTCATGCTGCTGAGGGGAGAGGGGAAACACACAAAGGCAAGACACGATTCCATCATCACACATGGCTCATCATCAGCTCCCTCAGCCCTGGAGCACGCCATAAATTCTCCCATACACAAACAAACACACACACACACACACACACTGTGCCCCTAGCGGCATGGACGCACACTAACTAATCCATCTTGTTTTCCTCTTCCAACCCCTCATTTCTATCATTTCCTCTTCTCTCCTTACCACCACATGAGCCAAACACACACTCACACACACTAACACAGAGAGACAGAGAGAGAGAGAGAGGTGGAGGGAGATGAAAAATACAGACACTAGTGCAATTACGCGTATAGTTTTCATTGTTGAGAACATAATGGAGTATCTGTTGGCTTTGGTCATCCTGAGGGTCTCGCGTCGCCTTTCTGATCAACGCAGGGATGATTTGGTCAGCTGGCTTCTTTCTGTGTCATCTAACCAGCGCAAAGAGCCAGAAAGCAGCAACAGGACTATTATCCATAGCCTAGGGCTGGGTGATGTGCAGAGATGAGATCAATAACATGATAACCCAGCTGCACGAGAAACATTTCCCCTGGTGGAACAGTAACAAGTTTATCTCATCTCATCTTTCATAAATCCTATCACAATGCGCTTTTCGGAGAATACTGACCAGCTCCATTGTTACTCCAAGTAACACCGATCAGTCCGTGTGCATTGTGTTCATTCGTTTTCCATTTCCAAATGAAAACAGGGGGGGAAAAAGAAAAAAAAAAAAAAAAGGAAACAGCTTTTCTTTAAATAATAATAAAGTTTTCCTGGAACAAACTACAGCTAAATGAATCCAAATGAAAAAACAAAACAAAAAACAATGCGTACAGTAGTACATTTCAGCAACCTCGACGTACAAGCAGGCTATTTAAGTCTAGTTTAGATGTGCACTCTGTATAAAATTACGTTTTTTCCCCCTTATCGGTCAACCCTACAATAACCTCAGCTCTATTGCTGGAGCTGTATTCTAACCAGCACAAGCAGCTCAGTGGTGCACGAACAGAGCAGCTTCACTCAGACATGCTGGAGGAAGATAGTGGAGGAGGAGGAGGAGGAGGAGGAGGAGGGGATTGATTATTTGTGTCTTACCCAGGCCTAGCAGGTCGATAGCAGGCTCAGCACTCTTCTTAGGGCTGGCTCGGGAGTCTATCTGAATGTCCTCTCTCTTCTGTGATAGAAAGGAAAAAAACGAGAGGTTAGAAATGAGAGTTGGACAAACTTGAATGAAACCATTTTTTGTACGTTCAAGGTTTTTGCAATGTATTTAGCTTTTCGTACAGTGATTCATAGTGTCTGGCGCCGTACGCAAGGAATAAATTCCTGTTGAGATTCTCCGTATATACAGTATGTACTCACACACGCTCTCACGCACACGCTTTTAGCCCTCTCTGATTTGTGTCTGGTTAAAGAAGGCTCTTCTCTGTGATTGGCTGTGAGGGGCGTTTCTAGGTGAGAAGCAAAACTCTAAGCCAGACTGAGCTGCTGATCGATGAGTGCGGCAGCGGAGGATGGATCAAAGCCTCTTAAAACCATTACACACGTGCACACACACACACACACACACAGTCACACACATACACATACACACACAAACAGAAGGGGACCATCATGGACAGAGGCACATTTTTTACCTTTGTACAAGACAATAAAAAAGAAGAAATGATGACAAAAGCAATGTATTACCATCTAGTGTTTTATCTAGCCTGCATTGTCACATCTGAATCAAAACTCCAGCAAGTGGCATAAGCTTTATTTGCACAATAAAAGAGCATAAGAAATATTACATTGTCAGCTTCATCACACCCACTCTACAATGAAAATGTAGTCTGACAGAGTGATGAAAAGAAAGGGCAAATGAAGTAAGTTCTCTGATGAATAGCTGCTGGTTCTGACATGAGGAATTATCGGTAGACAAAAGGAACTGGATTTATAAGCACACACACAAAAAGCAAAAAATCATTGACTAATAATATCCTACAGTGTTACACTGGCTATAAAACAGTTTAATTACAATTCCTGCTATACCTTATAAATCTTCTTAAACATTCACCTAGGATACACAGATACCTTTTTTTTTTAACCATAATACCTAGCTAGAGCTGTGGCACATAATGAGCGCAAGTGCGTGGGTTTATCGAGCTAGGTGCTCTCAAAGCAGAGTAATTTGAGTCATTTTAAGCTCATTTGCACACTAAAGTGCTTATGATTCATGACTGATCTTCATCATGTTTCCTTTCTGTTGCATCTCAGCATGGTCCTTTGATGAACTAAACCAGAAAAAAAAATCCCGTTCTATTATTAGCCGACATCTGCTAGTTTATTAAAGAAATAAAAACACTTGTTATAGAGACGACATTTCCCCCGGTAGAGCTAGCTGTGCTCGTAGCCCTTCATTAATTACGCTAAGCTAATTCTGACACCACCCTCAAATTGCACACAGACAGAATTCATCAGGCTCTGAAAGTATTAATTACCAAAAACGCTGAAACTGCCGCTTTTAATCTTCCCACAGCGCTGAAAAGCTTTCCCAGAGTTAGACCTTTTTGTATTAAGCCTTTTGTGACCTTTTCATTTTCATATGTAGAAGCACAGCCAGCACTGCAATGTGAGGTACAACTGGCCTTTAGAAGCAGGGGAATAGCCCTCATTCAGCACCATGATTGAAACGTGTAGCAGTGAAGTGGTTAGCTTTGCTTGAATTATGCATGAATCCGGGAGCTCGGCTTCTTTTCTATTTTGCGGTGACAAGATAGACACTCGCGCGCGCGCAGATAAAAACCACTAATGCTTTTAGACAGACCACTCATCTGGAGCATAATTTTGTGGTTCAGATAAAGAAAAATAACAGCGCCTGGACAGACGAACACGGACACCTTCACAAGACGCACAAACACGCGAGACCCCGTAAATTACTAGCGCTGCCAAAGCTCTACTTTCTGCTCAATTCATCAAATCTATCGATCCACATTCCTCGACGCTTCCCGAGCCGTCTCATCCCACCCCTCCAGCTCTAGCGATGGCGTTTTTTCCCCCGATACTGTTGAGTGAATGGGTGTGAAATGAGTTGAACTCTGTGCTGTCTCTCATATCAAGGTCATTTCTAATTCATGAACACTTCCCTTTGATGGCACAGTAATTCCATTTGGGTCAGATTCACTCAGACCTGCCACGGCCTCGCTATGCAAACACGATCACGGAAAGAGAGACAGACGCTCACTGGTGATCAGACTACACGGAGGGCCACTTGTATCACATCAGAGCAGAATGAGGCCAACTTCACTAGGGCACTCGACACCCATTTCCGTTCCCTATATCTGGCAAACAAAGCAAAGACACTCCTACTGTGTGACGGATAGTAGTCTGAACTGTAACAGCTCTTGTGATGCACCACAGGGAGAGTAATCCAAGCAGCAGATATTAAACACCAGTTTAATGCAGACACCACTAAATGCAAAATCCCGCCACACAATCTGAATCACCCAATACAAGATGTTTTGATCGCTTTTCATCATCAAGCTCACTGCAAGACTGTCTAGAATCACACAACACACACTGGCAATCTGGGAATGCAGAATATCTCAACAACAATCATGACTACACATCGACGCACACACGGTGGACAACAGGTCAGTTCAGCTGTCACTGGCTGACTAACATTTATGGTGGTCTGGGAAAAGCAGTCGGATGAAAACAGCTAACATGTCGTTTTGTCCCCTTTACTTGGACACCACAAATATATTCCACCGAAAGGTTTTTGTTTACTTTTTGATCTTAGGCTATCTTTGCAGACATCAGATTAAGTACGGAGCAGGTTTAAACACGGATGTAAAAACAGTCAGTCCGCCCAAAAATGTGGAAATTCTTGCTGGCCAAGTTTGATTTCCTCACTCAGTGAATGTCGGGCTTTATTGTTGGAAAGCCAAACTCCAATGCAAAATGGAAGTAAGCCTAATCAGTTTAGTTTGTAATCAGATGCCAGCTGTCAAACGGTCTTCCATGCACCTGCACCACTCGGAGACTAGAATCATTAAATGCTCGGAATCCTTTTCACTTACGGGTGTAACTAGACTTTAAAATGTGTTCATTTGACTTGTGATTGGGATGCCAGGAAAAGAGAAAGATTTGAGTTCAGTTTTCAGGACTACATAGTAGAGAATGTCAAAATCTGCCAGGTCCGGTCACAGATGCTGTCAGGATTGATAAGCAAACTGGCATTTCCTGTACACTACAGGAAGTGTAAATATTACTGAGTAACATTCAAATTACTGAGTACTACGAAGTACCAAGCAGTAAATGTTACACGTGTTTACTATTTACTAATAGCATTTATAATTTACAACTGGTGGTAAGAACTGGACTGCGTACATGGGAAGGGTTATGATTGGATTTTATTGTGCTCATAATGCAACAAAGGATAATCTGGGAATATAATTGGTTAATCCTAGCCTAAAATCGGGACACTTTTGCAATCATCAGAAGTGAACAGACCTCTCACGATCCTCTAGCGTGGGCCAGATATAAGAAGAGCAAACAGCACGAAGAAAGAGCAAACTAATGCGTAAGAAACAAGATGAACACAAAAAACACACAGCATTTTCAGGATGTGTGAGATTTCTGTTTAGTTTTGAGGTAAGCAATTGCAGGTGTCATGACATATTTTAACCTTTTGTACTGAACTTACAATGTAAACATAATGCCTTGCATACATCTCCCATCTATATGAAACTGACCAGTGGTCCTCAATGACAGTGTAATAAAGAGCAATGAATTAATAAACAATGTGAACAACAGTGAGGAGGAAATAGGTTTGGGGTTTTTTTGGGTTTTTTTTTGGTAGAAAGTGTCATGAAGCATTGACTGCTAACCTGCTCACTTAACATCCCGGACAGAAAATATGTTCAGTCTGAGGCGTATTTGTTGTAGTAAAAACTGTTAATTACATCATCGTAACAAAAACATGTTCAATTAAACTCTTTGCTACTACTTCCCAGGCTACAGACAACGTAGCCAAGTTTTAATGATCTCTGGCAGCTGTACTCTTCTCTAGGCGCCGAAAATGCCGAATGAAGGGAAAATGGGGCGCAGTTATTATTTAATGTACTTATCATTCATTACGTTCCCTCGTCCAGCTTCTGAGTGATCAAAACCCGAGCCAGACTGAGGAGTGTGCAGCCCCTCATCATCTCAGGTACTTACAGCACTGCTTCCTTCAGCCTGCTTCTCCTTTAATGAGCCCTTAACTGCAGCTACTACAATCTATAAGCAGTGCTCACTGAATATATAAAGAGCCCACTGCACTGTGCCAGTACCACATGATAACAAAATGTATAAAAAGATGACAAAATATTGGACATTAAACTAATGTTCAAATATTTGAATTGGTGCATCGCGACATTTGTAACTAAAGGACTTACAGATAAACAATGTATTATCAGATCCAGACTGCAGTAATACAGCAGGGACCAAACAAGGGGCATTTTGACATTTTTCTTAACTGCCATTTATAGCCCCAATATGTGCACACATCAACAGGTAACAAAAAAAATCCGCACAGACCAATTTAATGGCTTCAGCTGGCTTTATATTGCAGATTTTTGATTGCTGCACTAGGCGTAGGCTCACAGAAACTAGACAGCTGAAGATCGGGAAAAACTCTCTTTTTCCCCCACTTTAATACCAGATTCCTGTTCTTGTCTAACGTGAGTGGAACCTGATGCGGTCTTCTGCTGTTACCTCAAGGTTTGGCATGTTGAGCATTCGGAGATGCTTTTCTGCTTACCATGATTGTAAAGAGTTGTTACTTGACGCACTGTAGACTGTTCTGCCATCTCGTCTGACTTCTCTCATCAACAAGGCGTTAACGGTGCTGGATTTCTGCTCACTGGAGTTTTTTCGCACCATTCTGTGTAAACTCCAGAGACTGTTGTGCGAGTAAATCCCAAGAGATCAGCAGTTACTGAAATACTCATACCAGCTCGTCTGGCGCCAAAACCCCGAGTCGCCGAGTTCACAGCGCCGTCTTTTCTCCGTTCTGATGTTTGATGCTTCATTACCTGAAGCTCATGATTGGTGAGTGTACAAATATGTTTTTAAAGACTGCATCCTGAATACTCACCTGCTACAGTTCATTAGGAACTGTACAGTCTTTTAGGAAACTTGCATCTGTTTACAAATTGTGTGATTGATCTAGGGCTGTCTGATATGAACAAAGTCCCATAATCCAATATAGGTAACTTCATACTGAGATAACGATACATATCGCGATATGGCATATTTTCGGTAAATTCAAAGGATAAATAAATAAACCTGAAAAGATATAAGTGCATACTTTGATAAGGTTGCTGATGATACAATTGTTAGCGTTAGCCATCCAGCTTTAACAAAATGGCTTGTTACCAAAGCGAAACACTTTGATCAAAAAAAGAACAATTTTAATACCAAGAGTCCTTATTTCACACATGCATTTCTGGTCTTAATGATGAGGCCTGGGGCTTTCATGTTGGCCCCCGTGTTAACAGGTCAGTGCAACCACACAGCCTGCGTGAGACGTGTGTCTCAGATGCAGCTCGAGCCTTGCTGAACCGGCACGTCATCTAGAGTTTTGGCGTGGTGCTTATTTTTCACACGTGAGTGTAAGCGGTTCTCAGCAAAATCAGACAGAGAGAAGGTCTGCTGATTGTCATATTGACATCAAATCAGCAACATTAACTGACACCCTTTAGCCCCTTCAATGCAGGCTAATTGTATCAGACATGAAATAATGTACATGTGTACTACATAGTCATAGCAGAAACCCAGTGTAAGCTATAATTACATTATGTCGATAAGTTAACAGAACATTAAGTGAAATTATGAAGTTTTATGATGTGTGCTCTCACTCGCTCACTCTCTCTCTGAATGAAGGTAAACAAAATACAGCGCCTAACAGCCCTTCATTCGGTACAACGGTGGCGGCCGCATCCCCGATAAACTGTCCAAATGACAAAAAATATTGCCGTAAAGAATGTGATTTGCAACATAAACCATGGAGCATAATATAAAACAATAGCTGTTTTTCTAGTGTCATGTGATATACACACACACACACACACACACACACACACACACATATATATGCGTTGAGCAGACTAGTTCTAATGCACAGTTTTTATTACTGCTTAGAAAGCTAGTCAGAAGGCTTTTATGAGAAACTGTGGGCTGCCAGCACCCAATGTTTTTCATAGCAGCTGTAACTAATTCGTTTGACAGTCAAGACCAACCACAGCAGAGAGAAGAAAAGGGAGGAAAGAAAATTCAGGGCAAGAAAGCAGACTGTGACCTTCATCTCTTGAACGCATAACCAAAGTCTGAGGACAAGAGGAGAGAAATCACAATAGTGTGCGTACACACAATACATATCTCTGCAAGATCTCGTCACTTCCAGAGAACCTTTAGATATGCTGGCATGAGCTCAATCAAGAAGCCAGGCTCATCTCTGCATCTGTCCATGTCCCCCACACTCACTGCTGCTGTACCCCGCCACCCTCCACTATCTTTCCTCTCTCACCTTTATTTCATTCCAAAGCATTATCATCCTCTAAGCTCTCCATCTCCCTCACATTCGGCCATTCTTTTGCATTACTACTTCATCATCACTGGTGCCGACTGCAGCCATCCTGAATTCCATAATCTGATGAAAGCAGTGTGGAATCTAAACAGATAGGGGCATGTCAACAAGAAACTCATCAGACATCACTGTCCTATCAGCTATCTAGCATCATAATATAATGTCTGGTCATTGATTTTGCATCACACATGAGCAGATATGTGAAATGCCACGAGTTTGAAATATCCCTCCTTCCACTACGAGCACGCAGGTGGCACTTGAGTTAGATAGCGCTCTTAACCTCGCAGCTATAGGAGCTCCTCAGCTCATATCTAATTTGCTTTTTGCAAAGGTCAGATGCAATGTTCAGCTACCCATAGCCGGCTATTGTGACTCAGTAGGGCAACACGGTTACGGCTAGACCGATCCTTGTTGTGAAGCGAGAAGCGTATCCCCAGAACATCTTTCCTACTCTGGATTGTCTCTTAAGAGTGAAAAAATAGGCATCCGCAAAAATTACTTTTTTGTTTCATTATAAAATGAATCTATAGATATTAACAGACATTTTAACTGAAGATGCTATCAGGCCTGGTACCAGTTCAATAGTCTAGAATATCCTATTGGTGCCGAAATCTAAGACGCTGCACTCCCATTAGGCCCACCGGGCAGCTGGAGAGCAGATTTCATCATCTCCTGTCTTGGAAATGGCCTCCAACAAAATGTGATAAAAGTAAAGTGTGAAAGAAATGCAGGTGCACTGTGAAGATCAATGCAAAATAAATTTGGAAACTGTGATACTGTTTAAAAAGATTGCTTTCCTTGAAGAATGGTATAATGGGAAAGTAGAAAGGAACAGGAGTAAGGCAGGTGGATGATGAGTGGGTTGGGGTAGAGGTGCCATTCTTTTTAATTTTATTGAGTTTTTTTGTCTTCTTGCTACATTTGCACACAAACTATTCACTCTACTGGCAGGCAGCAAGTCATCATGGACACTTGTGCACTTTTTCACTACACGCATAGTAGCAAATAAAGTAATTTATTACTGATAATATTCCAAAACTTAATATCACCACATAGCCACGTTAAAGCCAAATTTCCTACGTTTTAACTGTGTGGTCTCTCAGATCTCGCTAGCCACAGAAGATACAATCATTGTCTTTTTCTGACACATCCTGAGCATACAAAGGCCAACATCACAGCTGAAGCTGCCATCTGATAAACTTTTAATTAAGACTTTGCATAAACCCTTATCTTCACTAAACTGGAAGAACTTCAGCTCTCATTCATTTATCAGAAGGCTGAAGGCTGATCTCATTAAAATTCGTTAGCCGAGTTGTTGTAATCGAAATGCACAGCCTTCACTCTTCACCTGATAACGCGCCTAAGGAGAGCGACGGATTTGTTGCTGTGGCTCTAAAAAGGCCAGGACAAATAGCACAAAGTATACACTTCACGCTTGCATCCCACAGTTTAAGTGGACAATCAATACATAAGTGGGTGCTTAGAAGATATCTTTAAATTGTGAACAGGTTAAGAAAAGTTCTCAGCAAATATCAACAGCGTTCCCACAAAAACCCTGTGGTTTAAATGTTTCATTAAGCGAAAAGTGATGAGACATGTGTGCTCTCTTAAAGCTGCTCAGGAAATAGCTTCAAGTAAATCTCTCCTTTTCTGCTGCTCTAAATCCAGCGAGTATTGATCAGGCTTCCAGTGGAAACACTATTGATCAACCGTGTGTGTGCCTGTGTGTGAAGCTAAGCAAAACCCCAGTGTGTGAGGAGAGGCGAGTGTGTGGGAGGTGGTTAACAGGGGGTCTAGTTAAGATGAAGATTGTTGTTTGTCAGAGCACAATGTTCATTTGTATTAGGTTACAGCACGTACACTCACGCGCACACACACACACACACACACACACACACACACACACACACACACACACGATGGACAGTTGCAACTTGCTGCTTGTGTGAGTAGGTGGTGTGAAAGAAGAAAAGGTTGTAGCAGCAATTTGTTCCACCAGCAGAGATCAATCATATCATTAAACTGCCAAGCAGCTCGCATATTCCATACTGCACAACCAGAACTGCAGTGTACACAGTATGCAGACTCAAAGAACTGACAAAAGCAAAAGAATAGGGCAGTGCTATATGATTGTGTGTGTGTGAGAGAGAGAGTATATAATATATAGTATAGTATGTGTATATGTATATGTATGTGGCTGCTAATGCCTGGGCAACACCAGCCGTGACATGTGTGCGTGACATCTACGTCGCTAACCTGCATGGTTTTGTCCACACTGCTGCGGTTTGCCTTTGATACCGGCCAGCAACCAGTTTTGACAGACAAAGGTTAGAAATCATGGGCTCAATTTTGTTTACCCTCCTTCAGAGAGAGAGCGAGAGAGTGAGTGAGTGAGTGAGTGAGTGAGTGAGTGAGTGAGTGAGTGAGTGAGTGAGTGAGTGAGTGAGTGAGTGAG
>JAQQZR010000038.1:11877718-11891550 GCA_030068235.1 Notoglanidium macrostoma
GGAGAACATGCAAACTCCACACAGAAAGGCACCCTGGGTGAGCCGGGGATCGAACCCAGGACCTTCTTGCTGTGAGGTGACAGTGCTAACCACTGCACCACCGTGCCGCCACATGTATATATGCACTACTTAATTTCTTGCACACACGTTTACACAAAGACGCCAACTGGCAATGCAATAAAAGAACAAAACAAGATTATAATTAAACCTATAATTAAACGCACAACTGGTTGATAAAGAATCGTATGATGATGAAGAATCAGCCATTATTATATAAAAAGCTTCAGCGCTGTATAGATCTTCCTCCCAAGGGAATCTTATAGATAAAAGAGTCTTTTGGTAAATATCCATTAGACTGTTATCTAGAATCTCTGAGCTGCTATGAACACTGGTATACCTCTCTTCCTGTTTGGGGTATCTTCCTGTACTGTTCTACTGCCAGATAAATGGCCAGCTCCTTTCACTGAGCCCCACAAAGAGTCTTTTTCCATTACGTGAGGAACCAAGTGGGGTTGGAGGAGTGCCCAGCGTTTCACTGTACCGCCATATGTTCACCCAGGTGACGGAACAAAAGGGAATGAAAAGAGAAGAGCTACCGCAGAGAAAGCATGGGCAACAAAAGAAAAGACAGGACAGCCTATGAAGGTTTGTAGTCATCCAGGCTGTTTCTCAGCATCTAGCACACTCTTAAAAATAAAAGTGCCAGAGAAATTCTCTAGATCTGATGTTGTGGAGAAACTTTTATGGTTCTGGAAATAACCATTCTTGGCTCCATAAATAACGTTTTAGTCCATGACCAATGAACTGTTTTTGGGCTGGGCCTCAAATAAATCAACAAAGACCTTCCTCATAATGGTGATATTTGTGGTGGGAATTGATTAATTAATTAGTTCATCTGTCTGTCCATCCATCTGTACCTTTCTGTCCAGCCATCCATCCATCCATTTGTCCAGCTGTCTAATCACCATTTGTGATAAGATAAACAAACAATTCATTCATTCACTCATTGTACCAACAAATATGGTTAAAGATCCACCAATCAAAACATTTTCTAGGAAGCCAAAAGAACACCTTCTGGCACCCATGCATTTAAAAGTGTAGTGTCCCTGAATTCTAATGAATGGTAGTCAGCTCCCTGGCATTTAATCAAAACCTGTTATAGTACAAAACGCTAGGGGGGAGGGGAAAAAAAAAAAAGAAAAGAAAAAAGACACGAAAGCCTGAAAAATGAGAAGAGAAAGCAAGAAGAAACAAATTCCAGAGGGGAAGTGAGGAAGAGAAAGAAAGATGACCCATTCTTCTTCTTTGTTTCAACAGCGAAGTGGCGCTGTCAGCAGCATGGGTCCACGGAGAGGGAGTAAAACAAGCAGGTCGATTAGGACCCTGGTTAGTGTGTAGCTGTCCAGACTGGGCCATTACCTGCTGATGGATCCTGCTCATAATCTACCATTATTGGGTTAGCATCAGCACTATGCAATGCTGCTGCATTAAAGATCCAATAACAGATATGCTGCAAAACGTCTCCCCTTTCCACTACACCTTTCAGTAAGGCCTCTGTCTGGGGAAATAAGCAGCAAAGTGCCCACTAGAGAAGATGGAGGCCGACCAGTCAATATGCAGGGACAGCTATCATCGGAGAAGCGCCGAGGGCGAAGCATATCACCATCTCGATCTTAATGCAATCTGGGAAGCAGCAAAAGGCCTCACGTAATTGGGCTCCCATTTTCTGAGAAGAGCCGAGCATAGCCGCGAGGGGCCAGAGGTGCCTGGCTCTCTACTAGGGCGAGTAATAGAGAGCGTACACATCAACGCTAGACAATGCAGCCCGGTCAATGCTGGACTGGAACCAGATGATGACAGGGTCAGAGGAGCTACCGGCCAGTCCATCAGTGAGAAAGAGAATTACTAAGTGAAGAATACAAGAGTGAAGAGCAAATCCATAATCTTATTATACGTGTTGAGATCTCACACAAAGTAATCTCAAGCAAAACCCAATACCATATGAAGTCTTTATCTTTATCTTGGTTCTAGAAATCAATTTTCAATCATTTTCCTCAATATATTTTTTAAAGTCAATCAGTAATTCCCCAGTCATGTGTAGGGACTGCAAAAGTTTCCACCACAAGGTCTGGCCGCTTCTTTTTGAAACTCTTGTTATGTATCAGGTTAACAAAGGCTTCAAATCAGTATGACAAAGAAGCTCCTGAGACTCATTATTTTGTGATGTTCAGTGTGATCAATGTAATGAAAAAATACCAACTACAAAAGGAAGCAAAAGATAAAAGGTAAAAGCCTTGTTATGAAAACAAGAAAAAGGGGGCTGATGGTTAATATCCTGATGCATTTATTTTCCAAGGCTTTGGTCACTGGCTGTACACAATCATTTAAATGGCAGCTACCAGAATGGCGGCATGCCAACATTGCAGTGGCTATCATTATAAGATGCTTTTTATTCACCTAAAAAACTTGACATTTATTTCTTATTGATGTTGGCATACCGAAGGATGGAGTGGGTTCAAATGGAGGTGAAAAGAGCAGAGACTGGTACAGTAAAGTAAGAGCTCCTGCCAGTGCTGCATGACTGCGCTCCATCTTGTGTAAGCTGTGGACATCCAGCACAACACTGAGCAGGGGTTTTGTTTTTTGCCCCAAAAGACATAGGCTGCCTCTCCTGTGGCTTCATTTCATGCCTGGTTTTCTTGTCCTAATCACATCAGCACTGCAACATCATGGGGCGAACTAAGGGAGAGCTTGGGGTGCCAACAACTAATGACCAGAAGCCATATGGTGTAGGCTTTTCTCTACCAAACAGGCTCTGAAGCTAAAGATTGGTAATGAGTATGTGGAAAGCGGTTTAGGACTGATACGGAGGACATTTTTTACAAGACACGGACTGATGCAGTTGAGTGAATTCACAAAGGATGAACTATAAACCATCAACAACAGCTTAGCAAGGTCCTTCATACATACTTTGCAGTACCCAACAAAGATCAAAATTGTATAAACTATTTAAATGCCCAAAATAATGCTGTTATTTGCCTTTTTCAGGTTTTCAGAGCTGGGAATGACGATGCGCCTGACCTAACCACGCTCCATTTGTAGGGAAACCGACGATATGGGCGCCTCCACTATACACTATTCCAAAACAAATGGTCAGCTGTAGAATTTTAAGTTTACCACAACTGGTTTCATTTACCAGTGTTTTACCATGAATATAATCAAAATATGACCCTCATCATCTTTAAATTTCACAGGATGGGGGACATCAGGTTCACTCACAACCTAGGGTAGCCATTAGCCACCAATACTACCTGAAACACATTATGCAGTATTTAGCGCATCAAAACACCGCATCAATACGACGACAGAGAAAACTTGGACGGTGCTGTGTGTATGACTGATTAAATGAAACAGAAATATTCAGACGTGCTAATAAAAACTATCAAACTACAGCTTTCTCTTTCTGCTATTGTTACGGATCTCCTGACTTTCTGAGTTGGAAATCCGAATTCAGGCTGCATTCCAGTTGACATTTCTGACTCGGATCTGGGATATCCCAACTTTACAGTACAAATGGAACGCAGCATAATTCATAAAGCATAAATAAGACATATCCTCCCCTTATTTTCCTCCCCAGTTTTGTTCACCTGCCAATTTCCTCCCACCAGCCAGCCAGCTCCATCATCGACAAATACCAACCAGGTAGAAGAAGGTTAACATCCTTCCTTCAAAACACGTTAAGCCAGCAAGCCATGTCTTCTTTTCCAAATTACTGCTCATGCTGCATCGTAGGGCAGCGCAACACTGTGAGAGAAACACTAACCGCCTTCTTTTGCATAAAAGTGCTCACAGACTCCCACAATTAGCCAGTGTCACTCTGACTGACAGGAGAGAGAGACGGGGAGAGAGAGAGAGCTTGAGACAGAGAGAGAGAGAGACAGACAGACAGGGAGAGAGAGAGAGAAAATGCCTCTTTCCCACTCAGATATCACGGTCGATTTTGCTCTCTTGGCTCTTGGCCGTGGATTGCTGTGGCATTGTTGGGATTACTGGGAATACTTTTCTGTTGCACCACTCGACAGCAAAAGTAGCTGTTATAATAATAACTGCTGATGACTGAATGAGCAACTCAGAAAAGTTTCCAGATCTTTTTACAAAATGTAATTGTACTCGATCCTTTTTTTTTTCTTCAAGATTATAAACAAAACCAACAAATTAAACACAATCAATCTCCAGGAATAAACAGACACAAGAGTCATTAAAAAAAAGATGACAATGAAAATGTCACTTGCGTGTGTCAAACACTTCAATGATGTTTCAAATGAGACAGCCCACAGATGTTTAGTGTCAATTATCATCCATTTTGAACAGATGCAGCCCCATCACTTACATTCTACTTTTTATCCTTCCTGGTTCGCGCTCTCTCTCTCTCTCTCTCTCTCTCTCTCTCTCTCTCTCTCTCTCTCTCTCTCTCCTTTCCGTATCAACCACAGTGTAAAGCACCTTTAACTGATCCGGAGTTGTTTTAAACAATTAATTTGCATATAAAAGACGCTGCGGCACAGGTGCATGAGGCAGACTTGGAATCGCACTGAATAAAGGAAGCACTTCAGTCCTACTGAGGAACACACAAATACATTTTTTTCCTCTCTCTGTTTGCTCTCTTTAAAACTCATCCATCAAGGGCACCTAATGTTTGTCCCTGATGCAGGCCAAGGCTGCATGAACTGCTGAACGTAGCCATGGACCCAGTCTTTCCACTGTTCCTGTTCTCAAGAGAAGTTCAGTGAGCTATAAAGACTTCACAACCTATGCACTAAAGGCAACTTTTCCCAGATGTATTTATTTAGTATTCTAACACCATTGCTACTGTTGACTATTCTATATTTAAAAAAGATTATTTTAACTGAAGACTATTTTCCATTTTATTACACCAGATGCTTTAACATAATTGTCAATTAGTTGGAACTGCCCAGTAGTTACAATTCCCAATTTTGGGATGTATATACTGCATTCCAGAATAAAAGTATTCACACACCAGTATCTATATTAAGCTACCAGTAACATTAAAGGAGCAATACTCGAGATTAGGCAAAATTAGTGAAGATTAGGTCTCTACCGGTTTAGTCAGTAAAGCACAGCAACCCAAGTGCTTTTGGTACAGCAGTGTTTTTGCCAGAGCAGGTGTCAAACTCCTCTCTCCCCCGTAGGGTTGCAATGAATGGTCGACATAATCGACCAAGTCCATTATAATAATTTGTCGACACGGCATTGTGTCGATGTATCGTATTGTAAAAGAACGCAAGAGTTCATTTGTAACTGCAATGCACTAGAGGAAGTGCTGGGGGCAGTCTCACTTCCATTATCTGTCATGACCGCATGCAGGCAATGGAAGCACACAGAAGAGCAATGTGATTTCTGTGTTTTGCTGTAGAAATAATAAACAGAATATAACATGAACAAAATGTTGTTTTGAAGTAAATTTACTGGGGGAAAACGAAACCTCGCCTGATTAATTATAAACCAGGTGAATTCTCACTGAAAGTGTTTTGACTTCGGTACGAGCGGCCCGAAGCTCTTCCAGCACTTTTTATAAGACCTTTTTTAAGATGACAAAGAAAAAAAATACCATTATCGCTACAAAAACAACAACAAAAATTCAATTGGAGCAGTACTTCTTTTTTTGATTCATACATATGCCTGCACACGCACGTGAGACTGTGAGTGAGTGTGACAGAGTGAGAGGCTATGGGATGTGAAAAAATAGACCCAGTTCTAAAATAATATATTTCTCTGTTATAAAAATGTGTTCTCTTTTATACCTTGCATTAAACAGGCAGGACAGAAATGAGAGTAGCGCGGGCTGCTAGTGCTCGCGTAGTTGTCATGGCAATGAC
Organism: Notoglanidium macrostoma; assembly: GCA_030068235.1. Taxonomy (NCBI): domain Eukaryota; kingdom Metazoa; phylum Chordata; class Actinopteri; order Siluriformes; family Auchenoglanididae; genus Notoglanidium; species Notoglanidium macrostoma. The sequence goes on from JAQQZR010000038.1 coordinate 11,883,616, forward strand.
AAACACAGCACGCATGCTCACAGGCCGTATGCGATGCAAGCGAGCATACCAATCACACTTGCTGACGTCTGCGTTGCCGTGACGCGTAGTTACATTTTTGGAGATGTGCAGGTCAGGCTACAGTATAGGTCTGACGCAGAAGTATAAATAGGCATTTAATACTAGCGTTCATTCTGAATAATAAACCTCTGCCACCTAACGTTAGTTTGTGGGTCGGAGCGTATCAATAATTCAGTCGAAATATATTTGATTAAGCTATCAAGTTTAAATTTCAAATTCATATGTTTCATGGGCTCATGAGCTTTTCAGCTGACCAGTGTTGCCTAGTTAGTATCGTTAACCTGGCAACGTTGCTAATTTCGGGTCAAACCTCAGCTACTTTGCCAGTAATAAGTTCCTTTAACTTGGAAAAGAGTTACCAAAGGTTATTCTAGCTTTTACACATTTCTTGAAAGTTGTATTTTTTGCTCACTGTAAAAGTATCTAAGCTCAATGAGTACTTACTCAATTCTACCATGCTTTTTTTCTGAACAGACTGAGATGTGGAGGAGTGAAGGAGAGTTGGGAAGTGTCTATAAAAAGACTGACAGGAGGCTCATGTAAACACAGATGAGCATTCCAGATCATAATACACTTTTCCAAATGGGTCTATTTCTCAGTCACATAATACACTGGTGCTGATTCAATTACTTAAACAATATATATATATATATATATATATATATATATATATATACATATTTTTAATCAGGTTCTACTTTTTGTCTAGTTCATTTGTATAAGTAAGAAATTTTATTTCTTATATAATATTTCTTATTCTTTATATAATATGGAAGTCATTCCATATTAATTTTGTACTCCAGTAGAAAATATTCCACTTACAGTTTTGTTAGGGGAAACATGCCTCCAAGTCAAACTAAAAACTGCAGGAAATCCATTTACATTCACATTTATGTGATTTGGCAGACGCCCTTATCCAGAGCGATCTTATTCTATACAAGTGAGCAGTGAAGGTTAAGGGTCTTGCTCAAGGGCCCAGCAGTGGCAGCTTCTTGGCGGTGCTGGGATTTGAACTCCCGACCCTTCGATCACTAGTCCAACAGACTAACCACTGAGCTACCACAGACTCCCCAAATCCACTTTCGTTTCCTATCTTGCACGTATCTTCTGCTTAGTGTGACTAGCGAGGGACATGTATGCATGATTTTTTTTCAGTTCACAGTTCACCAACATTTGCTAAGCTCCAGTTTTTCCAGCACATGCTAGAAACAGAAGCCTTGGTGTGATCTTCTGTCCCAAATTCTCTTTCTGAACAGCTGTATGATATCTCAGTCATCTACAGACTGAGCAGCGCACACACACATTAGCTTCTTCTCTTTTGCCTTGAGCAAATACCTCACTGCAATCCATATTAGAGACAGCACCATCATTTCACATTCAACTGGTACAATTAGACACACCAGGCCTTTTCATGAGGACCTGTGGGAATTCTGTACATTAATAATGCAATAAAATTATTCGTCAGTAAAATATATTCAAAACAACGCAATGAAGGACATTTCTGCAGCTTGCAAAACGGGACGCGTAGATGAACACGCCGTACTTACAAAAGTGTCAGTGGCTGCGTTTTTGTCGTAGTACTTCTTCTTCTCATACTTGTCCCTGATGAAGAACTCTACAGCTCTGAGAGGCTGGTAAGGAAGAAAACACTGGTGAAAATTCACCTGCAATGCATACAGAGATAAAGCATGTGCACACCCACCACACCCCCCCCCACACACCTCCCCCCCACGCACCCCCCACGCACACCCCACTTGCATACAGTCTGCATCCTCACTGCATCCTTAATTAGAGTCCAAGGCTAAGGTAGAGTAAGAGAGTAAAAAACAGTTATCACACTGCCGCAATTTTGACTCTTGATACCAGTATCATGTACATCATTTTTCCTGAATACAAATACTAGGCTACAGAAACAGTAAATAGTTACTTTTGTATAATTGCAACAAAGCTAATACTGTGTCACATGCTTCATGAGTCACTGTACCAAAAAAGCAGTTAATCATATTGTTGACTCTCAATGAATGTCATGACCTTGGCCGGCCAGCTGTTTTGGAGCAGAAGCATTTAATACACCTTTTGCATAATAGGTTTATTGTGTCTATTTTCTGCCCATCTTCATTAACAAGCTAATGAAAATACCTGAGAGAATCTGTAAGAATCTGTGAGTGTCAGCTGGAAAACTTGTGCCACACTGTAATGAGGGACCAGTCCACTTAAAGACTGATGCCACTGGGAGGGGTGATTTTAACCCTGCAGAGTCTAAGCAAGGCACACAATGACACCCAGGTACCAGAGGCACAGACTACTTAAACCCAGGTTTAACCACAAGGTTTTTGCTTAAATGATCGCTAGCAAAAAAGCAGTTCTTCGAGTCATTCATTTCAGTGTGGCATCTTGCATACGCTTGCAAGAAGGAACTCCAGGACTAGGCGGAGATCCACTCCAAGCTCATGGGGAATCATGGAGGATTGAAGGTACCTCACCCCTTTCAAAAAGACCATTCTGAAAAGGTAAGAGAGCAGAAATATTTATTGCAAATAATGCATTATAAGTCACGGTCACATTGTTGGAAATACTTGGCATGTGTATGTACACACACAAAGAGGTATCCAGGTAATTCTCCCCCTCTGTAGAGGTTAGAAGTAGAACATGTTTTCTCTATCCGTGCACTTGATGCTTGAGCTATTGTACGAGTCTCACTCATCCGAGTCAAATTAGCACATGCTATCTGATTTTACCTACAGCCAAAATACCACATCAGATTAGCGCTGACCTGTTGAAACGCAGCATTGAACTAGATCATACTGCTGAAATGGTATCATGGTAACTTTTGATACCTCATGCAACCATATTATAGAAGTGTATAACCATGCCTGCTGAGACAGCCAGTTATCACACGGTCACCTAACCATTGCTCTATCTCCATAAACAGTTAGCCTCTCCTGCCCACCTCCATGTATCAAAGCTGATTAAACTCCTAGTTTGAAGGCCCACTTTATCTTTGGACAGTATCCTTGCTGTGGCTAGCAAGCTTTAATTGGCATCTTACACTTGTTAGTGTGTAAGCTCCTGCAGGTCAGGCCTCTCTTCTGAGTCTTTGCTCTCTATGCCCATCATTAGCTGTGCCAAAGGCAAGAATTTTAATGCTGCTACTGGTCTCGGTGAGAAAGGGAGTGAGAGAGAGAGAAAAAGAAAAAGAAAAAGAAAAAAAAAATCAGTCAAGGGAAGAAGATAGAGATGGGTAGAAGAAAGATTTTAGACTAAGATATACTAAATTAAAAAAAAAGAAAAAAAATATATAAACGGAGCATAAAGGCAGAAAAGACTGCAGGTCTCTGATGCCTTGCTGATCCTTACACTGCTGAGAGATCACAAGACAAATAGACAGGCACACTGATCATACAACACCACCCCCCCACACACACACACAACACACACACACACAACACACACACACACAACACACACACACAACACACACAACACACACACACAGACACACACACACAGACACACACACACAGACACACACACACAGACACACACACAGACACACACACAGACACACACACAGACACACACACAGACACACACACAGACACACACACAGACACAGACACACAATACTGCCATCATGCAGGTTGGCAGCAAACAAAATGTTAAGGGCAAAAGCTCCTGTGGCGTTACTGGATTTGTGCATTCATGAATCTTTGATCACAACACCATTGTACATCTGATGAGGAAAAAAAAAAAAAAAAAGGGTCAGGGGCTATCACAGCGACAGCGGACCTGGGAGGGGAAAAAAAAGGCAAGTTAAGTAAGATTAGACGCGAAGGAACAAAAAGTCAGAGAAAGACAGGCAGACAATCAGAAAGACGAAAGAAAAAAGTTTCAAATGAAAGAAAGTAAGAGAAGAAAGACAGAAAAAGGCGACAAAAAACAGATCAACAAAGACAGAGAGACAAATATATGGACAGAAAAGAAAGAAGTGGTATTTACATATAAAGAGAGATGTTAGAGAACAAACAGTCTAGCCAAGCAGTTTTCATGCGAACAGAGGTGGGGGAGAAAACAGGTAATTCACAAACACTGGAAAGCAGAAAAAGAATAGGAGCTGCGAAACCGGGCAATCTAAAGCACTCTACATTCCGGAGAAAGACTGGCAGAAAATTACTACTCTTTGTACTGGAGGGAGGACAAAAGAAATTAGGAGCTCCAGGCTGCTTAGCCTCAACACGCTAAACTGCGAGATAGTGAGTCATCAAACAAGTATCAATCCCTTTACTACGACTGCAATTATCTAAAACTACTTTAACATGGAATTTCAATATTGTGCTGAATGGAATGAGTGAAAAGAAAACCATTCAGGATCTTCTGTGCCATTATATTTTCCAGAGAGTTTGCCGAAAACAGACGTGCGCGATTCTGAACTTGAACTGAATTAAATTTTTCTTGTGCAATAGCAGCTTCAAGAGGAGTTCAGTCCAGCACCACTGACTGCTGTAACCACAATACATTGACCTTGAAATGTATTACAAAGAAATACATCACAAAGCAACCGAATGCCATTCAAGGGCAAGATTACATACACAATACATACAATAATTAATCGCGTCGTCCTTTTAAAGTCCAAGATCTTTCCCAGGAAGAGGAAATATTTTAATTGGAGAAATTGTTCATCTCGAGGACTGTTAAAATAATCCAAAATTGAATTCAATTAATGTGATTAATTACAGTCAGGACTATTCATCAAGCAAATTATTGGCTTTAGTCTTAATATTTTCTATCCTCTGAATTTGTATTAATTTCAGGATTAAAAGTAGGTGCTTGAGTTTAAAGGTGGTGCTCGAAATTTTTTACTTTATAAAAGCCATCTCAGACTGCTATAAACAATCAGGCAAATTAATACATTAGTGTGAACTACATGCTACTATTAATTTTAATAGCTGGAACAGTCTGGGCAAAAATATATGACATTTTGTTTTGACATAAGCGCTACTGTGAATATGGGGAACGTTCCTGGCATAAATATTGATGTAACTTTTGAACTCAAGTCTGAATACCGCTCCAAGTCATTCATTATATTACATAATTTTTTATTTAAATGAATTCTAATACTGAAGTTAATCTCTAAGCTACACCTTCGAATAAGGATTGTACAATTATTTGGTCAACAAACCACAATAAACGGCGCGATAGAGCGAGAGTCAGACAGAAAGAGAGCAGGATAGAGGAGACTGCTCTTCAAGTTTATTCTTTAGAGTCTCCTGCTTTCCAGTGAGCACATCTTTATTTTTGCTACAATTTAAATCAGGAGTCAAAGGGCAAGAACGGCATGAAACAGGGTGAGAGTGAGCGAGAGTGCTCAAGAGACAGACTGAAATAACACTGGTAAAGAAAAAAAGAAAAAAAAAAAAGAGGAGGAAAGACAAGAGAGATCAAACTTGGTGGAGGAGCGCAGAAAAAAAAAAAAAAAAACACCACCAGAGAGGAAAAGAAAATGCTAAAGACTGCTTTTGACATGGACGTTAGACGAACACATCTCCATCTATCCTTCCATTCCTTCTCTTGCTTACATAAATGGGGAAAGTCTTCTATTAGCGGGATCACTAAAAACATGAGACAAGGAGCAGAGGCCCAGAGCGTGACAACATCTGGCGGAGGGAAAAAATCTACGGCGCCAGATGTAAAACACCATTCGGAAAACCTACGTCTCCGCATAGAGTGAGCGCTATCGAAAAGGCTTTTTCTGGAAGACGCTTCACCTTCCCAATCCAGATTAATCCATTTTGTCAGTTAAGAATATTGTACTGCAGCGGTCAGCATAGAAATGAAGGCGATTTCCACACCCACACCAAACACTGGAGCTCAGATAAGCAGAGCGCCTGCCAAGGAAATTCAATTAAAGTGTGAAAGGCTCCAAAGGAGAGAATATGGAATTAGCTGGGCTGCCATACACACCCAATTAGGCCAGATGTGTGTGACAGGCTGGAGGAGGAAAAAGCAATACCCAAGAAGAGACAAAAGAAACAAACAAAGAGGAGAGGTGTTGCTATTCCAGGCGTGTGTGCGCGTTTCACCTTCCCACACAGTACGCAGGTCCAACTCAAGGTGATGGAGTTAGGTGTGAAAGCTGCATGTCGCCCTGCATTAAAATACTGTAAAGTCCTGTGTAAGGCTCTAGTATCTGAGCACTAAATCTAAGTGAGGCGTGTGGAGTCACTAGAGACTCTAGCTTGCCTAAGGGCACCGAAGTTTTCCCGTACATTATAAAAAAGAGAGCAGTGTGGATACTGGACTCGGAGCTCAGAACATTAATGCCATGATTGTGCTATAATGATTATACATTGAGAAAGCAGTAATGAAGCGAACGTTAATGGACACCAACAAGGCTGTCAATGTCCCTTTAAAACTGCACTTGGAATTTTAGACTATTATTATAGTAACATATAATATTACACACTCTACGGCCAAAAGTATGTGAACACCTGACCATCGCACCCATATGTGGCTCTTCCCCAAACTGTCGCCACAAAGTTAAAAGCACACAATTATATAGGATGCCTTTGTATGCCGTAGCATTACAACTACCCTTCACTGGAATCAGCATGATAATGTTCCTGTGCACAAAGCAAGGTCCGTGTGAGGGCTACGGTATGCGAGGGCTGAGGGAGAAGACGAGAGTCCTGACCTCAACCCCACTGAACATCTTTAGGATGAACTGGAACGCCAACCGCGCGCCAGACCACCTCATCTAACATCACTGCCTCTGATGCTTAGGGCAGAAATCCCCACAGCCACATAACATCTAATGAAACCCCTTTCCCGAAGAGTGGAGTTTATAACAACAGTAATGGGGAAGACTGCATTTGGAATGGGGTGTTTAAAAAGCACACATGGGTTTGATGGTCAGGTGTTAGCCATATATACTGTGATTCATATCACATAAACCGTGTAAAGCTATAATCGAGAAAACAGGACACTATGAGAGAGAAACTGATACCAACAATTTACAAAAGACTGAAACATGCACAAATAAGGTACTATTCTTACCATTCATTAACATCAAGTGACAAATAACAAGGCCGTCATGCTAACATTATGGTTCGATGAACTTATATTAGTAGGATAATGTATTACATGGATTTAAATGCAAATTGTCGCGTTTAAACTTGCAGTGAAATTTGTTCCAATAGTAAAAACACCTGAATCAGCTCATCAGTAGAGTTGAGACCCAAACTTAGTACTTTTCAGTGTATCGACCTAATTCCATTGGTACCACCGCGTACTGATTCATATTAAATCAATCTGTACCTTAGAGCGCATCTGGGTGAGAGAGTAAAGTACACGTCAGGGAGACCATGTGACGTCACCCCTGAAGGGTTCCTGCAACGCCCTGGTGACAGACTGTGAAAGGCTGGAGGTTGTAGGGACGGTTTCGGGAGGGGAGAGGGTGGTAAAGATGGGCTTTATGATGTGAGGTGTGTAAAATATTCGAAATAATTAACAAAATGTCAATATTGAGAAGTATGGACTGTTTTTATAACTGAAATTCTATTTTTTATTTCAGAGAAAGTAAAGTACTGAGAAAAGTACCGTTGGGGACCAGTACCGAAACCCAGGTACCAGTACTGGTTCAAATGTGAGCCCTACGCAGCAGTATATTACAGAGCTCTGCAGAAATGTTAATGCAGTAAATCACATAAGCACGCTGGACTCCGGACATACAGCACTGTAGCTGAGCATCCAAGGTACATCTTAAAACACACATGGGCTTCTTACACCATACCAGATATAGATCAGAAACACACACACACACACACACACACACACACACACACACACACACACACACACACACACACACACACACAC
>JAQQZR010000038.1:11904853-11922386 GCA_030068235.1 Notoglanidium macrostoma
ATGCTGGGATTGGCTCCAGCTTCCCCGCGACCCAGACGGATAAAGCGGTATAGATAATGGATGGATGGATGGATGGTGCGTACGCATTTGTCATAACATGACCTTTTTCAGCTGATCAGTTGCTCCGTTAGAATCGGTGTCCATGCTGCAAAGGTCTATTTGCTCCTCAGGCATCAGTACTAGGTGAATATTGCCGCTTGCTCCATGTCACTACTGTGGGTGTTTGACTGACAGAAAGGGATGGCGGCACAGGTCTCTTGGCATGTCACAGGAAAAGCGCAAGGCCAAGCGTTTGGTGTGCATCATGCTGAAGCTAAACAAGCTGTCCTTCAGCCGGAGTGGCATGTGCAGAGAGCATTAATGCAGTTAAATGATGTTATTAGGGGTCTAATATAGCAGAATGCTATAGCAGAGTTGTTCAGTGACTAGAGATGTGTCTGTTTAAACACAGGATTAAAGGTCCACTATGTAGGATTCAATTGGGTCTATTAGCGAAAATGGAATATACTATTCCTAAGTATGTTTTCATTGGTGTATGAATACCTGAAACTATGAATTGTTGTGTTTTCGTAAACAGAGAATGAGCCCTTCATATCTACATAGGGAGCGGATCCACCTCTACGTAGCTGCCATGTTGCACTGCTACAGTAGCCCAGAATGGACAAACCTCTAGAGAGCATCTTCCACAATTCATGTTTTTGCAAGTGGCAGCATCCTTCTGGAAGGAAGCACAGACAAAGAAGAGGAATCAGTGTTTGCTGGTGCTGGCTAACAAGTTTGAGAACCCAAATTTTGAAAAATGGAGGATCATACTTATTATCTAGGATGAGAAAAAACAAGGGAGTGTGAATGTAAGTATTGGAAATACACTACAGGTACCTGATTGCCACGGTACGGGCTGATACATGCTTGGAAAGGGTGGAGTAAGGGAGGGGCATTCAGGTGGTTGCAATCAACTGAATCCTACATAGTGGACCTTTAACACTATGAGGTGCCAGTCTAAAGGACAAAATCACTTTTTACATGTTTGTTACGCTCCATATCCACATCCAGTCAATAAGAAAATACGAGACAAGTCACTTCTGGCAAGGTTTTGATCCAGACCGAAGCACTGCCATGGTGTACAGGTTTAGAGAGCGGTTTTAACTCTTCTGTAGGCTGGAGCGGGTGCTCAGATCAGAAAGTTGCGGAAAAATGTACGGCACAACTCAATTAAAAATCTTAAACTACAACGGACACGAATGGTGCCACAGGTCTGCAGAACCATTTTTTTTTTTTAACCACAGTAATAAAGTAACACTGCACACGCAGCACGTGGCTTTACATTTTATACCCGCCGCTGCGCTCACATGAAGGGCTCATTTCTGTTTCATTCACTGGTTTAGTAAATATAACATGCATATGTATATCTGTACTGACTGCCAGATACACAAAAACTTACAGTGCTGCTGTGATCGCATAAAGGTCATCGATCCAATGCTATTTTCAGCCGTTACAGTAGGGTTCCATAGGGAAATATTGAGCTGATAAACTTTTGCTGTGCATTCAGTATATATATATTCCATCTGTTAATCACATGCACTGCTGCCAACAGGAGGAAAGTTTAACTGCGGAGGAAAATAATATTCGCTATTTTAGGATGCTTTAACTGACAATACAATACACAAACAGTAAAGAGCGCGATTCTGTGTAATGCAAGTCTGTACTGTGTCTACAGATCCCATCTGATGATCAGCACAATCCAGCTGGAAAGCCATGACTGAAAAAGGACAGCTTCAAGAAAACCATGCACAGCGGTTGCCAATGTGTTCGCATCGTGGCTAGAGTATAGTTGTGTTCTTGTCGATATTTTATTGTAATTACTGACTTATTTAAATGCGCTCTCAGTTACTGTCATTACTATTCGTCGTCTAGCAGTATTTTATGTTACACACAGCACTGTGATTGAGCAGGAAATATATTTGGTTTCTAGCAGCGCATCGGTCTAAGGACAATAAAGCCTACTCTCCTTAGTTACACATTATAGGACTTAAAATTTACAGTATTGCGCAAGAGTCTCAAGCCACACTGTTTTTCTTAGTACAAATTTTCTTCTAGTTATTTATTTGATGAATTCGGCATGATTGAATCAATACAAAAACCATTTTAGATTTCCAAACATTACTTTTTCCAAAAAAATTATTTGCAGTTGAAAAACATTTGCATGTCAGTAGAGAAAGCAACACATTGCGTAAGAGACCGCGTTACAGACAAAAAAAACAAAAACAAAAACCCCACCTCATAATGAAGGCTCCTGGGTTTTGCTGCATAAAAAAAAAAGAAGCATGTATGACAGTAAGTTTCCAGAAGAGCTGTCGAAGATTCTCCAAGATGCTGAGTAAATCTTACCAGCTCATTTCCTTACAAAACTACACAAATTGTACCTAGAACTACTATTTAAAAAATAAAAAATAAATAAAAAAAAGCGAAGGGTCGTCACACCAAATGTTGCCTTTGTTTACTTTATTACCGTTTACTGCATGTTGTAGTATTTTTCCTTTTAAGAAGAATGATTTAATGGCATTATTTTTGAAATCACTTTACTAAATAATTAGGGTGGCTCAAGACTTTTACACAGCACTGTACATCCTGTCAGCTCTGTTGCTTTCTTTTCCGAGAAGGCGAGTGAAATACTGCTACATACTGCAAAATAATCAGCTCTGCAAGCTGGACTTCCCTACCCGAGATGTTTCCTAAGGACTCAAGACATACAATACGCCTCAATATTGTAACGTCATTAGGCTCAGCTTATGTCTACCATGTTATCATATTGTCTTTCATTCTTCTGTCAAATTTGATGGTGTTTTGGCTTTATCATTATTATTTTTATTCTTTGTGACAGACGGAATTCTATTCGGCCTTTATGTGTCTTTTAGACCTGTTCGTTGTCTCTTATAAAGATTTACTTGTAAAAAGAATCTCTTAAATAATAATAATAAATGATTATTACTATTATCGAAAAAGTGTGGTGAATAATACATCTGGAGTGAGTAAGAGTGCGCGATGTGACCCACGCCTCTCTATGCTTGGGGAGGGTTCGGAACATACACACCGTGCTCCTGCTCGCTCGCAGTTTCTTAGAGCACCACTGGGGAAGATAAAACCTACCATAAGGCAGGGCTGCCCGTTTCCGATCCACAAACAAGGCTGCACAACATATCTGTTAGTCAATACTGCAATATTGGTCTTTACTGCGCAAGGCTTCAATATGCAAACGAGCTTTCCTACAAATCGCTGCACATTTTGCTGAGTGCTGTCTGACCTCTTCAAATGAAAAGACATGCTGAAATCATTTTGTGAGAAATTAGAGAGAAAATTGGTCCTTTCTACAAATTCTACAGGAATACATTCACCAATTACGAGAGCATGTTAAATTCAGGAAGTACTCACACCGGGCGATTCGTACCATGCCCAAGCACGTTTCACCCCCGTGACGTTGCATGCCGCGCTCCGGCACGGTTCAGCTGGTCCGCTTGGAGGACGTGGGCCTAGTGCGAGTATGCACTGAAGTAGCCGAGGTTTCCCACAGCCCTACTTCTAAATGGACTCAAAGCCCTATTTGGATGTTCTTCATTCCTCAGAGGGATATCAGTAATGAAGTATTTGCATGTGTCCTCGGTCTTGCATTCATAGTCACTCAATTTTATTTGCACAACTCTTTTAACAAAATACATCATCACAAAGCAGCTTTACAGAAATCTGGATGTAGATGTGGATATTTAATGAGCAAGCCAGAGGCGACAGTGGCAAGAAAACCCCCCCACTGAGCTGTAATAAGGAAAAACACTCAAAAGGGAACCCATCCTCCACTTGGTGACACCAGATAGTGGGATTATAAATCACTCCAGTAGACAGTCGTCGAGAGAAAAGACTGATGATATTAAATGTGTTGAAAGGATCAAGAATGTTCAGTTGGCGCATACTGGGAGTGCAGGACAGGTTTTACGATTACAGCAGCAGTTCTTAGGAGGTGCAAGTCTAGACACGCTTTACAGTCTTCTGATAAGATTATCCACTGAAGCAGGAAGGTGAGACTTTAGAGTAGATTACGCTACCTGTAGCTGGCATTTAGATCAGATTGCAAAATCGAATTTTGCTTGACGCCGAGTTACGTTTTCGGTCTAATGGGCTCGCAGCGAAGATGGTAAGGAAAGAAAGTAGGATGAGCAGTATCCCTGAAATATTTGAAAGCTGAAGTTTTGTGATTGCACAAAGTAATCAGAAATTTTCCTCATGCAATCACAGCATGTGTGAGTGATCATAACGGATGCAAAAATCCAAACTTACGGACATCCAACATGACGTGATTAAGGAAAAGAGCGCCATCGTTTACATCGCGTGTGCAATATTATGACTTTAAACTTAATATTAAACTCAATAAGAGATGATCCGTGGATCTGCACCTTCGGCTGAATCACAACCTTACTGGAATTCAGTGAACAGTATTCCGGCTCGTGTGACATTGCTTAATGATATGACTTAGAAAATAAAACTCACAGATAATTAATATATCATAGATAGCCCTTCTGTGCACTCCTACACTGTCGTTTTTCTTTAACTGGTCATACACCACTGTCAAAGTCAACATCAATCTAGAGAGCAGCTCAACTGAGCATCAGCACTGGACTCTTATCGGAGCTCCATATTTCAGTTGTCATACTGACGGCTGTGACATTAGCTTTAATTGATGACAAAGTGTTGCACATTCTGGACAGCGCTAAATCAGAAAAGAGCCGATGCAAGGATGGAAGGGTCGGTCTTGGCTCTGCGTGAGACGTTAAACTGTAAATGACTGGTTGTCTAACACAATGAATTCTATAACCTACTTTATAATGGCTTTTGCACGATCTTGCCCATAGTTTTGGATTTTCTAAATCCAAACTGGCCATCCTAAAGACTTTTGGTGTCATTCCACCCCAGAAGAACTTTTTCCACTGCAGGGAATACAGATTACGCTACTGATATAGCGAAACAGATCGAACAAACAAAGAAATAAATAATGCTGGGATCAGTGTCTTGTCTTGGCCGACAAATTACCAGTGTCGGGCCCGAATATGAACATCGGGAATGACGACTGGGCCTTGTGCTAGTGAGATAATCGAAGAACAGCGATGTGGTGTCTGGGATGCCCAATGATACAGTGAAAAAAAGTCTAGCATGTCAGAACAAATTGCACTTTCTCATGTATTTTGACAACTCCTACAATGTGTTCCTTCTACAGAATTGACAATTTATTGACGTTCCTTCCCGACATCACATCAAGGTCCTGAATGACCATTGGTCAGAGTTAAACTTGTAGTGATGCCAATCAGAACTTAAGGCACTATGATTGCCTAATCTGACATGGTGACCATCATGAAAGACAAAATGTGTACGGTTGCAGTAGTGGCTGAATTTAGATCATTCACCCCGAGTAAAAACGGCTGGGCTTGAACACTCCTATCTGTCTTGCATTCTTTTATTGTTGTGTCTGCCCTGTTCAAACAGTTAAGGCTCCTTCCAACGCTCAGATGTGCGAGATGGAGGAAGGTCTCAATGTTCTCTGAAAGCTCGGTCATAAATCACTCTCCCTGGGGCAGCCGTCTGTCTCTCCTTCTGCTGAGGCCCGCAGCGAACCCTGGCTTTAAAGCACACACTGACAGTGCTTATTGATTGGCTGTGTTCAGCAGAGGCCCCAGAACAGGGCCAGTAAAGGCAGCCGCCACGAGCCGCCCACTGCGCGCCATGCTGGGGGATATGAGTCAGATTTAAGCAGACAGCATCAGGAACACTGGAGCAGCTCTGAGCTAAAGGCCACAAACAGACCTGGAACGGTCCTCAACACCTGTATGACTACAGAATACCCAGATCAATTAGAAAAGCAACAACGTGACTTGGTAACACGAAACGTCAACCAGGAAAACGACATGCACGAAAAAAAGCACAGCGCCTGCTAATGCAAGCAGGGGGAGCCTGCAATTAACAATTAATGAAGAATTTTCACCATCCCATCATTTTCCTATCAGTGCATCCCTGTGAATAACACACAGCGAGCTATTATCAATACTTTCATGCCGACCTATGCTCTGTAGCGCAAAGACACTGAAAACTGAAATTGAGGAGATTTCAGGACATCCAAACAGCACATTTCATCTACAAGTGTATTCCCTATTAACAAATCTTTGTGGTAGCTTCAACAATTATTATGAATACATCATGCTGATTGGTGTCTCATAAAAAATGAAAGCGCAGCATAATAAATACCGAAACACAGCTGACAGCCTTCCGAAAACACCAGGCTGAAGCTGATAGATTACTCTCTTTCGACTGTAATTAACAGCATAGCTATATATTTCCATGCCTAATGATTCTCTTTGTATTGTGGATGAATAAGACATGCAGTATGAATCAATATGCAGCAACCCATATACGAAAACCGTCCAGTGGGAAGGTGGTTGAAATATGATGCAGCTCAATGCCCCTCTTCAGACTCTCCCTATTCTGCCATTTGCTCAAGACAAACATGCATTTTGTTCCTGAACTTGTTAAGCTATTACAGGTTCTCCCCCTACAATATTCCCATAACAAATAGGAACAACGCCTTGGCTTCTGACATTTCTGACATTTCAAGGTGGGCTATTTTTCTCTTCTTGCATAACTAAACAAGCCTCCAGCATATAACAATATGAACATGATGATGAAGCAATAAACTATAATGATGCAAATGGATTCAGTTTCAGAGGCGAAACACACACAACTACTACACCAGGCTCTACAGCCAACACTTATGCATTCCTGCAAGCCACACTTACTGCTTTCAGTAATTATGCCTGGTACGTTTCCCCTCACTAAATGTAGCCAAGAAGTGCTTACCCTACATTTTTCTCAATTCTATGCGAATTAGACATGACAAAGCGACAAATCCAAGGGACGGACTCGAACGATTCCTCAGACCAATCCTGGCCACAACTTTAGCTCCTACCTCCTAAATGGGAATTAATTCCCATTTACTCTTCGACACGAACAAAAAAAAAAAAAACGTAAAGAAAAACTCATCATATAATCATCTTTATTGTCTCACCTGCAACCTTATACTAAATGTGTATAGAGACATTTAAAACTAAATGAGCTTGCTTTTCCAATCAGCTAACGAAATAGTGTGATGTGTAGCATATGAAAGTTGAATAGGCTTTAAACAAAAGTAAGAGTATAACTCATAGTGGGCTTTATAATATCCAATTTTTGTTATTACCATTTATGGCACACCCATAAACAACAACAATTTCAGCAATCGCTAGTACTCACCAATAGGACACACGCAACAAGTAGCAACAGCGATTTACCGACTGTTGTAAATGTAGGGGTTTGACTAACGTTGCTGACTGCCTATTAAAAGGCCCACTATGTTGGATTCGGTTGTTTACAACCACCTGAATGCCCCTCCCTTTCAAAGCGTGTATTAGAACGTATGGAAGCTGTCAAGTGCATGTAGCATACCTCCAATACTTACATTCACGTGCCTTTGCTTTTTCTGTGCTAATAATAAGCAGGATCCTCCATTTTTCAAAACGTGGGTTCACGAACGTGTTTACAAGCACCAGTAAACACTGATACCTCTTCTTTCTTCTTCCTTGTTTCCTTCCTTACGTTGGTTCCGTCTGGATTCACGCTGCTACTTGTAAAAACAGGAAACATGGAAGGCGCTCTCTAGGGGTTTGTCCATTCCGGGCTACTGTAGAAGTGGAAATGCTCCCTATGTAGATATAAAGCGCTCTTTCTAAGCTTACAAAAACACCAAGATTCGTAATTACACTAATGAAAACATACTTATGAATAGTATATTCCATTTCTGCTAATAAAGCCCCATAAATCCTACACAGTGGCCCTTTAAATTTCAAACATAACTTGTTAATGTTTGTCGTGAACTTTTTCCAACCTGCTCTAAGCGAATCCACAAGGTTAAAAAGTCTGTTTTGGTTTTTTTTTTAACCTTAGGGGATTATTGCAATGTTTCATGTGCTCCCCATCCACTTCCAAATGTTTTTAAATAATGCAAATATTCAAGTGCAAAAATTTCCACGGGCCTCCAAGTTTCTCATAAGGCAGCTTTACACACGACGCCATATACTACACAGTCATCAAATTAAGGCTTTAATTAAAAAGGAAAAACCAAGAAGACCCCGAGTGAATGAACCGAAACAAAGAAGGAAAACAGTGCTGATAAAACTCTACCCTCACACGCAGAGCGAAAAAGATGGCAGTGATGTCCAAGTGAGAGACAGCAGTGTCGAGCCTCACAGAGAGAAGACTAGCCGAGCATGAAATTAGAGCCAGACAGGGAAAGACAGAGAGAAAAAGACAGACAAAAAGAGATGGCTACCTCCTGGACTGACCTCAACTCATCTGACACTGTCTGTGCTGCCACCTTGTGGATTACATAAAAAGATCATCATTGCATTTCACTGGACACGAGCGTCCTAATCTTCAACAATCAATTATTCTGTTGGCGGAATCAGAATTTTGTTTGCGGAAATGATTTTTTTTTTCTTTCTTTTTTTTTGCCCATTTAAAGGTTTCAAATTCAAATTTAAGAAGAGATTTGGAGAAAGTCGGATTCCATTTTGCAAAATGCAGTTCATGGCAGGTTTAAGACCGAGTTACTCCAAATCAGAATGGACTGAGAAATCGGGTGAAATCGTAACTACACTCTGTATTTGATTTTTTTATTTTTTTTATTTAACCCTTTCTACAATATCCACTGTAAAAAAATATAAACCAACAAAATGAAATGGTAGCATATGTGAGAGCACTGATGCATTGCGAGGATGTTTAGTCATTTATCGAACAGAATTTCACATCAAAAAGTTTCCACTGGGAACAGTAGGCACAAACACTGCATATTAGGGGGAAAAACATTATCTATGGCAAAAGTTTTCGCTTCGAGTTGCACTGGTGAGTGACGATGCAATAAAAAGCGAATGGCATATACATCAGACTGATCTTATTATACAGAGAACTTTGAACAGACAGAGGGACGGGAGGAGGTAAAGAGTTTAGCCTGAGGGAGCTCGCTCAGAAAGACGGGTCAATAAAAGCAAATTATGCAGCAGAGAGATGTGATCCTGTGTCCCTTTCAAGTCTCAGACAGGAACCAGCCTCAGACCCGCTCTGCACTTACAGACAAGATGGAGCAAAAGGGCAGGAGTGAGAGAGAGCCCGGGAAACTGTCCCTGTAATTCCTATTCATGCCTATTTCTGCCATTATGGTTTCCACCATGCACTCATCTACTTCTCCATCACGAACCCATGACCTAATCCCCACGAGTGGCTACTTGTGGAAAATAGATTTTATTTAATAGAAACACACTTGCCCTTGACAGCAAACACACTGGAAGCATTTCGTTTTCTAGTGAATAGTTTTCATTAGATTACCTCAGCCTAATCAATATTCGTTTCATCTGACACTACAAAAGACCAATGCACTACCATTAACCCAATCTAGACAGGAGCTGCTGCATGGTGATCATGCAAATCATTCACTTGGTAACTTGTTAGTAAAGATGATGCACTAGAAACAGAGCATCAAATCAAAATCAGCCATATTGCTTATCCACCAGGGGAAGTTGGAGCCAATCCCAGGTGACTCTGAGTGAGAAGTGGGGCATGTCACCAATCTATCGCAGGGTTAACACAGACATGAACAACCACTAACATCTATGGAGTAATTTAGAGTAGCCAGTTGGACTAACCTGAATGTCTGTGGACTTTGGGAGGAAACCCAGACAGGAACAGGAAGAACATGCAAATTCCCCACAGAAAGACCCAAGTCAGCCACCAGTTTCGAACCCAGAGCCTCCTTGCTGTGAAGCGACAGAGCTAACCACTGCACCACCTCAAATCAAAAGTACATATGTGCAAATTCATCAACTACAGGCCTCCTTAATTAGTCATGAAATAACATGAAAACCGTCCGTAACTGGCCATGGAACTGCTCGTCAGTCAATTGTCCAACTACTTGTACAACTATGTTAACAATTGCTGAAATTCCTAAACACTTAATCTGATATTTTTGTCAAACCCCTTAAATTAAGGCTGAAAATCGACACGTCAATCACATCTTGATTCCTTCATTTCAAATCCATCGTGAAGTTAAAATAACGAAAATTGTCTCGCTGTCCAAATACTTATGGACTCTATTTTTTTCCCCAGTATAAGAGATTGTTTGTAAGCCCCTGGTTATAAACAGCTTGATATGCCTTTTTAAAGACATTTACATTAAACTGAATCTACATTAGATTGCCTTCTGTTTATACAGTCTATAGTGATGTTCACGTGATCCCTGGGTCTTTCAGCGGCCCATTTAACAAGCCACACTTGGGTTGATACAGTAACGGGGAGTCCCCTTAAATGAAAATTCCCAGGGCAACTCAACAAAGACATGCTAAGCAACACCAGGGTCACTGAGCAGTCCTTAACTGTGGCAGTCCTCTGCTGCCTCCTAGTGGCGATGCCTACAACAAACAGACGACAAGTGAAGAAATACTCTGAAATGGAATAACGTTCATAAAAATTGTGTCTTTCCTAATATTCCTGGGCCTGATACAACAATAAGAGCTGAATCCCATAAAGGTTTAATGCATTTTAGAAAGAGAGGGGAAGAGGCAGAAAGCTGACTTGCAAGCTCCTCTAACCTGCTGAAGCAGGAGAAAGACATTAGCAGAGTCCTTTGTTATGTTTAACAGTGCGGCTGGTGAGAACCATTTCAGCACTCTGCTCCGTTCTCCTGCCCAGACACTGTTCCCACATCCATTCGTGTTCTCCTCAGGGAGATTATACAGCATTTCTAAAAGCTAGCAGACGTTTGTTACATCACGCTTCTGCCTTTCTGCCGCAGTCTGCGTCCAAATCCAGAATCAGCACCAAGCTGAGATGTGTGTAGCACTGACCCAGCACAATGGACAGAGACAGCTATAGTAAACACGTGCAGAAAGTGCAGGCATAGCTCGACAGGTCGGAGATCTGCGGGCGAGGAACCTGATGTGGAGGGCTTCATAATGTCACTGATGATAACTGGACTGTCTTTCAGCCATCACGCTGAAATCTACAGTCAGTTTGTTAATCTTGTTAGCATTCAGCTTCAGCTTACAAGAATCTCCAACTCACCCCTGTATGTATTGTTGATATTGATCAGTCTAATAATAGCAGTCTGGAAACTTAATGTGGTTTACCTAAAGCTTTTATACAGCTGGCAAACATTCAAAATTGTCCTGGCAGTGAAAAAAAAAGCTCAATTGGTAGATACTGTGTACATTATATCAGTAGGAACTGGACAGGGCCTTCCAGAAGAAGTGGTAGCCTCGGTAAAGAGACGAGGAAAATCATCCTGATGGTGCACTGATAATGAAACAAATTAACCTTTCATTGAGCTGAAATTGACTTTTAAAAAAAAAAAAAAAAAAAAAAAAAAAAAAAAAAAAAAACGGCAAAAAACAAAAAGGAAAAAAAAAAAAAAAAGCCCTTGTGAAAAATAAATTTTTATAAAATGGAACATTTTCCCTTTTTCCAACACGTTTGAGTCTTGAACAACTCGAGTGGTTATTAAGAACTTCCTGTTTCAGTGTGATATAAATATAAGAGACACCTCAAGCCAAAACACCCTTAGTCATCAACATCTAGAAGATCAGAGTACACACAAGTGAGACAAACTGTTTTCGACTAAAATAGCTGTTAGCCACCCCCATGTCGAGAAACTATTTAGAGAGTGTTCCAAAAGAAAGCCTGTGTTGTTGTCAAACCACCAATGGAAGCTTCTGGAGTTTACTGAACGTCACTGGAATTTTGATTGGAAACAGTTTCTACGGCCAGAGGAGACAAAAACAGAGCGGTTAAGCAACACTGACAAGAAGCTTTTAGTGTAAGAGTTAAAATCAAGCAAAAAGAACTGAATCCTTAATGTGATGGGATTTTTTTCTTCCCCCAAAAGCTGTGAGAAACTTGTCAGGCTACATGGCATTAGATACTCTATCATATAGGGGAAAAAAAATCTGCTCTAAATCTGACTGCATCTGTCGTGATGCTAAGACAGGATGATCAGTGGATACAGCAAGTCAACAAGAATATATAAAAAAAAAAATGGTTCAGGGGAGGCCTGGTGGTGCAGCGGTTAGCACGGTCACCTCTCAGCAAGAGGGTTCTGGGTTCAATCCTGCCGGCCGACTGCAGCCTATGTGCGGAGTTTGGCCTGTCTGGGTTTCGTCCCACAAGCAGATTCAAGTCAACTGGCTATTTTAACTGGCTACTTTGGCCCTCTGAAAGACTGCCAACCATGGTGTACCCCACCTCTCGCCCAAAGTGAGCTGGGATTGGCTCCTGCGACCCTTAACGGATAAGCTGCAAAGATAATGGATGGATTAAGAGTTCATCAGAACTGAACTAAGCCTTACTGACAATTCTAGCATATAATTCACAAGCCAAGGATTCTCAAAATACAAGTAGTGTTATTTGAGAAACTCCACAGATAATAATACTTTTAATTAATCAGTTTTAATAAAACTGAGAATAACACGATTTAGTTCTTTCTGTTATCGAACATTTCCCTTTACATTTAAAAAAAAAAAAAAAAAAAAAAAAAAATTTGTTCTCAGTTTAAGTTTTTATCTTTTACCAAGAGTGCCAATAATTGTGAAGGCTGTGATACGATATAAATCACTTTTATTTTTTTTAAACTGCTGCCTAATTATGTTCTAATGTGCTTCATATTATGCTGCACAGTAGCAGAGTCATGCAGTATCCTCAGGATCGTGCTGCTCCCATGTTAATGTCATTACCAGGCTGGTTTCATTTGAATTAGTCTCTTATCTGTAGCAGCACCGCAGCACAGTGACTTGTGCACCTTGTGAAATACATCACTGCTCAGACCTGAGTGAACGTTCACGAAGCCGTCGCATTCCAGTGGTTGACATGGCTCATTTCTCGAATTCCACATTTCTCTGAACAGAAAAATACAATCCGTGTAACCAAACAGAATCTGGCAATGTGGATGTTCTTAGACAGACAGAATAAGCAGAGCAATATTGCTTGTTAATTGTTAGCACGTTATTGGCCTCCGAAGTGGCAGTGAAAACAGTCAGCCAGCAAATGTGCAGCCTAAACCACAAAACCATGTGAGTGAGCGACAGACAAATCTGCACTGATCCTAATTAAGCTGGTTCTCAATAATACCAAACAATCTGCCAATGAAGTGCCACGTTAGAGTCTTGGCAAAACAAAGTTGGCTTTAGTAACACTGTGTGATCTCATTATGTGTTGCATTCACATTGAACAGATTATACTTTGAAGGAAACCACACACACACACACACACACACACACACACACACAAACACAAACACAAACACAAACACAAACACCCCTTTGGGTTTTGATAGCAAAATTGACAAAGCATTTAACCATCTGTTTGTCAAGAAAACCATGAACCAAACGTGCTGAAACAGCAGGGCTCTGACGTGATGTGAAAGACTGGATTTACAAGAAGATTTTGTTTTTTTAAATACCACAGACAAAGCCTTCTAACAAATCACAAGCATGCAGCCAGTCCAAGATGTTTATAACTTAGTTGAAATCGTAAATAAGTGGCACGGCAGATCTAATATGATGCATCACCATACTCCATGTCACATTTCAATATCAAAATGAAACTGCATTACAGCATTTGTTGCACATCATGTCTAATTTATTTTCCGTTAAAAAGGTGTCACTTATAACAATACAAACTAAAAACACTGAACAGTCAAATTTGATCACGAGTTTACACTCCAATATAAGCATGTTTACTAAAAACAGATTTTCGCTCACTCCAGAATGATGGACAAGAGGAAACCTTTTGAAACAGACATGAAGAAAAATGAGAACAGTCAGTCCTCAGAACAAACAGAATTGAGAAATGAGTCAGAGGGAATAAAAATTCCCAGACCCTGCTATAGTTGGACATGAAAGAGCACACAGCGAGTAGAGCTTTACAATACAGCACAGTGCTAAAGCTGCAAACATTACAAGCATCTTTGCCAGGGCAGCTAATTAAACTGAAAAGAATCACGTTCACGAGATCCATCTGAAGCAGCGACTACACAGGTTTCATCTAAATCCGCCTGGTGAACAAGCCTGTTCACTGGGAATTCGCCTCTAGTGGCAGGTAATCTCACATCCACCTCTTCAGTTTTTGTGTCTCGCTGAATGCATCTAGATAAACTTGAACCCCACAAAGCAGCCAATCTTGGAAGCGTGGACCAGAATAAGGTCATGGGATTCCTCCTGGGAGGCTCAACATGAAGGAACTTATTATTACCACTGTTTCACTAAGTCAAGAAACTTTTGCAGCTACACAGTCTAATAATGTCTCATTACTCTAAACCTGTTACATCAGAACCACCCATATTTTCCTGATTTTGTTCTACCTCTGGGAAGAAATTCGCAAGGTGAAGCATGACACCGTGGTAGTGGGAGTGGTATCTCCATAGTTAAGATGTTTCAAGTGGCAGTGGTAGCTTAGTAGTAGTTCAGGAGTAACTCAGTATTGACAGTAGCAGCCCAGTGGTTAAGATGTTAGCCTCCGGATTGGAAGGTCACGAGTTCAAATCCCAGCACTACCAAGCTGTCATTGGCAGGCCCTTGAGCAAGGCCCTAAACTACTCAGCTGCATAAAATCTGATGAATGTAAGTGGCTCTGGGGGAAAAAAGCAATTACCAAATGCAGTAAATGTAATTCTTCCATTGAAATGAGAGAGTGGCAGTTTACAAGGTACAGAGCTACTTGTCTTCTCAGAGGGAAGAATTACTGCAACTTAATACCAAGTCCTTCTGTCTGATCACCTTTATCCTACGATGAAACATTTCTATCCGGATGGGAGGGGTCTCTTCCAGGTGACTTCGTCCCCACCCAAAGGGTATGAAGACTCACTGAATGGTAAGAGTATGTAAATGATGCAAATCATATGTTATTACTGTTGCAGGTCCCAGATCTCAACTGAATTTTGCACTACTGGAGATTTTGGGGCAACATGCTAGCCAGAACTTTTCACCACCATCATCAAAACACCAACCGAGGGAGTACATTTTGGAGGAATAGTGCTCATCCCTCGAGTACAGTTCCACAGCCATTTTCTGACAGGTTGTAGTGGCCCAACACTTCACTAAGACACACTGTTCATTTTTCCCCTATTTTGCCACATTTCATGGTGTCAGTTTCCTAATCTTATGGCCAGGATGCACTACATTGGTGCTGTATGCACTTGACTGCACATTTGGTAACTTCTACCAACCAGTGAGAGCTCCCAGTGGCTTAGTAACATTTAATTAAGCAACGATTAATTTTATGCTTCAGCTGAAAACACAGCAGATCATGTTTACTCAGGAGGCAATGTTCATCGGATTGGTTTATTCATATCATTGATTCTGATTCATATTATGATTATTACCATATACCTAACTACCATAAGCAAAAATAGGATGTTGTACTGTATTCATCCTGTTCCTGCCCATTCAGAAGGTAATTAGCGCAATTCACCTGAAGTGACTGGCAGTATGCATTTCTCCATTTTCACAACACACAGGAGGAAGAGTGAACACACGGACATCAAGCCAACCCCACCTGCATGGTTTTGTCATGCTGTGCACACCACTAAAACTGTAGCAAAAAGATAACAGGCAAAACATTATGTGCTTAACTGTAATTATATGGAAAGTCTCTTCTTGCTTAGACACGCTTGGCCCCGTGAAAAAAGAGGCTTTACTTTAGCTATGTCAGCATTTTGTTAGATACACAATTATCACAGCAATAATCACACACAACTGATATAATATATATATACCCATTTTCCATCTACACATGGGTGTGTGTGTGTATGAGTGCACTTGTACTTGCTAACCAAAAGACACATTTAACCAGCAGAAAAAGAACATTTTTGGGAAGTGAGGACATTTTGGCTGGTCCTCATGTCTTCATAGGGCTGTCTTAGGGTTACGACTTGGTTTTAGGGTTCATGTTAGAATTAGGTTAAAGGTTAGGGTTAGGGTAAAGGCTGGGATTAGGCATTCAGTTCTGATGGTTAAGGTTAGGCTAAGGGGCTAAGAAATCCATCAGGTCAATGGGTGTCCTCACAAAGACATAAGTACAAGTATGTGTGTGTGTGCGCTGAATGAAGACAGATGATTATAGACAGGCAGTAGTGCACAATATGCCACCACTCGACACTTCCCAGCTGCTAAATAAGAGTATTAGTGCGTTCACCGCTACCCTCCCACACAACCACGCCAGGCTGTGGCTTAAACCACCGAATGCGCCAATGCTTGATCAAAATTATGATGAAATTACTCTAGTTATAACTCCAGAAACAAAAAAAACAATATGTCATAGTAAAAAACTTTGAACAAAGTAATTCCACACCCATTCACTGATATGAAGTATGCGGTTTTTAACTTGAGTGAGTTTCTCTTTAAATGTTGAGACATGTATGTCTATGTTTAATTATGTGTTAAAGAGCTGTGGATTGAACACTCATCCCTAGTCATTAAACATTAGAAGTGTAGCAATACACTCCGGTCATGATTCGATATGGTACTGGCTTCATGTTTCACTGTCAATGTCAATATTATATTTTGAAAAAATTCTGAATAAAACAATTTGGACTGAAAAGGCTCGTTTTTCGATTCTGAATCAAACAATGCATTTTTGTATGTACAAAATTAAAACAATCAACAACAGCTACAAACACATTATTAATACAATAAACAAAACATGCTACAGGTTCACCATAACTTAAAAACAAATAAATATATAAATTCTCCAAAAAATTGTGAATGAATCAAAATCTCTTACCTGACGAAAATGATCGGCTGAAACATAATGAGCTTCGTAGCAGCGTCCGATTCCTCATTTTACCCGTAAATATCGCTTCAAAGTTGGCTAAAATGGCCGAATGGCCCCGTTCTCGGACACTCGAGATTGCAGCAGCACGCTGCTGGTATCGTTTGAAAGCTACTGAAGCGCTCTTTTTAACTGTTATAACATGGCTGTGTGTCCATAGAACGTATAATGCGTGTGGGTCACTGCCCTCTGGAGCGATTGGTCAGAATTCGCTCAGATCAGGACCTCTGGTGTTCAAACAGTACAAGTGCATTAGATGCATAATTAATAGAACGCTGATTTCCACAACGCGATTTCTCATAATGCACAATGTGAAATTTTTGTAGCATGATGCATTGTGTCACAATGTATTGTTACACCCAAATAAAACATGAATGTATTCAACCACGGAAATATTTGGAAAAGCCTCCAGAGATTCTGCCTGCCAGCAGATGTGTAAATCCAGACAAAGCCACAGAAATCAGTATCTACACTGAAAATATAGCACAATAATAATAATAATAATAATAATAACAATAATCCATCCATTATCTATACCGCTTTATCCATCTGGGTCGCGGGGAAGCTGGAGCCAATCCCAGCATCTTCGGGCGAG
>JAQQZR010000038.1:11923116-11933588 GCA_030068235.1 Notoglanidium macrostoma
TAATCTGCATGTCTTTGGACTGTGGGAGGAAACCGGAGCACCCGGAGGAAACCCAGGCATGCACGGGGAGAACATGCTAACTCCACACAGAAAGGCACCCTGGGTGACCCAGGGATCGAACCCAGGACCTTCTTACTGTGAGGCAACAGTGCTAACCACCACACCACCGTGCCGCTGTTATTATTATTATTATTATTATTATTATTATTATTATTACAGATTACATCAGAATAAAAATCAGAATGGAGTAAAACAACTACCTGAACTACTCACCTTATCTTTGCTAGCTAAACTTTCAGCTCTGATTGAGGGGAAAAGGCGAGCTGTGTGCACCCTCTGAATACTTGATACTCTAGAAATCTACCTAAAACATAGTGTAGAGAATAAAATTAACAGCTGGTCATTTCTGATTTTTTTCTACCCGATCTGTTCTTTGATCTGCGATGTAATCTGTATTCTGTTCTCCAGTCTCTCGAAAAGGTTTGCCTCAAACTGGATAGTGTTATACTGGCAGATCTCCAGAAATTACACACACACACACACACTGTAACCACCCTCAAGTTGTTATTTTCCAATAACAGCCACGTCCTGAAGTACTTCATTCCTCTTAAAACTAAACAATTTGCCAAAAAGTATTCATTAAACATTGATGCATCATACTTAGTTACATTTAAATTAATTGATATTAATTTCATTTAGTTTTGCAGACCATCCATGGCATAGGTTTGTTATTGCAACACTTACTTCTCATAATAGAAAACTGTTACAAATCACAAACACTGACGACCTTCATAAATGTGAAATAAACGTCTCCTTATAGAAAGCTTCATTGTATCAAACCATATCAATGATTATACAACAAAGAACAGTCGTTTTCCAGTAAATTCCCTGTAAAAGTCTGTGAAAATACGTTGCTATTACAGAAATGAGAATGTAGAGAATGAATGCATTAATAAAAACCAGTGATTTGTAATTACAGCAAAAGCTTTACTGAATATCAGCTGAACATTTCAGCTTATAGCCATTCAGTTTAAAGTTCAAACTTTGTTATATGAGCCACAGGGTGTCGGAGTGAAAGAATCTGACTGGACTGATGAACTTTATTCAATCACGGCAGCAATGTATGTTTATATGAATGCCTCAGTACACATATCTGCACATTATAATCACTAACCGGTGAATGAAACACAGCAATGAATCCTCCATGTGAGTGAAGCAGCAGGTGTAAAATGAAAGTGGTGGAGACGTGATGGGTGTGCAGTGTTGCTTCAAGCGTTAAATAAGCTTAATCTGGAAACCAAAGCTAACTGATTTCTGTCGGTGCAGTTTAATACTTTCATCGGAGTTGTATTAAACTTTAGTGGAAAGTATTATTTCACTTTGATCTTGTGCGATTTGTATGACCGCACACTCCGAGCTGTTCCTATGTCTCTAGCTAGCACATCACAATAGTGCTGTTCTCTTCGATTACTGGCATCTCGTATGGTTAACCATGCATTTAAATCACTGTACAAACCCCACTTCTGATATAATGTTTAGGGAGGAGTTTTGTCTGTGTCTAAAGTAAAACATATATGATTTCCAGAAGTGATTGTACTAAATCTGTTTTAAAAGTGTCATGGGTGCCTTCACATCTGCGTTTTACATGGGTAATCCAGATCCCATTATATACATGAATGTAAACAGGGTCTCCATCAGGACTCACACACCTGGTTACAAACAGCCACTGTGTTCATCCTGCAATAGACACTATCCACCTGCCCAGGGTGTACACTTCACCTAAAGTTAGCTGTGACTGGCTCCAGGTTCACCGCGACCCTTAGCGACAAGCAAGATGGATGGCTGGATGGATGGCTGGATGGATGGCTGGATGGATGGCTGGATGGCTGGCTGGATGGCTGGCTGGATGGCTGGCTGGATGGATGGATGGATGGCTGGATGGATGGGCTTTACAGTACAGCAGAGGATGTCAACATTGGGAACAAGAAAATCCTAGCAGGCAAAGAGAAAATTTACGACCAAATGGACAAGACAGCTCCATGTCAAAAGCCCAGATTATAAATACTACATTCTAGCCTGTGCTTTTCCGTTTTTCTTTCTACTGGCTTACAAAACTGAGGTTCAGATGGCTTCAGTGAATTGGCTTTTCCACCACCAGAGCAGTTTATTCATTGCTTTAACTTTAAAAGCCTTTATGTTTATAGGGCATCTCTTGTATTGCTGCTACAGAGTCAAAGAACATACATGCCAAGGCTAAACAGCAGACGTTGACACTTCAGTAAACAGTTCGCTCAGCATCGGCAGCTGTAATGAACGCATTCAGACTGACAGAAATCTGTGCATGTTCAGCAACCACAAACAGCAGACTCGGCAAAAAAAAAAAAAAAAGCACGCCTCAAGAAACAGCTCTTCAAACTCATCATTTGGTGAGTGTTACATTTGATCAAAACAAGGCTGTCAATATTCAGCAATTCGGTGAATTCCTAAAGGCCGAGGAGTCGCGTCTGCTCTCTGTTCCATCCCCTTAAGGCTGAAACCTGTTGAGTAATCACTGCCAGTGAGTACGCATTGTACAGGAATGATAGAAGTGCTCTGTAGCCGAGAGGATGATGGAATGTCAGGCATTTCCAGGTCGCGTACATACTCCGAATGCTTTTGGAACACGATCACAGTCAAGAAAGGTGAACGTATTCATTCAGAAGACCCACATGCAGTGAATTCAGGTCTCACAGCATTAAAGAAAAGTTCAGGTTGCACTCTAAAAGGAGCATGCAAATCTTTGTTTTTATCAAGTGGTGATACAAATATATTGTCGAAAGGGCACATTTAAATTAGACGCAATCACAGGCTGCATCTTCAGCCACACACGTCCTCGACAAGTAGAAAGTTAAAGTAGCACCACAACATACAATTGTAGCATTGTTGTACTATTTTGACATTATTTTGTATAGCAGATATTCAGATTTGAACACATCAGGCAAAATATCAGTACAGGCTGGTAAATTTTACCCGAAATAACAAAACATGATGAAATTGTAGAAATATGGATTGCCCAATGGTGCGAGTTGGTGCTCGGGCCACTTTAATTTCAGAACCACAGAGCTGCGTTGGGAGAAATGGAGACTAATGATAATAAAGGAGATGTTCCTGTGCGTGTCGTGTTGAAGATGACATCACGGCACTTTCATGCGACATCGTTATGACGACCAGCTACGTTGGAAAAGCTGAGAGCAAAAGTACCTGATACCCAAAGCGAGTAGCGTCGATCCGGTACCATGCAGTGACCCAGCAACCCAGGAGCCTTCTTTATGATTTCTGTCTGATAAGTGGCCATTTACGCAATATGTGGCTTTCTTTACTGACACACAAACATTTTTCTACAACATTATTTTTGAAGAAGTAATGCTTGGAAATGTAAAATGTTTTTGACCCAATAATGCAGTAAAATAAATATCTGTGACAAAATTTGTACTAAAAAAAACCCCCAAAAAACCAGGGTGCCTAAGACTTCCGCACAGTACAGTACATACTGTATTCCACCATGGTATACAGAAGTACGCTTAATGTCTGGTTTCATAAAATTCCTTCCTTACAAGGGGTACACAGTTAACAGTGACAGTTCCCTTTAAATGTTTAACTACTACTAATCAGTTCATGACTATGAATAGTGGACCTCAATTCAAAGTCATTACGTGTTGTTTTCGAACAGATGCTTCACATCACCACTTCTAACGAGGGCCATGTATTGAGATGAGATCTGTTTTGAACTTGAAGTGGTGAATAAACACATACTTTACAATCCACAACACCCAAGTCACAAGGGCTCATGTTTAAAAAAAAAAAAAAACAGTCAGTGTTTAATAGTATTGTGTTTAATAGTATAATGTTATGTTAAATGGTTCAATGTATTCTGCAGGATCTGCAAGTAATACCATCCTAATGATCTTAGCGTTGGTCTGCCTTGTCTACTGGTCTTTACTTTTCAAGTCATGTGGTTTTCAGAAGCAAAGAGCTGAAAATTGCCAGAGTAGTGTAAATGGTCACCATTAAAAATATGAATAGAGAACTTGTGATGTATTTCACTAGACAGACAGCCAGCCAGACAGCCAGATAGACAGCCAGCCAGCCAGCCAGATAGACAGATAGACGGCCAGCCAGACAGCCAACTAGACAGACAGCAAGCCAGACAAACAGCTAGACAGCAAGCCAGACAGACAACTAGACAGCCAGCCAGCCAGCCAGCAAGACAGACAGCCAGCCAGACAGACAGCTAGACAGACAGCTAGACAGCTACAATGTAAAACAAGATTCCCAATAATTAACATCCAATTATGTTTACGTGAGGAAGCCAATCATCCTCATGGATAAATTATAATTCAGTATTGAGCCCTGGTAAGTAGCAGCATCAAGCAGGCTGGTTCTAGGCTGGTTGCGTTTGCTAAGCCGGTTCTTTCTAAGGTGAAGTCAGCCAGTACCCTTCAGCATTAATGCATCTGCCCTGCAGTGCCATGAGGTTTATGCTAATGGATAGGCAACAGGAATTGCATAAGGAATGTAAGCCTAAAGCAGTGCTCGTCGATGATGTAACTTAGGACAGGCACAAACACACACCTTCAAAAGTACCTCCAACACCAGGGCAAAGAATAACCCAGAGTAAACGAGTCAGCATGAGGATGTGTACAAAAGGGAGAAGCCGGGAGCAAGAGCACGAGAGTGCCGGCTGCGAAGAAACCCTCTGGATTTACGAGGCTCGGTTATATCTGGCGGAACATTGCGTTAGACTGCAAACATGAAATACACATGGAGTGAACACCACCCGAGCCCTCCGAACACAATACGCCCCTTCCTTTATCTGGCTCCGTTTATCTGGCAGACAGCAACGCATCATTCTGTCCTTCATACTAAACAGCAGTAATCAGTGCAGCACACAGACAGCCCCATCTCCACAAACAACCAGCTGTTTACAAATGATATGCTAACTACCAGATCGAGAGAGAGCGAGAGAGAGAGAGAGAGAGAGAGGTTAATGCCTACCGACCACACATTTCAGGAGCGAAAATACAGCAATTACTGCTTCAGCTCTATAAAGGACACAGACTCCTAATGTCACTGATACAGTGCAGCCAGGGAGCACAATTACACAACTCCGAACATAAACAGGAAGGAAAGAAGGGAACAATGTAAGCAGTGAGGCATGTCTGTGCTGCAGATACCTGAGAGCTTATTTCTGTCGTCACAGTGGAAACTGGGTGAGACAGAAACCAGAGTGAGAAGGTAGGGGTAGAGTGGGCAAACTGAGGAAACTTCAACACAACACAAGAACACACCGAAGAACACAGGCTGTCCAAATACACACAGGATTGAGACTGCTACCTTTCTCTGTCTTAACCACTAACTTGATTTTTGTCGCAGTCTGGCACCAGCCACTAACCCAGGCACTCAGCAAAAGCACATTTAACACCTGGGCTATTCATAGTTACCTACAGGTAGGTTCAACAACCAGAGAAAGAAAATAAACCATACTTCTTATCAAACATTACGCATAATCTGACATTGCGACGCACCACGATGTTCTAACTACAGCCAGTGCCTTCGAATCCCACCACCTGCTGCACCACACATCAGCCGAGGTGCTGTGATTTGAATCTTCCTGGTAAAACAGCATGCAAAGAAGCTGAAACCTTTTCAGAATAAGGAAGACAACATACTGAGAAGAAAAAAAAAAAAAAAAAGGCTGTAAACAGACTGAGCTACTCTTATGTGTGAGTCAAGAGCTCAAACACTGCCCAGTACCTTGATGACGGTTTGTCAAGGTTGCAGATGTGTGTGCTACATCTGTAGTAAGGAGTATGACTACACAGCTACACCCTCTTCAGGAATTCATATACGCTTTTGTTCCCATTGGTTTGTATTAATGCACTTACCCAATGACTAGCTCGAAGTACATTGTTACATTATGTTGACTAAGACTTTTTAGATGAGACAAATAAGGTTTCCAGGCAACCAAAACATGGGATTAGGGAGCAGACAAGTGGGCTAGTTAATGAACAGATCATTTGTCCCTCCCTGGACACATATAGTCCCAATCCATAATCCCCTGCACACATAGGCCAATTTCACATCGCATAACAGTACCTGTGAGAAAAGTACCTTACGTCCCACATGACCCTAATATTAACAGTAAGCACCAGCATACAACTGTAGCAACAACAAAGTCACTTCGACGTCTAAT
Source organism: Notoglanidium macrostoma (assembly GCA_030068235.1). NCBI lineage: Eukaryota > Metazoa > Chordata > Actinopteri > Siluriformes > Auchenoglanididae > Notoglanidium > Notoglanidium macrostoma. The sequence goes on from JAQQZR010000038.1 coordinate 11,929,349, forward strand.
ACACCTTTTACACAAAGTTTTATATTACCGCAGCCGACTAAACCGAATTTTCCAGGTGCTTCAATGAACTCGATGAGAATGAGCTTGAACACAACTCCGGATGATTTGGGACGTGTGCAAAAGTGACGTATCTGAATGGTCCCGTGAAAATTATCAACGGAGAATGTTCTCGATCCTTATAGAGATTACAGGAGTTATAAAGACTGTGCTCCAGCAACATAATCGGCCCTGCTGCTCACCTGACAACCACTGAAAGAGCTTTAACATAGTGACCTGGACACAACACGGAGAAAACGCAAAAGTCTGAGTGTGAGAGTTAACAGATAACCTCCTCATGACAAGTGAAACATGAAAATGGGCAACACATGAAGAGGAAGCATTCGCAAGTAAGGAAGTGACTGTGCCCTTTTCATTGTCTGACTCTGAATATGCATTGACATGTCCGTTAAAGACTTCCACTGAAATTAAAACTCCACCGTGGAACACATTGAATAGGTTTGTACTGAAATGTGCTCGGCGATGCCGGTGTTTTGTTGGTTGGTGCTGCATTTTCGTTAGAACGGTCTGCCTCTCTGATGTCACAGGAGGACAATGCACATTTACAACGGTGGAGAAAAAGATCCCACATAATGGATAATAGTCAGGTTTTACTAAGAGCAAGAGATTCTTTCCTCAATGTCCTATCAACAAGAAATACAACATAGAAGTAGTGGAGATAAAAGCTGGACACTATACAAAGCGAAAGGTTATGTAGAGACTTGGCTCGGTTAGTTAGCGAGCTAAAAGATGACAAACACAGCGACACTGACGGCAGCACCAGCGTTTAAGTTGAAGCTTTGGAAGCAGAGTGTACAGAACACGGGCCTGTGTCCACCAGATGTGTTTTGTGAGCCGACAGTGACCATGGCCACATTTTCAGAGTGCTTCCAGAGCGCTTTTCTCAAGCGCTTATTGTTGCTAGGTTACAAAAACATCTAGCACTTTTGCACTGCTTCATTGCGAATGTCAAGTCTCTATTTACCTTTACAAAGGTTTGCTAAAATGATGGAAAGAAATCGCGCTGATTTCAAATATTGATCATAACCCTTCAATGTTAGATAGGTAAAAGCTGAGCTGTCATTGACAGCCGGGATCAGTTTTTTCTCCGACGCTGTTGACAGTGTTGATATTGTAAGTCCCGCCCCTCCTTGATTTTGATTGGTTGCTGAGAAAGAAGCGACATTGACAAGGAGCAGGCTACCACAATTTGAACCATTTTCAACTGAAAGCACCCTGAGTGCAGAGGAGGTAAAAGCTGTACGCTGAGGGCGTTCTTACACCGCGGATGTTGAGCGCTGACAATTATAAATTTTATAGGATTTGTATAGAACTGTAACAGACGCTGCCAGCACAAAACATTCATCTGACGGACACAGACCCTGAAGGATTAAAGCTCTGCTGCACCAATATCAAAATGTCAGTTAAGTGAAAACAGACTTCAGGAAAAAGAAAAAAATCATCAACTCACAATTTCATTCCAAAATAAATCTCTGAGGTCATTGCAGATCATAAAGATGAACACGTTTTCCCTGCACATTTGGGACTATCCGCCTCGTGCGTTCACGTTATGATAAGCACACAAAGGCGTCACAGCTCTCGCCTCAACCGACCACAAACGACTTCATGAAATACAGAAACACGCACGCTTATTTTTCCACTCACGACAAAAACACGACTAATCTGTGTTCCACACTGAAATATTCATGAAATCCCATGTTACCCAAGCTCCGTCAGCCAGAGATATCTCAGCTGAAGCACAGAAGTAAAGGAGCATCACAGGCTCATCTTACTTTCCCTTTAAATAACCCAGCAGTTCAGGGAAGATCCCAAACACTGATATCACACCACTGCTGACTTAGACACATTCTATAAAACTTTATTGAAAAAAATAATAAAATACATTCATGCATTTGAACCGGTTTCAGCTTCTTGTTATGCACCTATCTAAAGGTGTTCATGACAGTAAACCTCGCTTACACAATGATGACGCATTACTTTTTTCCCCCCCTTTAAATCCACGCCCCATTAATTTGCCTGTGATGACAGCTAAACAATTATTTAGACACGTCATGCAAAAAGAAGGGTGAAGTGTGCATCACCGGCTCTTTGCCCTTACACTTCCGATAAGCTAGTGTTAGCTACCCGCAGTTAGCTGTGACAACGCCGGATCAGTGACAGAGGAGAGTCGCGGTTAGAAACAGACACGGCTGTGTACGGATAAAAGCCGCATACTCTCCTACTACTACTACGTGAACACGATGTACTACAGGTTTAAACCATGTCAGGGACGGAGATCATATCGAAATAAACCCGCTTTCGACACTTGTGTCATTCCTAAAGATGTCCCTGTGGATGTTAGGGGAGATCTCTCCCAGCACCCGGTGCTCACCCACCTTTAGCCTCACAGTCGGCGCAGTATTTGTTGTCCTCCTCCCGGAGCATTTTGGACAGGATGGCCTGATGCTGCTCATTCAGTTTCTGAGCCTTCTCCCTCTCCGAGCGCGTCGTCATTTTCTCCCTGCTTTCTTCCTGACGTTTCGTTTCGTTTCGTTTCGTTTCACAACAATCCGCTACCTTTTCCCTGGATCTCTCTGTCTAATTTATAGACACTAAATGGAAGACCATCCCCTGGGAGGAAAAAAAAAGAAACACGTTACACCGGACACAATTTCCAACCGTGAAGCGCGCGGGGTGTCTGGAATCAGTGGAATATGGCAGATGGAATCGACAACCCGGAAGCGGAAATGTTCGACCTATGAATGAACGTCAAATGTTTCTTTTTTTAGAGCGTTAAACTCATTCTGAACAATTCAGTTTATTGTCTGGGCGTCACGTTTGTCTGGGATTTCAGCAAGTTATTTCACTTAAATATGTAACATTGCTTAATTACATAACTATAAGAAATATAAAAATTGTTACGTCATCGTGTGAGCTTCTAGGTGATTGGTGTTTTGTTCTGACGTAAAAGAAACTAGTAGGCACGACGATGATGATGATGATGATGATGATTATGATGATGAAGAATACGTGGCTATTATCTTTTGATACCTGGTTCATCATTACATATGCTGAATGTGCAATTGGCTATGAAGTCACTTTAGGTGAACACATCTGCCTGTGCACATAGCACACCAGCACTTCAGAACAAACATTTTAAATAAATATTTATATTTCTGTGAGTGTTCCTTTGTGTGCTCTTTGGGAATTCTTCTATATTATAACTTAGCGCCAGTCCTCTATATCTCCTTTTTTCATATTGTAAATGTCATGATGAATTTTGAGATTTTGACTAAATAAAATGGTAAAATGTAGTTTTGAGACTATTATCTGCTTACTTGCCTTAACAGTGTCATCACCTGATAGTGATAATATGCTTTATAAATAGCATACATAGCTGACCGTCATTAAGCAATAGGTGAAGAGAACAGAATCTTAGTTTATTCAGGGAGAAACATAAAATATTTTGCTGACTAAGTAAATAATTTCCATGTTTTTGCTAAGTAAAAAAATACTGGAAGTTTGGCTTTAAGCAGCATAGGTCATGAATGAAGTTCACTACAGGCACCTTAGTTAAAACAAAGGGGATTAGAGTTGACTATATTTACATTTATATTTAACCTGTGTGTTATTGCATTATCATCAGCTCATGAACTATTCTGTGTTAATTATAAATGTCATGTAGGCATGTTTTTTTATTTATTGTACATTGTAGATTTAGATTTAGATTAGACTGAGATCAATGAGGAAGTGTGCCATTCTTTGTAGTTTAGCAAGGACATCCATTTGTTCATCTTCAAAAACTGCGTTATCATTCTCTCTCTCTCTCTCTCTCTCTCACACACACACACACATATATATATTTGCCTATCCTTGCAAGAACCTTCCACTGATATGATTAGTAATACAGCTTATTAATGCTGTCCCTAAACCCAAATCACACCTAAACGTAACATCACCAACCAAAATAAAACCTTTTGGCTCTTATAGCTTCTTAAATTAAAAAAATAGTTTTCATAAAATGGTTGTTTTCTTTCTGAGGACCAGCCATATGTACCCACAAGGTCAAACAGTCAAATATTCCTATCCTTGTGGGGACAACTGTTCCTCACCTAATATAAAAGCCTACGCGCACACTCACGCGCACACTCACGCGCACACTCACGCGCACACTCACGCGCACACTCACGCGCACACTCACGCG
>JAQQZR010000038.1:11933688-11944690 GCA_030068235.1 Notoglanidium macrostoma
CGCGCACACTCACGCGCACACTCACGCGCACACTCACGCGCACACTCACGCGCACACTCACGCGCACACTCACGCGCGCACACACAGGGGCAATTTAGTGTAGCAAGTCCACCTACTGGCATGTTTTTTGGATGGAAGAATGAACTGTAGAACTTGTATAAATCCTTTAATTTTAATTAATCCATTAATAAAGTTTTTAACATCAGAATTTGTTTACAAATACTACAGACAGACAAATAGTCAAAACCCACTCAGCTTTATTCAGATATATTTTCAATCTGTTCTTATTGACATTCATGTTTTACACTGATGCATACACTTTTAAAGCAAATATATATATATATATATATATATATATATTGTTTTTTTACAAAAATAAACCAACAGTAATTCAAGCGCTAGTACACAGGTTACACCAGTAAATGAAGCCTCTGTCATAATGAATAAATTCAGTTGCCTTCCCGAAAATGAACTACATGGTCTGCCTTCACGATAACACACATTCAACGACATCAGTACACCTAATGAAACACACATGTTAACATTCACCTAGAAGTCAATACAGCGTCCCTTTCTCTCCCAGTCTCCATACCGTGTTGGTTCAGGGCCTGCAGGGCCGCCTTTTTCTTTTGTGTATGGATTCACATCACCTGGAAATTCTGCAAGGTAAACAAACAGTCTAAGATTTCATGTATTAGATCAATATATTTAAGCCCAACATCTCACATACTGTATGTCATTAGTTGTGTCATTCAGTTCTCACCTTCTCTGATACACAAAAGATTTACACACTTTATTTTGCCTAGGGCTGGGAAAAAGAATCGGCGTCATCAGCATACTTAATGACACTTTATGCTACTGGAACACTAAAACATTACAGTGCATTCAGAAAGTGTTCAGGCCTCTTCAGTTTTCTCTGATTTTGTTTTTATTCTTTACCTTTATTCCAAGAGAAATTTAATTTATAAGTCTCAAAATATGCAGCACAACTAAAAAGCGTTTGTAAACTTTAAAAAAAACAACAACACTGGCATACATTTTCACACACTTTGCGCTGACATTTGAAAATTGTGCTCAGATGCATCGCACTTCCACTGATCAATACTTGATAAGTTTCTGCAATGTGATTAAAGTCTACATTTAGTAAATTCAGCTGATTGGCCCTAATCTGGAATGGCACACCTCTGTCAACATGAACCCTGGAAGCTGACAGTGCACATAAGAAAAAAACAAGCCACAGACCACAAGCAAGGTCACAGGAACTCACAGAACTCTGAGGCAGAATATATATGAGGAAGAGAAACAAACAAGTTCTGCAGCTTTGCAGGGTCTAAAAAATACAGTGACTTCCATCACTTTGAAATAGCAGATGTTCAGAACCACTGAGCTAACTGTCCAGCCAAAAACAGGGTTGACAAATGGTTTTCTCTGCATCACCCTGCCAATCAGGCCTTTAACGTAGAGTCAGTGGCCAGATGGAAGTCATTCCTCAGTACAGCTCAGTTTGTCAAATAGCACCTGATTTTCAGTGCATGAGAGACAGGAATCTACGCAAGAAGACACGGGACTTGAAAAAATGTTCAAAGATAAAAGCCTTGAGTTATGAAAGAGCTCTGTGTGTAGTACATAATGGCGAGTAATCACACGTAGTGCTGAGACGAAAAGGGTCAACGGATGATTATCTGCCAAGTCGGTTAAACAGACCCTACGCAGTTCTTTGCCATGAATTCACAATTTATTTATTTATTTATTTATTTGGCATCCAGGTACCCCTTTAACTGGAATATTCTTCTCACTGACCCTGAGATTTATTTTTATTAACATAACCCAACTACTCAAATATTTAAAATGTTTTTTAAATATCCAATTTATTTTTTGTTTGTGTACTTTCTCACAGAACACATTTATATTATAATTGAATTATTGAGGTTTTGCTTAAACGTATTCATGTGACCAGTCAGGATGATAACTACAAAAACTCAATAAATATAATAATTTTGATGATGATGAGTTGTGAATTCCACCATAATAAATAAATAAATACATTCGTATTCATTTCTTAGTAAATAGCTTCAGAAATAAAACTACAGGCAGAAGAGCTCATTTAGAACAATCATTGGGTGCATGTTTGTATATTACCTGGACACACACTGGTGAAGGGTTTTTTGTTTGACCTTCAGTTTCCGGTTAAGAGTTTTAATCTTCAGTTATGGCCTTATGAATATTTCACAGAGTAAACATTGTGACATGAAGTTAGACTTGACTGGAGCCCAATAGAGCAAAACTGGCCTGTGCTCTCAGGGAGGGAGGGTTGGATAGTCTCTCCCTAGTAAACACAAAACTAGCTAATTATGGGCATCTGTGAGCTCATGCATGTGGAAGAAGGGGAATAGCGCTTTCCTCCGAGTTCGTTACGCTGCCCCCGGACCTTGCATGAGCACCAGTTTGAAAAAATACTGTTAGATGGCTGCACATGCCTTGGAGGAAGCATGTGATAGCCTTCACTCTCCATCATTTGTAGCTGCTCTGTGATGAGGAGAGCCTGATGCCTGGGAATTCGCCATGAAATCTCTAATACTGTAGACTGACATAATGATGCTGTTATTTAAGAAAATACCATACATCATAAACCTTGTTAAACTTCTGCACAGGGATGTTATGGTGTCACTGTTTCTCGGTTAGACATAGTGTATGATCAGATAAATAGCTTATCGTTGATTTTTTTTCCACAAAATACTAATTAAAATGGATTTCCATCTATTCCCATCTAATTTTTCAACCAATCAAGGCCCATGCCCCAGTAGTCCCCAGCCCTTTTGTGTCCATCTGTGATGTGAACTGCACTGGAAACCCTTTTGCCTGTATAGTCCACTTCAATACACATTACATGACTACTTCTGCTGCCACTCCTTGTTTGTAACATTGTTATAACAACAACAAAAGAGAGTTTATGGAAAAGTCATTCACCCAGTGACTCACAAAAGTACATACGCTTTTGCACAAATACATCATACTAGCAAAAACAATAGTATAGTACAGCAGTACTGTGCTAGTGTGATATCTTTAGACAAGGGAAAAAGTACTGACATCTTAAATACTGATATCTTCAATGTCTAACGTGACACATTTTGTCACAAGGTCACGTCATCATATCGCGCAGCCCTAGTGTTATCTCTCTAAAGGTATGTAGCTAGACTGACGGTAAGCGCATCTAGACACTTATGCATCACTGGCCTACTTTTATAGGCGTCTGTAGATTCTGTGTCCTTATCATCCATGTCGAACTTCCCCTGGGGTGTCTTTTCCTTACGTAAGGGCTTCTTATCCTCCCTGGTTGTGGAGCCTGCTGTCCGCGAGAAAGCTGTAATGCAGAAAGCCAACACTGCAGAGACGCTTCCTTTACACCACTGATCCAATTTGTTTAATAACGTTAACAAGGGCTAGCTAGGTAGCGGATGCAAACATCTACGAAAATATGTCAAAAAGTCACTATGCATACACCAGTTACCTGTAATCGTCGACTCTAATAACAGTCCGTTCTTCATCAAACATGTGCTGTTAAAAGAACAGAAACGTAATAGGGACATTATGCTCAACTGAAGCACAGACGCTAATCACGTTGCACAACTGTCCCAATGTTTGGCGCACTAAAATGACGTACACCGTTCGTCATTGGATAAAGACCCGCAATGCATTCAAGGGTGTTAAAGGAGCGCAATTTATGCGCAGAAATAATATGCGCAGGGGAAAATCAGTTTACTTCAGTTAATTTCTCAGTTTCTGTATTTTAATTACGTTTAATTACAGGAAATGTAATGTGATATTAAACACTTTATAGAAATGCAGAGCCAGTCCAATCTGTGACACAAATAGCTACAGTAGGAACTGTCCTAATGGTTGTTATTAACCATTATCGATCTAACGATTTTAATGGCTAAAGGAAGCCATTAGCTATAATTACCATTAGTGAATTGCTCAGCAATAATAGCCAATCTGCTACTGATGCGTTTCATTTTGTAGTACTTTTCAATTTTTTCTCATTTATTCAGTATTAGTTACCACTTTTTGCATATAATAATTATTTTGTACCTTTACTATTTATTTTCTAGATATGTGATATTTAGATATCTAAACATAGATATGTGAAAGTAGTTCACTTTTAAATCATTTATTTTTAAAAGCCAATTAAAGGTACAGCAGTACTCTTTAAGGTCCAATAACGTGCCACAAATCATTTTAATCAATGGACACTATACTAGTATACTATAAAGATGTACCCAAAATGGGAGTTCAGTATCTTTTCATTTGAGAGTGTATGAAGGCTCAATGTATGAAATAATTTAAGGCAATATCAGTAGTCTATTCCATTAAAAATTAACTCATTACCAAAAACATTAGATAATAAATTAGGTTATGGAAATGCTCAAACAAATAATATGTATGTTTATTCATTGTGTGTATTTTAACATATGATTTTCACACTTTAATGAAGTGAATTTACCAGCAACAATTAGGCTCCTGGCAGTTTAACTAAACAAAAAGCAACACACCAGAATATGATTAGAGGATTTTTTTTTTTTTTTGGACCTGCATGAAAACATGAATACAAAAGAGTGTTGTGCCTATGTTCCTACACTCTCAGAATCTTAAGTCTTAAGTATTGTCTATGTTTTGGAAAACCCTACAACTGAAAGGATTCCAAGTAGAATTTTATTACTCTAATATCCAAATAACCCCTGAAGAAATCTCAGAGGGTTCTTTTTTCTTAGACGTCCTTTTCTCTAAAGATAATTATCACATGGTTTTTATGGGTCCCAGCTTGGTTTTCTCATAATTACAGTTCCATGAGCGTAATACTGAGCAATAATATTTTACAGCCTCTTTACAATAGGAAATAGGAAATTCTGCTAACAACTTCTAACAGACGCAAAATGACAGCACGTAAAATTGACAGGATTCTTTAAAAAAAAAACATAAAGAAGTACAGGCACCAATATGTTTAATTTGTTGGGATGAAACAATATCACTAATATGACCTTTTATGTAAACTGAATATATAGCCTACCACTCATTAGGTTTAATGTTCAAGTATTTTATTCACATTGAATTCATGATCTCAGACCATCACATACTGTATTGCAGTGTACGTAAGTTAAAAAAAAAAAAAAAAGTAGTGGAGATAAAAATTGTAGCATAGTACACAAAGTTTCCAGTGATAACAATTCAAAATATCAACTGGTTTTAACCCCTACAACTTCAGAGAGTTTTTTTTTTCTGTCACAAAGGGCTTTTGTCCAAAACGTCCTGTTTGTCTGGAAACTCAGTGCACACTGTAATTGTTACTACCTATGTACATTAGCTAATAGTTCCAATGATAGTTGGAATGCAGCTATTTGTAATGCTTGTTTCATGAATGACTGCATTACAGCTTACCCTTGTGCAAAAATTGGGAGATGAAATGTTAAATATTTGTTGAAGCAGAAATAAACCATTTACATTGGAATCTTGAATTCTTCACAAAATCATAAGTCTATTAAAAAAAACAAAGTTAAACCAGTCTTGGTTTGCTTATTTATGAACATCTTCCCATGACTACAGATTTTTTTGTTTTGCTTGGGCTGAAGTTGGTTTTCCTCTTGTTTCCCATGTCATAATATTTTGTCATTTTTAAAGGATACATTTAATGCACTGTAGCATTTGGAATGTGCTGATGGACCTTAACACGATACTCCCCTAGTATGGCCATGGAAAGTTTCAAACACACTCTCACATCTGCATATAGTTAATATCACAAACATTCAGTTACAACAAGGAGGACATACATTTATCATGCAACCAAAACAGTCATTCACTCTGAAATGAAATGCAAGATCTATCTAAAATTTGTTTTTCTACAGTGTGTCAGTATAAAAATGGTGCTTTAAGTAAAAAAATGGAATAAAAGTTTAGTTTAGTGTTTAAAACATCTGAACAAAGTTGTTGAATGAAAAAATGAACTTGACAAAAATAATATATACAGCTGTTTTACTGCAAAATAAGGTATTCAGCTGTTTCATTAAGGAGAAGAGTAATGAGGGGAAGGCTCTGTATTAAACTAGGGTTGGTTTCAGGTAACTGTTTCTGATTTAAGATGAAAGCTATGTTGAAGAAAATATGCAATGAAGCGTATCATGAGTAAATGTAAAGTAGCTTACGTGTTGCTGTTTTCACTTTGTCCATGTCCAAAATGAAAACCTTAATGTTCTACCGAAACTGTACAGATTTGTTTGATAGGAAGTTTTTTGAGTAACATGCCTCCAGAATAAGTGCTTGAAACCTGACTCTTGAAGTCCATTTTCTGCTTAGCTTTAAAAATGTTCTTGCAACACAAACAGAATTGTGTGTAATTCACGCGCCATTTAATCTAAAATGCAGTGAAGAGTAAAAGTGCAAAAAATGCTGTATATAAAAATATAGCCTACTGCACGTGTAGGTACGCCAATAAAACCCTTATCTTACAAACACCTTGCATCTAGAATAATTCGTTACAGTTTTCGTAAGACTGGGGACAAGAACAAGCCGTGGAGAAATAAACCTGCTCTCCTGCAGGCTATAATCAAAGTAATAGCAGGTAATAGGTGGTGAAAATGTGACGCCGGTATTATTAAATTATTTAGCGAGCTAGACAGAGGAGCCTACAAAAGGGAAGAGCTGGTTTTGCTAGTCGCAGGTGGAGACGTTGCTGATCTTGTTGGTGTTATCAGTCCATGGCTGCAGGTTGTGCAGGGCGAACAGGGAGCTGTTGTGTAGGCAGATCGGGTCCGGAGTTACAGGCTGATTCAGAGTCTTTTGAAAAGCTTCTTGCTGCAGCTGCATTAATAAGCGGTTCGCCTGCTGCCGCTCGGCCTCCCTTTCCTCCGCCGTCTGCCTCCTGGAAACACGGCAAATAATAATAATAATAATAATAATAATAATAATAATAATAATAATAATAATAATAATAATAATAATAATAATAATAAGGAGAAAAAGAAGAAGAGGAAGAAGAAGGAAGAAGGAGCAGGAGGAGGAGAAATAGCCTAATAATGCAGGGGATCAGTAAATTAAGAGCCCGGTTGAAATTTTTTTATAATAACCCTTAGGCCGTTTATTCAACCTGTTTACATATGTAAACATTTATTCAGTGATTCATTGTGTAATAACAATAAACAAACAAACAAACAAATAAATAAACAAGTCATAGATAGTAGATCATAGATTAATCAGTGATTAATTGTGTAAGACATTAGACAGACAGAAAGGCAGGCAGATAGATAGATAGATAGATAGATAGATAGATAGATAGATAGATAGATAGATAGATAGATAACACACTCGCTCGCAGAATATCAGACGATTTTATTTTACGCCTTTTATGTGGACCTAACCTATATAAATACTAAAAGATTAAAATACATAAATTATATTAATACTACACTAAAAATATAAAAATATACTAAAAAATAATTAATAATAAATAATTAGTCAGTAATTGTGCAATACCAGAGATTAAAGATAGATAAATAGATAGATAGATAGATAGATAGATAGATAGATAGATAGATAGATAGATAGATAGATAGATAGATAGATAAGTAAATAAATAAATGAATAAATGAATGAATGAACTGTATCTGCTTGAAGAAAGTGGTTCTCCCCGAGTGTTCAGAGAATATTATAGTCTAATTTATTTAACGTTATTAATGTAACGTTACATTTACGTAAACTGTTGTTACCTAAACATTTATTCAGTGATTAATTGTGTAATATCAAAATCCATAGATAGACATAGATAGATTAATTGATATATAGATAGATAAGAGCGATAAAATGTTTTAATTTACTGTTTGATCTCTTTTGATATAGGCTTCTGTACAAACTTCCATTTTTATGTGGGCCTAAACATAATATTTGTCTTTATATATATATATATGGTTATGATATAAATGGTTCTGTTTATTCAATATATATCTAAGCCTATATCTTTATCTTCAATAAAGTTTGTAAATATTCCTAGAAAATATGTAAGCTGAAATGTGGATTCAAACATGTGCATTCAAACTTCGACACAGTTACAAATATATTTGTAGAGCTTTCTGCATAAATGTCAAATTAGGCTTTTTTTTTTTGGTTGCAAAAGAACCGAACCAACCAGGGTCAGGACAGATCAGTGCTTACTGTCTGTTTACGAATGCTTATGTTGACTTTCAAGAAGTAGATTAGGGCATTAAAGCTCACCTCCATTTTGTTCTTCTGTTCTGGAACCATGTTTTGACTTGTGCATCAGTCATTTTAAGTGCTTTTGCCAGGGCAGCTCTTTCTGCTGAAGCCAGGTACTTCTGGCGGTGAAAGCGCTTCTCCAGCTCGCAGATCTGCAGGCGCGTGAACGACGTCCTCGGTTTCTTCTTCTTCGGTGGTGTGCGGTTCTGGTACGGATGACCTATACGGCGTGTTACAGTGAAGGGTGAGAGGGCCACTGGATTGGGAAAAACAGGGCGAAAGCAAGCAGGGAAAAATCAGCAACAAGACACAGCGAAGCAGCAAAGAGAAAAGCACTTTACTGCTAGCATGGAGCTCGGCGGGGTTTCTAACTACAGCATGTAGCACATGATAAACAGCATTCGGGTGACAAACTTAAGCAAAAATAAACACAATGCAACAAATAGCCATAACATTATAGGGCTACATTAGCCTAGTCAAAGCACAAAGCGGTATTTGCATGTAGACCATATGAAATATATGCTTATAGGATATTCATAAATTAGGCCTGTAAAACAATCTGCACATCATTTTAAGGCTGCAAACCTTCTGACTAGTCTCCAACATTCATTCACATAGGCCTAGCTTCCAATATGCTTCATAAAAAAATATCTTCATACTAATCTCATACCTTCTTAATAATTAATCACATTTATCGCTATAAAAATCTGCTTAAGCTTCATATGCCACCTCATTACAAAAACAAAGCAAAACACTGAAAGGAATAGGCTATGTGTGTTGTTTTCTAATAAGGACTTATTTTTAACCAAAAAAGCCCATCTCACATAAATATGGTTCATGTATTTATGTATATTTAAGTTATACTGGAGCATTAGTAGTCTATTTTAACTATTGTTACCAAGTTGTGTTTACAGGCCAACTGCACAAATAGGTCCTAGTATCTGCCTATATATGTAACTTGGCTTTTGTGTTTGTTTTGGTTTGTTTGTATTAAAAGGCTATAATAACATAGGCCTATAAAAATTGTTCAAATTCAATAAATCAACAAAAAAGGCCTGTGAAACATAAATGCCACACGAATTATGATGTTAAAATTTCCGCAGTAGTTTTATCGTTAACAGAATGAGTATTAAAATATAAAATAAAAATAGAAATGTTAACAGACTACATAAGCGAATTTTCGATATTGCCCTTGCAGTATTACATAAAGATAATACATTAATTATGTTTTGCACCACAACTACATTACGAAGTGTGTGCATTATATATTATATTATATTATATTATATTATATTATATTATATTATATTATATTATATTATATTATATTATATTATATTATAATAATATAGCATATATTATGTTAAAATATGAGCCAGGTGTTGTCATATTACCTGTAAACCGGTCTTTGGTATATCTCCTGTTACTCTCCATCCACGGAAATGTTAATCCCGTGAGGTTGTTCAGAGTGCCCATGCCTGCCATGTTGTGCATCGTGGCGCCGCTTGTGGGAATGGAGGAGTGCACGCTGTTGAGTGGCCGGTGTGCGGGTACACGGATCACCCCGGATGCGTTCAGTCCGTTTCCGTTCCCGTTCATGCCAACATTCATGTTGTACGAGCCACCGAGAGGTGCAGCGCTGCACGCATTGCTGTTGTATCCGCCGGTGTTATTGCCGTTGTAGTTGCCCGTCATGGTGTTGTAGGCATTGCTCACAATGCTCCCGAGCCCGTAGTCCAAGTCCTGCATCCTGGGGTTAGAGATCATACAGCTCCCTTGCTCTGCATTGTTGAGAATCTGATCGATACCGAAGCTGATGGAGTCCACGTGTGTGTGGTGGAGATGTGCTCCAATGTTATGATCCATGGTCCCGAAGAGGCGCGCGCTCCCAGAGCTCCTCCGCGCCGCGCCTGATCACCGCAGCTACAGGAGCGCGGCTTATTGCTCGGATCCTCGCTATCTCAAAACCACGAGTGCGTGAGCATGTGTGAGAAACACTGAACTTCAGTCGTTTGTCGTTTCCCCCCTACCTCCTTTTTGGCTTAGAGCAAGCCTGCCGGATGGAGGGAGCCACGGGAGCATCAATCAAAATGCCAAATAGGCCGGGTAAGATTAAGCCAGAGCTTTCAGGGTTCGGCACCCAATTGGCTAAAGAAATAACGACGATTCCTATATATAAGACATAACAAAGGTCACTAATCCCCTCTCTGACTGAGGCTACTACAAAGCGCATTTTATTCTATTTCATAAGCAATCAAATTTAGTCGCATATAATCTGGCATCACTGATAATTAATAAACAAAACATTAATACGGAAATATGACACGTTACTAAATAAAAGTAAATAGTAAAATAAAAAGTATGAACAGTACTCATTTGCTGGTTTGCTCCTCAGATATAGCCTAACTTTGTGATTATTTGTTTTTTTAAGTAGAATTTGTATTGCTTCTTGTACTTTTTCGCTTTTTTTCGTTGTCTTGAACGTTAAAGAATTAAATGCTTAAAATGTAAAGTAGATTTTTCATCATTAAAATATTAGACCTACAAAAGAAGCCTAGAGTTCCGACGTTCATGTGATTTTACAACCCGTTGCTATATAAGAGCATTCCGACAGTTCTGCATGATTTTTTTTATTGCAACTTTGCTGTTCACCATTCAGTCTCTGACTATGGATGAAAGCCTGACTCGATTAGTGCAAAGGTTATATATGGATATATATATATATATATATATATATATATATATATATATATATATATCTATA
>JAQQZR010000038.1:11946532-11963782 GCA_030068235.1 Notoglanidium macrostoma
TGTGTGTGTGTGTGTGTGTGTGTGTGTGTGTGTGTGTGTGTGTGTGTGTGTGTGTGTGTGTGTGTGTGAAGTTAATTAGCACAGAAAAAATGCCGTTTGCAAAGTTAATGGGGAAATAGTAAGATTATAATACTTAATAATTTATGATAGCCAATAGTAATGAATAGTCCTACCATCTCACCTCTTCACACCGCATTGGTTAGTGTCACATTCTCCTGCCTCATGCCCAGTATTCCCAGGATAGGTTCAGGATTCACCATGACACTGACCAAAATAAAATTGTTGCTGAAAATGACTGACTGACTGACTGAATGAATTAATGAAATTAAATAGCTAAGTGTTTTGGAGTAATAAACAAATTTTTATAAGGGTTTGGAGATACTGCCTATACTTTATGTTCATATATAGAGCTCTGAATGCAACTTCATGTTTGTGTATATTATGTTGTGTAGCCTATATTATTTTGTATATTATATATAATACACAATTCCTCCCACACTGGATTTAGAGTATAAACCTTAAACACAGTCATGCAATGTAAATTTGGTAAATGTTGGATTTTATACAGTGCAGTTGTGTTACTTTGTGTATTTAAAAGTAAACAGTGTGTACATGAAATAATTAATAAAGTATTCTTAAAGAGTATCTATTTGAAAACTGCAGTGACTAAATTGGTATATTTAGACATGCCATATAATCTTGTTTAAACTCTTTATTGTATATTTCTGTGCATCATTCTCATCACTTATCAGTATGTACTGAAGTAGTGATGGTGTTGATACAGAGAAAAATACACTGAATAGGTTAATTAATATAACATTTAGCAATGTTTGAAATTAGTTCACAATAAGCCATGCTTATGGATCAACTGTAAAAGAAAGAGTCCCATGTTCACATTAGCTAATTAACTAAAAAGTAGAGTTATATAGGTCAGAGGGGAAGAGGCGAGGCATTTCAATCTCTACTTCTGCACAGGAAACCAGGACAGTGTGGACCTGAAATTACATAATTACAATCCCATATACTGGAGAAAATTACTAAGAAACATAGTATAGTAATATGATATTGATTGATTTTACAATATTTTTTTTTTTGTAAAGCTACTTGATAAAATTTGTAGACATTGTTCCCTGTTGTATAACATGTTTTAATTCTTTTAAAGATAGTTATAGACATGACTTATTAAAAAATGAACCACTGATCACTCATTAGTCTAGCACCAAACAAAAATAAATCTGTAACTGGACTAAAACGACCAAAAGAATTAGACAATTGCTCAAAGTTAAGTGTTGAGATTAGATGGAGTGCTGAGTGACACATTCTCCATTAACTTGTTGTGTCTATCTTTCTAATGAGTCTTTCACCTGACAGCATGCCAGTCAAAATGTAGCTGGTATAACAATATTATCATCAAATTAGATTTATTGTTTGATACACTGATAGATAACATGATTTCGAATATGATAGATACATGTATTATATATTAATGCTTGTTAAATGTAGGTTAAATGAGAAACGATTGTTTGTCTTCTAATATTTTACAAATGGAAAAGATTCTTGAGAATATAACTATCTCTAGCCAAAGGTCTTGTCCTAACACAATTTCAATGTAAATTGGAAATGCTTTAAATGGAGGTTTTCTGTGTGAATAATAAATGATAATTTTTTAAATTTTGTTTTGTTTTGTTTTAATTCATTTGTTTTATTGTCAGATTTAGCAACAAATATCTCCAACATAGTAAAAAAAAAGATTTTTGGTCTGGGTTGCATGGGTTTTTAAATGAAATTTATTAATATGTGATTATTTGAGGCCAAACTCTAAAGGCAATTCTGCTGCACAGAATATTACAAGATAATGACTGCAATTCAATATTAACAAGACAGCAAGGTTATTATAAAAACCACATCATGCTTACAATTGTAAACCTTTAGGTTTGTCACCAAAATGCTACAAATACAGTTCAAGTCTAGACGGTTCAGTTCAGGGTGTTGATCCTGATTCTCATCTGTGAGCACCTTTCAGGTCATATGTGCTTGGGGAATTGACCTGTTCTCCACAATATTTTGACATGGAGTGTGGCAGGAATGACAGATGTGGCAAAGAGAGTCTCTTGAATAACAAACTGTTAGTAATAGGTTAGCTTTTCTTTCACATCTCTTTGCAGCACCATTTTCATATAGATAAAAGCATTAACTTCTTCCGCTGTCCCTCTTTGAAGGATGTGCATTTCCAGAGGTTTTGTGTCATGTTTGTAGTGCCTATGAAAGACAGATGACTCACTAAATGAATTAAAGCACAGATTTATTGCCTGTAGTCCAACTCCCATCTCGCATGAACACATGGGAAGAATCATGTTTTCCTCCCAGCACCATGTGGACTTACTCTGGGCCTGATAGGGGACTTGACACCCATCACAGCGGAAGCTGGTCCTCCCTGCTGCTGATGGTGCGTCCGTGCTCTCAAGTGCAGGCGCATCCTGTCGCCTGGTTTATTCGGGGGAGGTTCGATGACCAGCCCCACTTCCCTTTCCCATCCTGAGCACAGTACCCCAGCTGGGACCGTTTTACTTCTTGGAGATAGATGAACTCAGCCCATTCATCCCACCAGCTACTGGTCATTACATGCAGGCACCCCTTCCATTCCCCTGTGTGTCATTGACTCGGGCCTTCACTTCGACGTCATTGTCACTGTGCACTGGTTTTTGCCTCATTGCTGCTGTACCTGAATACAAAAGAATACACGGAATTTTGGTATCATTGTTTGACTGTCAGAAACTATACTATCCTGTATTCTATTTATACAGCTGAAGGGTTTTAAATCGTACCAACAGAGAACTTTAAAACTGATATTATAAGAAAAACTGTGAGATGGATGGACATAACGAATGTTCAAACTGCTTTACTTGCATATGTAGGGAATGTTAGTTCACATTTTGCGTCTCCCAATAATTATGATCAGCATCTCTTTAGCTAGGTTTCTCTGTACAAACATGTTTGGCAGAAACACTTAAAGACTGTCTTGGTGAAAATGTGCATGGTGTGTATTCTGTGTATCAGCTTCTTTAAGTAGAGCATGTATGATAATGCTACATGAACAACTTTGGTGAAGTTAAAGTGGCTGATATTAATCAGAACCACACTACTCAGCTTACGACCTAATTTTTCTTTTTGTTAAATAAAAAAAAATCACTTCTAAATGTATAAAGTATTTCCCCCTGATGCTGTATTTGTAATGGCATTGCTACAAACAAAACCAATTATTTCTCATCAAACTCCTGACTACAAAATGGTAACTTCAAAGAGTACAGCTGAATCAGATCATCACTTCCTGTTGGTAGGTCCCGACTGTGTGCTGAGCAACAGGAGACACTACAATCTGTCATCACATGGTGCCTTCAACAGGTAGAAGGGTTTTTTTTGTGTGTGTGTGTCTTTTCATTTGGCCTTGTTCCCCCTGCCCTTATCCCAATTATGCAGTCTACTACACCATAACAAACAGATCCTCTAGCCCAAACGTACAACACAGAAACATCAGCACAGACTGGCTGGTGCCTGCACTGGCCTCAGGGGCCTCACCTCGCACTTAATGATCTTCTCTGATGGACAGAGGCTGTGGGCCAGGGCTTAGTGTCTACTCTGACAAGTCAACTCCATACCAGCACCAAGGACTAAAGGTTCAGCTCAAACACCATTCACTAGTGCTGAACCAGGATTTCAAAATATTCATTTATAGCAAACACAAGTGGCCATTTATTTTCTATTTCTATTATGTCCAAGACATAAGTATATCAGATCTTTATATCAAATCATTCTGTGTAATTCTGCAGCATTTCTGTGAATAAATGCATACGAAGACCAACATTTTTAACACATCAAGCATTATAGCATGGCCAGAGTCTCAGCTCACTGAGAGGTCAAAGGGTATCTCAGACTGGATTAATGGTACAAGGAACAGAAAACAGTCATTTTTGGGTGGTAGATCTGATAGCAACGGAGATGGCTCGTACACAAGGGATTAAGCCTTTAACAAAAGCTCAGGTCATGGATCATGAGTCATGATCTTTACTGCATCCTTAAACCATTACAGATTCAACTATACATTTACTGAAGAAATCATAAAATATTGCAGTCTTTTTTTGGTCCGCTCAACCTAAAGTGGTTAAGTTCATTTTTCTTTTCCAGACAGGACTGCGGAATAAGATTCTGTGGATAAAAAAAAGTAGCGAGGAGACAGTCACCACTCGGAAACTGGCCAAACAGAAGCATGGGTTTAACCTCACTGCACCAAGGCCATAAATATATATCAGGCAACCAGTGAGAGTCATACTGACAGCAAAAGTTAAGCCAGGACAGGAAACTGGAGTCATGAGCTGCCATGGGTCTCGTGGGATTCTGGAAAATAATTTCTTTCTCGTCCAGCACAAAATCTGAGAAGCTGTCTGAGACATGTCTCAAATGGAAATGAGCAAAATGTCTTAAATAGAGAAATTGTCTTTTTCTCCCAGCATACTTAATCCTTTCACATGAAGAATATGTTGACGTGATTCACTAAGGCATATACATATCTATCTTTCAAGCATATACATTTGTCTTGTTCTTTTGTTTTTTGGAGCACTCATTTTGTCAACAGAGGATTTTACATTGAGCGAGAGGGAGAGTTATGTTCTGTTTAGCTGGAGTCAGCATGGCATCACTCAGCCTAGTAAACAGTGTCACTTCCTAACACTGCGCAGATGCCCCTCCACTTGCTTACAGGGGAAACACACTCAGCAGTCAAGTGTCAACATGACCCATGGTGGCACCGTAACAGCCACCGATAAGCCTTCCCCCACAGAGGACAGAGAAAGAGTGGGGGTGAGCGGGACGCGTTGGCAGTGGACGTGTTTTATTGGCTTTAATTTAGCAAACTTTAGCAAGACATTCACAAAAACAATAAAGCAGTCAATTTGCTGGCAATTAAAATGGCCTCACGTTGGGAAGTCGTGCCTGCTTACGACAACTGCCTGTCCCTCTGACAGGCTGATGATTGATTACCCAGCCTGGGTCGTCTTTATAATGCGATAAGCCAAATTAAACCCTTGACTGTGGGGGCCCATCTGAGGCCTAGCTGGGCAAATTAAATCTCCAGCACTGCTGTCGTTCTCTACTGTTCATTCTTCTCCACCTCTCTGCGCATGTCATACCAATAGATACTGTCTTTCCCGGAAAAGAAGTCTGGGGGAAAAAAGGCAATAAAACACGACATAAACAGCTTCAATCTCTCTGCTAGTTCTCTCGGGAGCAGCAAGCCAGGTGAGACAGCAGCAGCCACCGAGCTGAGGACATTAAGCCATATTAAACGTACTAAAGACTTAATGAAGTTCAGGCAAGCACTGGCACTGTTGACTTTATTAGTTTACACCAGATTAATGGGGATAATCATTTAAGTGATGGAGATGGATTACCCTCTCCAAGCTGGTCTCTGGCTCTGGATCTCCCAGACAGCGTAATAGAGAGAGTGAGGGATCCAGTGCGGCTCAGACCCAGAACAAGCACAAAACTGGGGCAGAAACTTAGTGACCATGAAAAGTTATTTTATCCTACCATGGAATGAAGAGTTGGAGATCAGTTATCTTAAATATAAAAATAAAAGAAAGAAAGATACAATTTTAACTATCATGTAATCAAATGTAAAACAAACAAACAAACAAACTAGTAGTATCATTTAATATGCATTAAAAAAACAACAACAACAAAAAAAGGCTAATATTTCCGGTGTACTTTTTAGTTGAACAAGAATTACTGGTGGAATGGCATTATTATTTACATATGAAATAAATTACATACACAAGAACAAAGCTTTTAGTAAAATATTACTGAGTCTAATATTAAAGAAATTATCTAAATTAATCTATCTATCTATCTATCTATCTATCTATCTATCTATCTATCTAATTATATATATATATATATATATCTCAGGAATTGTTTTTTGAAAGTACATTTCATTGCTAACAATAACAAACACAATTATTTAAATTCTGCATTGGACTGTACTACCACGCAGATTTGAATAAAGTAACACAATATAAACACTAATGATTCACTTTAAATCAACAAAACATTTCATTTGAATTTTGCTATTGTAAATATTGGTGGTTTGTTTAAATATGAACGCCTCTTGCTTCCAGATAAAATAGGAGCTACCATCAAGAGACTCAGACAGGATATTGCATCTACGCTAACAATAAAAGTGTCAGACTTGCGCACACACACTTTCTCTCTCACACACACACGTACGTGCAAAAACATGCACACAGACAGACAGGCTTGTGCCAAGCTCTGTCCAAAAGAAGGTTTAATTATTGTCTCTTGTTGCCTGGCTCACTCTAAGATAGAAAGATAGATTTCACTGTCAAGGCAGTTGACAAATGGAGACAGAGTACAGGTACTGGGACATACACTATTCACACTACACACACAATAAAAACACTCCCCACCTACCCCCAAGTGGTTTTGTAGAATTCACCCAGAGATGTAGGCATGTTTTATTTATAGTGAACAAGAAATAATCACAATACAAATAGAACTGGATAAATAAATACAACAGGATACTGGTCTGTATAAATACCACTATAAAATTAAATTATATATATATATATATTGAATTTAAATTGCTTTTAGGATCTCAATTTACTAGAATAGCACATAAACTGATTAGGTTATAATCCATCTGCATGCATTTTAGCATTCATACTTGTTATTATGCAGCAACACATAAAGAATTTAGTTTTTCCACAAAATTAAATAGGAACTCAGAATTGAATTTTCAATCAATTTCAATAAGTTAAAGACTATTCAAATGTTAATTATTTTTTCCTGCTGATGGTATTACTACTGCATTGCTACAGGGACTGGAGTAAAGCACAGTGCCTATATAAATATAGGCTCTAAGGGTTTAGTATTCATAGCACATTAGAATTTTACACCTACTGCTATTCAGAAAACATTCATATGCTACATCATTTTGTGTACTAAGGCACGAGTTCTGTACATTTAATAACAAACAACATTTTGGTCACATTCTCAGATTCATTCTTTCTTTTGTGACAGGAGACAAAGCTCAGAATCTCTGTCCATATTATATTATATTATATTATATTAGTGAGAGTGACATTTTTACTGAGACATCATCCTCTTCTGACATCAGTGTGAAAATGCATGGGTTTTTTAAAATATTTTCCCATTAAAAGTATCCAATAATAATGTCACAGATGCTGCATATATTCATAGCTCATATTTGCCTACCTAATACAAAGGAAAGCTGAGAGAACTGTACATGTAAATAATTGATAAGATGAATAGGAAAAAATATAAAGACTAATGAAGTCACAAGGAAATGAAATGTATAGCATTGCAAAACACATTTGCATTTAAATAGGGATATGAATCAATAGCCTTATTCATTTCTATTAGATTTTATAATGTATTAGTCTGGGATTCTGTTCTTGAGTATGAGCTATTGCTCAATGCAAATCGGTTAGCTCAGTCAAGTTTTCATAATTCCAGGTCTGCCCTCTAGTGGCTGAGGATGTCAAAGTGGCAAACGTTCATATTGCTGAAGGACTAAAAAGTCCTCTGAACAGAGCTGCAACATCTCATCTCACTAAGAACAGGCCAGTCAGCTGAGCTGGCGGAGTATAATGCATAATGTGCAAAACAGAATAACAAAGAATTCCAAAACCATAACAAAATGCACATGCATGCGCACATGAACATCCACTGCCCAAAACCATGGTTTGTCTCACTTCCTTTTTGCAAATCCTTGTGTTATTTTGAGAGTGGTCAGCAACAGCAGTGCTGATGTGATATGAGAAAATAGGAGAGGAGCGAATAGGACAGGCCGACAGCATGGTGTCTGACAGACCATTACTGCAGACAGGCCCATAACTCACCCCGATAAGCGCTGCTGTTGACACAGCCTCAGTCAGGCCTCAGAGAAAGAAAGGCAAAGAGCAAGAAAGTGAGTGTGTGTGTGTGTGTGTGTGTGTGTGTAGCATAAAGCCATGCAGTTAGCAGAGCCATGCCACAGATCCTCAATGTTGACAACTTAAGTACTGTGCCTGTGTGGCTTTTGCCCCTGCTCTCTGTTTCTCTCACTCGCCGTGCCTCAACTTCCTCTTTTCCATTTCCTGGCAAAATGTGTCCTGCACTTTTCTTATCCACTTTACTCATCTCTTCAAGATCATTTGCAGATCTTGTGCAACCACATCAATTCAATTTATCTCAACGTGTATTGCCTTAACATTACACATATTACACAAAAAACAACTGATCACAATGAAAACAAAAAACAATGGTAATGCTATTAAAGTGAGTGAAATAATTAGGTTTAAAGCCAATCTTTTTAGTGTTGCTATGTTTTTGGTAGTAAAATTTTGAGTGCTTTTCAGGCTCCCAGTTTTTATAATATTATTTACCCTGTCTCTCTTGTTTTTTCACAACCAGCGATTTTTTGAGTTTGCTCTGTTCTTTTATTAGATACATGGTTCCCAATTCCCAGTCCTGGAGAACCAAGGTTTTGAAGATTTTCCCTGCACTAAATCACAGTTGCGTTCATGGCTGTTTTGATAATTAGCTGATAAGTAAAGACGAGTGTGTAGAGTTGAGGAAAACAGAGCAGGACGGGAATAACAGGCCTAGGTTGTGTTCACTGAAAATGTATATGGTTAGGATCCATGTTACACCTTCATGGTCTAAGTTTCTCTCTCAGTCTCTGTCTCTCTTTCTCAGTCTCTCTCTCTCAGCACCTGTAAGCACTGCTCAGTTTGGTGCTCTGTGTGTGTGTGTGTGTGTGTGTAGCTCTCAGCAGGTTGAGACAGTGTGCAGGCCTGTCCCAGTGGGTGCTGAGCGGCACTTCCACACAGCCCGGGGTCAGTCAGCAGTGATAACACAGGGTCAGAGGTCACACATCATACAGGATCTCCTTACATTCAGTCAACTGCCAGAGAGCAGTTCAACCGTCTCCACTCTCACTGCATACTCACTCCTTAGTCAAAACTTGGCACACATATTTTTAGACACCGAGTATATAGTTACAAAGAGGCCAATTCTGAGTGTAATCTGAATTATACTTGGTTTTCTAACTTAATTCTCATTTCTAATGGAGGATATTATGGATAAAATGTGTTCTTCCGCACAAGTGATCCTCAGCATTTTAATTTTGAAGGCTGTTTAGATAATATAATTCAGTTGTACCGTGACAGCTCACTTTCTCCAGGCAAATTTCTCCAGATCTACTATAATGAGTAACTAAACAGTAACTGCAGGATGGATAATTCCCTTGAAGGTGCACATCTGTACACTCTTAGAAAAAAGACCTTCTCTTGGATTTCAAAGGATTTAGCTTTCTAAACCAGTTGTATTTGGAATTATTTCTGATTTAGAAACACTATTGTAGGGCTCTACACTGAATCCCTAAAGATTTCCTGCAGTACAGCTAAGAACAACAAAGAACAAAGAACCTTTTGGGTGCTAGGTTAGATGTTCTTTTATGGAAGTGGAAAGTAATTTTTTTAGCATAACTCATTCCAAATCTCTCACACACATTATGAAATAAATAGTCAGTTTCTAAGATGACTGATTGTGATATGTACTGTAAATTGATGTTTGGATCAAATACAGTACCAGTCAAAAGTTTGGACACCTACTCATTCATTTGTTTTTCTTTATTTGGACTATTTTCTATATTGTAGAACAATACTGATGATACCAAAACTATGAAATAACACATATGGAGTTATAGGGTAAACAAGAAAAGTGTTAAAAAAATGTAAATATGTTTCATATTTTAAACTCTTCAATAATCCAGTGTTTATCTTAACTAACTTCATGAGCTAGTCACCTGGAATGCTTTTCAGTTAACAGTTGTGCCTTGTTTTGTTCATTAGTGGAATTTCTTACATTCTTAATGCGTTTGAGATCATCAGTTGTGTTGTGTCATGGTAGTGTTGGTATACAGTAACTAGCCCTTTTCTGCAACTGTAGTAATCCATATTATTTCAATAACTGCTCAACTGAGTAAAGAGAAGCAACAGTCCCTCATTACTTTAAGACTTGAAGTTTTTTTTAAGTAAGAAAAATAAAGAAAAAACATTGAATTTGAAGGTGTGTCGAAACTTCTGACTGGTACTGTACTCCAATGTTTTTCCACTGAAAATAGACAGTGTTGCTTAACAGCTTAAATTGTGATGTCACACTAGGCTCAGTGGCCTGAACCAGTTTGCTAAGCAAATGATCATCATGTTAAACTAATGCTTTTAGCCACAAACTAGCATGAAATTTAAACAAGTAATTAATTTAGCTAATGTTACTGATAAATAAAATAATGGATTTATAGAATATTTTAACGTGTATGGCTACTGCACATGAAAATTGAGACCCCAATAGTCCATCCATTCATTATCTACACTACTTATCCGTCAGAGTCGCAAGTGAAGCTGGACATTGGGTGAGATGCGGGGTAGGTCGCTGATCTAACACAGAGACAAACAACAATTCACACCTATTGGCAATTTAGAATAGACAGGTGACCTAATTTGTATGTCCTTGGACTGTGGGAGAGCATGCAAACTTCGCACAGAAAGGCCCTAGTCGGCTGGCAGGTTCGGACCTAGAACAGTGCTAACCACTGCCCCATTATGCTGCCCATGACCTCAAAATTGAAATCCCATGTGTCTATGCCATGTGTGACAAATGAGCTGGGTTAGCAATTAACAAACCTGCTAACTATGAGTTAATGACA
Organism: Notoglanidium macrostoma; assembly: GCA_030068235.1. Classification (NCBI taxonomy): domain Eukaryota; kingdom Metazoa; phylum Chordata; class Actinopteri; order Siluriformes; family Auchenoglanididae; genus Notoglanidium; species Notoglanidium macrostoma. The sequence continues at coordinate 11,957,316 of JAQQZR010000038.1, forward strand.
CCTGAATCAGTAATAGCAAACTACTGTACTGTGGGGATGGGTGAGCTTGGGATAGCGTGGGGTGTTTTCAGCTTACATATTCATGTGGATATATGGAGTTAAATTGTACTGATGTTTTTAGACCATTGTAGTTGTTTTTTTTACTTATGTAAAATGAGTTTAAAAAAAACAATAAAGTAAAAAGTATTTTAAAATAGTAATGAAATTGTGTTTTAGATTTTTGGTCATTTTTACAACTGTCCCACTTTAGAAAACGGAGTAGAAAACATGTGACAGTATTAGATATTCTAGGTTTTGACATACAAGTAGCATATGTTAGTACAGAGTCAGCCAAAAAAAAATGTATACACACTTCAGGAAAAGAAAATTTTGATCAATACAAGTTATCTTTGGCCTCTACAGTTACAAGAGGTGCTCAAAGTGGTGGCCATCAGCTTCCAGACATTTATGTGTAGAAGTCTTCCTGAAGTGTGTAAACTTTTTTTTTGGCTGACTCTGTATAAAAAACCTCCTTTGCTTTATTTAAAAATCTATTGCATTATATGTGACCAAACATGTGGCTTGTATGTGTTTGAATGTATTGGGTATTTATAAGCCAAGGCTAGTCACAATGTCTAATTATATATCCTAACATACTGCAGTATGTAAAAAGCAAATAGGTTTGGTTAAAAAAAAGCTTTTGTATTAGAACCAATTGCTTCTTTTAGCTGTAAATGTAAATATAACCTATATGTAAATAAGCTTGTATAACATTAAGTTAAATTTAAAGTGTTTACACTGTGGAATACTCATAAGGCTATCAGTGATGATTTAAGACTCTTAACCCACAAATGAATTGCAAAAAAAGGAGCCCTTCACCACCGTGTCCAGATAATATCCAAACAAACATACAGTGATCTGTGAATATTCTCTGTTGTGTTGTGGTTTAAGCTGGAAATTAATCAAGTGTATAAAATACACAACAGTGTACAAAACAGCACAGTAGCCTATTGGTAAAATATCAACTAGAATAGCAAGCCAAGTAAATTACTAAAAGCCTACAAGAGTCATAGCCTTTTTTGGGGGTGATTTCCTTATTCAGTGGCCATTAAGCCATTGTAACTCTAGTAGCTGAAAAAACATACATTTAACCATTCAAAAATGGTGTTACACAATCTCAAGCAATATCTCATTTAAAAAAAATTTTTTCAGACAATGCGTGCATTTTGCTCTTGAATTAGAAACATGATTGAAAGTACATAGACTTAACAAATACACAAAGTGTAGTAACTACCACGCCTGCTAATGGCATGAGGACATTAAGGACATTCTAATGGTGTACTTAAAAATGTATGATTCAAGTAAAAATAATTATATTATATGGGTCTATAATTTAGGTAACAAATGTTGTATTTTCAAAGTGACCTTGGGAGTCACTTTCAAACTATCAATGAAAAAAAAAGATTGACAGAAACTATTGTTCAAACAATGATCTTCAGTGACTTCAGTGATATTCATGTTACAGGGTTGAGTGACTGGGACATGACTAAAATGTTAGAAACAAGTGAAACCTATACATACAGACTAATGCACACATCTGTAAATGTAGCATCAGTGGGACATAAATGGCACTCACTTGTGGATTAACATAATTAGGATGTATCCGGACGTCTTTCTTTTTTCCATGTAGATAAATGTGTTTACTTTGGATTTTTTGAAGGCTGAAGCTGTGCTGCTTGACCATTAAACCCCTATTAGATAGGTTATAGTCAAGTGGACAGGCTTCCTTTAAACCGTTGTCTGACTGAAGTCAGTTCAATCTGAACTCAGACGGCCCTGTTTGGTCTGATATGAAGAAATCTCCATATGTCGGAAACGTGATGTGGAAATCTTAAATAGATATGAACTGAATTAATAGACTATAGATATAATTACCAATTTCACCAGAGAGACAATCTCACCTCTCAATCTAGTCTACATGTACCCTGTTTAAGCTTAAAGATAACCCACACGTTAACCTTATCCTACCTCACAACATTTCCTTGCTTATGTATAAACAAGTCACGGCTGAATAATGCTTGTTGGCCAAAATTCAAATTGGACAACAGCCTGTTATTTCTGGGTGGCCAGTGTTATCCCTAAACCCCACCCCCGAGGCGGAAGACAAGTGCATCCAGTCTACTTCCGCCAGTGGGAGGGACCATATCATATTAAACAGTAGGCGTATACTATTATACTATTATATAATAACACCACCACCAATAATAATAATAATAATAATAATAATAATAATAATAATAATAATAATAAAACAAAAACAAACAACAACAGTACTAAAACAACAACAACAATAATAATAAAACAACAACAATAATAATAATAAATAGGCCCAGCAGCAACAGCAACAACAATAGCTTCAATGATGAACAAACACGCACGTGGCAATGCCGCGTAAACAAAACGTAAACAAAACTTATAACATTTCAAAGAAGAGCAGCTTCTTGAATATCTCGTCTCATCACACTTCTATCACGACAGGACAAAAAGGGACATGATATGGAAAGAGATATAGGATGAACTACATTTTCTAGGTGTGTAGTTGTTCTGTTCATAGATTTTATTTACTATTATGAAACTTTATTTTACTCGTTCCAGTTGAAGAGCTACTACAAACCTGTGCTGCGTCTCTGTGTACCTGTCCGGCAGAACATAGCAGCTATCTTCACCGTTTAATATCACATGTAGAACTCATGTTATCGCACAGCCTGGTACAGAATTCTTATTGGGATCATCTCGTACAGTGTGGTAAGCAATAATCGTAAAAGACCGCTGGAATTGCACAGTGTAAAACCATAGGCTATTCGGTCCCCAATCAACCATCAAGTGTGCCTCCAATTTGGCTGTAATGAAAGCCTGTAGCCACACCGGCCCTTTGTGGATAAGATTGAAGACCCCTAGTTTGCTGTATGTGTGCAGTATGTGTATTTTGAGGTGCAGCTGAATGAATCCTCCACTAGATGGCGATCGAAGTCCATGATCACAAGTCACATTGCTGTTCGGACAGAAAGGGAGAACGCTCCAAAACCACAGAAATATCATCCACACGGTGGCACCCTCGACATTTGCCTGACCTGAAAATCTACACTCTTATCCAAGTATGTCTCCCTCTGTCAAGAGGGAGCACAAGCTATTATCCTTTGGGAAACTAACATTATGATGATTGTCCTGATTAATTAATGTAGGCCAGCTAATAATTGGATTGTATCATTTATTTAACCATCTAACTGGCAGTGCTACACAAAGTCAAGCATCTTTAGGTGTACATCAATAGCTATGTTCAAATAAATTTACCATTCTGACATTCAGGATTCAGGACTTGAATTTCCCTTGGGATTGATAAAGTATTTCATATTCATATTTGTATTATCTTATTACCACACAATTGTGTTGATGGTAACTGAGTTTGGTACAGCTCAACAATTAGCTGTGCACAGTAAGGAAGTGCCGGACAAGAAAAGGTGCTAGAAATGTACACTAATACTGAGTCAGAGAGTGTGGCAGTAGCACAGATATACAGAAATCAGTAACAGGAGTACTAAATAAAATAGATGCTTGACACTATTGATTTAACATTAATGCCATTAACACAAATTAGTAGTTTGCAGTTGTGGATGTGGCCAAAAACTACTGAGGATGTTCTCTATTGCTAGATTTTTTTCTGTTTGCTTTGACTTGAATTTACTATAAGCATATTGAATATTGTCTTACTGAATTTATCTTAGGTCTAAATGTTTTCCATCATATTTTTAACCTATGATAAAGAATCTGTGGCCAATTATTGGTTAACCAATCACAGTTATTTAAAACTACTTGATGCTCTTTAATCGTTCTTTTATATTCTGCTGCAGGGCCTCAGCCTGCCAGGTGATCTCCAAGCCTCGGGCTGCATACTGTACATGGCCCAGGACTTCTGATGGAAGATGGTTTAAGCTGACCACTGTGCCCCTGGTAGCTTATAGCATGAGCTAAATATTAGGACCGCCCAGACTAATCAGCATTTACAATGTGAGGGTCCCTGGGCCCAGTGGTGTTTAAAAGGTGAGCTGACCACTGCTGCCCACTAAACCCTTCGGCGCTTACAACATGAGGACTCACAGACCCCTTGGTGTTTAAAATATAAGCTGACCAATAGGGCCCCTGGGCCCCACAGTACTTACAGTATGAGGGCCCCAAGGCCCCTTGGTGATTAAAAAGTCTCACAGCATACATCGAGTGTAACACTTGCGCCGCTTGGTACATACAGTACATGCTTAAAATGAGAGCCTCTTGGGGAATACAATGCTTCTGTATAATTGAGCCACTGGTTATTGGTGGCTACAATATGGTGTGACATGATCCAATATTCACCAATCCAGTTCATTCTGCATACCGGGACAGTTTGAAGGACATCATATTATCGCAAGCTATTCGTAATTTGATTTAGCGTAACTAGCTATCTCTTTATTTTAGCTAGCTGCCCATTTTCTATACCTAGTTGCTCATATGATTAAGCTTGTTAACAGAAATGAGCTAGCCGACATTTTTGCCAGTTAGCTGCCCTTACAGTGAAATTATCTACCCTAAAATGGCAGCTAGTCACGTAGTTATTGGCATAAAACTCATGGGTCTAATTAATTAGGTGGCATTTGTTTATGGGTCATCTATGTGAAAGGGATATAAGATAAAGGAGTAGCTAGCAACAACCATAGTCATAGTGCTTAAATCGAAGCTACTAGCTAGCTTACTATTAGTGCTATTAGTTCAAAATGTTTTGACGATCTGGATGTGTTTGAATGCAGGAAGGCATGAAAGGGACCGATATAGGAAAGACATGTGCCCAAGGGCCTCACAGGATCCTGATCCAGCCCTGCCTAGTAGTAGAAGGTGCAACCTTTACCCTTTTCCTGTCGTCTTTGTCCAGTGCTTCTCCTGAAGTCACCATGATCTCATTCTTCCACTCTGCACTACCATGCAACCATGAGTAAAGCATCTGCAATTAGATCTGCCTGAATCTGATCTGAATTTAAGGAAGTATAAGCCCCTTCTTCTCTCCATTCTACTGTCCACTCACAAAATTCATAAAGAAGGATACACATATCATTGTTGTAACAGCTCTCTCTCAGTATTGCAGTACAAAATTAAAAGTGACCTCAATTAGAAATACGCAATTAAAGTATGTAATATTGCGCTTTTCCTTAACATGAGACAAACAGAAGTGGCTAGGAAAATAAAAAGAGAGCTTAGTGTTTTAAATTGTAAGTGCTGCATGATGTGTGGCCTATACTATAACTATTATAATTATGTCACAGTGTACTTATTGCAGAACTAATAATGTAATGACATTTTAGTGTTTGTTTATGCAGCTGTAATGGAACATAGACATTGAGATGGGTAATGGACAGTGTCTGATGTCTTAAAGTTAGGAATGCGACATCGCCACTAGGACAAAAAGTGTCCTTTGGGTATTTGTTTAGACTGTTAATTGGATTATTATTGGTTGATTAGACTCTTACTGGAGAATGCTATTATTTTTTGTATCCATATTAACATAGAGACTGAAATCAAGCAGCATTGCTACAGCAGGATAGATGTCAGGATAACTAGCGCCACCTGTGGTGTGTGTGCAAAAGTCAAGAAAACAGAATCTATGTTTCACTTCAATGTGCTTCAAGACATGCATTATTATCTCCATTTCAGAACAAATAAAAACTGTTTTTATTTCTCTCTGAATTCAATCTCATAGACTTATCCATGAACACAATACAAAAGGAAATATATCTGCATTACTACTGCCTGTAGTATTTGTTTCTATATTACACGTTGAGCACAATATTACACTATTGTGATGCACTAACCCAATAATAATCATATTTGTCATAGGCTATAAATTAGGTTCCTATGTTCAGGGAACCCATAGCAAACAGTATGAGACATATATTAAAAAACAAAGCTTACTAACAAAATTGTATGTTAAACCAATAGCATAATTTTGAGCAAAATATCATTTATAAGCTATGGGCAACTATATCCATTGGCTAGCTGAGAATTACATATATTTGTAATATTCATGAAAGCCTATATGCTATATTTTATTCTGGAAAAGCACAACAACAGTAACAACACTAGTACTGGTACTACTAGTAGCCTACTACTGTGAGGACCTTCCTTTGGTATAATTATTGAAGCAGCTAATTAATGCTATGCTACACCTGATTCTCATTGTATACCCAGTCAAAATTGATAATTTCTGACTCTTTTAGTTTCTTTTTAAATAAAAGTTTTTGTAAACCATCTGAATGTTCCCACAAGGTCAAAACTGTCAGATATTCCTATCAAAGAGGGGACTTAAGGTCCTAATCATGATATAAAAATGTAGACACACACACACACACACACACACACACACACACACACACACACACACACACACACACACACACACACACACA
>JAQQZR010000038.1:11968065-11982784 GCA_030068235.1 Notoglanidium macrostoma
TGTGTGTGTGTGTGTGTGTGTGTGTGTGTGTGTGTGTGTGTGTGAGAGAGAGAGAGAGAGAGAGAGAGAAAGAGAGACTATGTCAAGGTACTTATTGCTTTCTTTCCACTAACAGTTTGTTTGAAATAAATAAGCTACATGATTGCGATGTTTAGATAACTGTCATTGCATAAATAAATCTGGGAAAACTGTCCATGCTTTTGAGTTTTCATTTGTCATGAGTCTTTTAAATACATTTGGTGCTTTAATGGCACTTTAAACTCTAGCGTTTTAAGGAAAAGGGGTTCGTAAACGGTGGATTCCGAGCATCAGTCATCAACGTCGATTTCCTCCTCTTCGTCCTCGGAGCTGTCTTTGCTGGTCGTGTGGTCTGTGAGTGGTGATGGTGGTGACGCAGGCCGCTGGCTCGCGCTGTCCCGCGCCCTCCCGCACAGCCCCGCAGATTCGCTCACCGGAGGCGTGGCTGTGCCGTTTGCGCACTTTTCAAGGTCCGCTAATTTGGCCATCTTTTCGAAGCTCACCGAGCCCAGTGCTTTGGCCGACTCTACGTCCGCTTTCATTTCCTCCAAGTCGCGTTTGAGCTTGGCTCGTCGGTTCTGGAACCAGGTGATGACCTGCGCGTTGGTTAAGCCTAGCTGCTGCGCGATCTGATCCCGGTCCGCCGGGGATAAATATTTCTGATAGAGAAACCGCTTCTCCAACTCGTATATCTGATGATTGGTGAAGGCTGTCCTCGACTTCCTGCGCTTCTTGGGAGTATTCCTTTGGCCAAACAGTGTCATGCCGTCTCTTCCTGAATAAAACAAATCAGCCAACACACACAGAATACAAAATTGTGATATTAACGTAACAAAAATTACAAAAATTATCACCAGAGGTAGCATCAGCAACAATAAATAAACAAGGATAATAATAATAATAATAATAATAGAACCGTATAAAGCATAACATAATAATAATAATAATATAATTTAACAATATATATTTATTAATATAAATTATGAATAATAATAATTTAACATGTTTATATATTTTTTTTACTGTTTCCTAGCTTTTAAGCTGCTCTACTGTACCATTATTTCTCCATCTTAATTATGTAAAGGCATTTTGTATTAATAGCGTTAAATACACACCCTAGATATAGGATTCATTTGGTCAAAATTACAAAATAGGCTTTTAATTTTTACACTCTGTATATTATGCATTTAAATATAGCACGTCTTAAACGTTTGCATAATCCTATACTATATTTACCTTTTTAAAATTGAATTCTAAGGAACGAAATATAAAATAAAATACACTATTAATATAGAACTTTGTAAACATGCAATAATCCAATATTTTAATGCATTTTAATGTTCTTTGGAAAGTGCAAATAAAGCGTGCACAATCATTTCAGAATTTTTATCCTAATAAGCAGTAATATGTATTTACCTTCAGCGGCTTGGAGAACACTGACTTCGAGTCCTTTAAAGGTTTTGCTGGCCAGCTCCTCCAGTGCGCACAGAGGAGAGGTGTGTGTGAGCAGAGCCCGGCTACCTAACGGATGAGCCGCCGACGGGAGCTTCTCACCGGCCGAGAGGAGATGCGCCGTGCCGCAGAGAGAGTAACTTCGTTTCACGGAGGGTTTGTTTAATATGTCCTCAATGCTGAAGGGCGTGAGAGGCTTGTTGGAGTTTGCGGGAGGAGGCAGATGGTCCAGCGGACTGCGCCTTCTCTCCTCAACCGAGGCGCCTTTTGGGTCTTCTTTGGAGGTCATTTTTTTTCGTGTTTTCAGTTTGTGCCGCAAATATTTCAATGATTAATATATGAGAAAAAATTTACAGTCTTATTTACAGCAGTTATAGACTACACGTATTATTTTGCTGGACCGAGAAAACAAAAAAAAAAAACGAATTTGAAGACGCGGTCCAACACTGTGTGCAATTACATGCCCACCAACATGGTGTAGTTGGTTTTGCCGCAGGGTTGGAGAACTTCGAGTCCTTTTAAAGTGGCAGTTCTCCTGGCCACAGCTCCAGCACAGGAATGGGATCAAGCTCGACGAGCTCAACAATCCGAGAGCCTCTGAAGCCTCAGCACAAACAACCAGCCTCAAAAGCAGCTGGAATTGACTATACTAACAAGTTATTGTTGATAGCGAGACAATCAATTATATCCAGTGGCACTTTCTCTCTCCCTCTCCCTCTCTCCCTCTCCCTCCCTGTCTCTTGCTCTTTGACTATGTTGCAGTCCAGTGCGAGCTTTAGTGAAGAAGGAGCCCCGTTAATTAGAGGGCATGGCCGGGAGGAGGAGCTCAAACCCGATTAGAATACTTAATACTCCCACTATTTCTTCCACATTAATGATTTGTCGATATGAATTTTCGTTTTGGTTGAACATATTTAACAATCGATGACTCTAAATTTCGTTGTGGCCTGTGATTTACAAAAGCAGTTAAACATTAAATTCGACAGAATGTATTTAACTACTTCAGATGTGATAAAGTAAGTGCATATTATTCTGATTCTTATTATTCAATTAGTGTTATTAGTTTTACTATAATACTGAGACAACTACTACTATTAACACTTATATTATTATTATTATTATTATTATTATTATTATTATTATTATTATTATTACTATTATTGCTATTATTGTAAGTGTTTATAGTAGTAGTATTATTTAGATAGGTATGAAGCAAGGCAGTATATAACAGTTGATAAGAGAGAGATAGAGAGAGAGAGAGAGAGTGAGAGAGAGAGAGAGAGAGAGAGAGAGAAAGAGAGAGAGATCGTCCCTCTCAGCTGCTCCAAATCTTCGGTGCCATAACTCAAGCGCAAAGGGCCAGCACACATCAGCAGTAAGATATTTCATCTCTAAAAATCACCCGCTGCTCTTGCTCCCATATTTTTGGCGTCTGGTGGATTTTTTCCTTTTTTTGCGGAGGATTTGCGCAGCATGTGAGAAGGATAACGCTGAACTTCTTTAAATGCTTGGAAATACAAATCAGCTCTTTCCTGTTTGTTATTTATTCAGGTCTTGTTGGATGTCTATGTGGATAAAACGATAATAGGCTGTTTTCACTGATAGGATAATGATTTGGTTGTTTGTCAATTTGTTTAAGTGTATTATTTGATTTTACGCATAAGAAATAAAGTTATTTATGTCGATAAAAGGTGTTTTTGACTGACCCTACACACCGTTGTTGCGGTTTAGGAGAGTGTCAGGCCTCGGCTTCACAGGCAGAGAGTTGAGGATGAGCAGCAGCGCTGCAATGATAGATGGAGATCTGTAAGATGCTGTAGGATTCTGGGATAGTTGCTGTTGGCAATATTAATGTGAATACATAGCCTATATTTATATATTTTTTATGGCAAATAGCCTACTCGTTCCTTTATTCACACCGCTTTCTAAAATTAGCCTAAAACGAAACTGCCTTACATGCATTTTTATTGTAGGCTATTGACTTAATTCTTTTTTCCTTTATTTTTATTAAAACTAAAACCTATTTAGAAAAAAAATCAAATTCAGATACGTTAAATTCCCCTTTAAACAAACCAAACGACGTAAACAAACAGTCTGAAACTGCATCTGCGCTGTTTTAGAAATGCACCACGTCTACTCCAAGTGAAAAGATTAGGCGTGCTGGCGTTGCCAAGGATACAGAGTACGTAGTGTGCGTAGCGTGTGACGCAAATATATTTTACGCGAAGAGAAACCGGAAGACAGTATTTTGAAATTGCTTCGTGGGGGAAAAATGCCTGCAATTTCAGATACAACCGCTGACTCGATAGTATCATCTACAGTACACGCTATATAGTCCATTTCAAATATGACTCATTCACTAAGAATTCTCAACGAGTAAACAGACAGGAAGTAGCCCACTAACATCGTGTGAAGACTATAATATCTACAAGCTAAAATTTCTTCGTTTTAAATATCCCTCAGAGAAGAGCGATGATTGAATGTTCGGTTAATTAATTTTAATATAATGTCAGTTATGTTGAATAATACTGACTAAAATTTGCGCCCATATTGAAAGTCTGATTATTTGAGTCTCAGCAAAGCGGGGTCTGGAAATAAAGGTAGAAGGAAATATCTAACGCACAGGATTCAGGGAAATTTGTCATTTTGTTATAGCCTTGTGGAAGACTGGCTGGACAGGTTTATTATTTCATTTATTCATTGCTTCCGAGCGTGAGCGATCCGATTTCACAGGCTATGTCGTATCTGGTCACCAAGTATGGCTTTTGCTTTTTTTCTTTCTAAAGACAATAAATCATCTGACCATACATCTGCTGTGATGGAGGGCTCTGAATGGAGAAGCACCATGATTTTCACGTTCACCATCATTTAATCTTTATTCATCAGTGAGGGTGGTCTAACCAAGACAAGCTTAGAATATCCCATAATAATAATAATAGTAGTAGTAGTAATAATAATAATAATAATAATAATAATAATTATTATTATTATTATTATTATTATTATTATTATTATTATGTAATAATCACAATTATTATTATTATTATTATTATTATTATTATTATTATTATTATTATTATTATTATTATTATTATTATTATTATTATTCCTCAGGACCTTGACTAAAGTCATGCATTATGGCTAAGATTGTTCCGTAATTGCTCCTGTTGACTTGTTGTTGCAACACATAGTTGCGTACATAAGGGAAATTAAAAAGTTAAGTCGAATTTGGACATGGATTTTTTTAAGCCATCAAACTAAACAAAAGGTCCTTTATATGCAGATGAATTCACATAAAGAATCGAGCTTTGCTAGGCGGTTCTTGACTTCATTAAATCCACCATCTCACGACTTTATCACTGTTCATCAACAAAAGCCGAGCTAGCACTCAAATACATGATCCCATTGTATTAAGCTCAAATTATTATATTCAAACACTGTAAATATTTATACTGATGGATACTTTCGTGTAGATGCAATGCTTTCATTTTAATCATACTCTCTAAAAATGGTTGGGATACAAATACCCCAATTTGGAAATCAAACGTTAAGTCCAAAGAAGACCATCAGCTCTTGGGCATGCTGGGCTGATTTCTTAACCCAGCTTGTTGGAACGATGACTATGTAGCTGGACACCAGTGCTAGCCAAGAATCTAAGATAATGTTAAAGAGAAAACGTGAGGTAGGCTAATTTTAGCTAGTATAGGCTAAAGTAATGTTAATAGTTATGTAGCAGCCCGAAACGAAGTAGTTTAATGTTAACTGTAAATGGAATTATAAGAAATTAGATAATCTTTAAAATATTCTTACTGTAATGCCAAGTTGTCTCATTTATTACAAGAACCCAACTACAGCCATATTTCTTCCTCAAATAACGTTAGGTAACGGAGAATACTTTTCCCCAGCCACCTAACACTGGCTACCTGGCAAAAATACACGTTAAAAGGTTATTGCCTGCATAATATCCAGTTTAGTTATATATATAATAAACATAATTTTGAAAGGTTCAAGTAAATTATAAATCACGCTAAGTGTGGAAAAAAACCAACTTAGATTACTTACTATTGCAGCTGATTACTTTTACTTCAGTTTTTATGGTTTTCTCTCACTCGAAAATTACAGAAAGTGAATATCGAAGCAATGTGCCTGTTCCTTTACAGGTCCGCGTCCTAAACCAAGCATAATTAGTTACCAATTATCATCCAAATCAACATCCTGAGCCAACAAGCTAAACACAGCAACATTTACACAACACGGAGCATTTTTTCAAAGTTCTAGCTGAACAAAATTTTAGATTAACAGAAGCACAACTTTCTACATTTCCAGTTTAACTTGGAATTTCATTGTCCACGTTTAAATTAATAATTAGTAAATGCTGAATAAATAAACTTAAAAATACGTGCAAATGCTCGTTCACTACTGATATGTATCAGAATGTATAGCCTATACTATGACACATATTTTTTATTATATACAATATTCCTCTTGGTGGTCGTCAGTCTTAAAACCAGTCTCTTGAAACTGTTCTTGTTCTAATTTTTTGTAGTTTTATTTCCAGCACTATTCATATTGCTAGACATATATCTTGCTGATGTGATGCCATTTCTGACACTTGGATCATGGCCTGAAACTAAATTAGCTCTTGTACTGACTAGTTCCCTGATGCTGATGCCCTAATCCCACACACAGATGTTTGTAATTAGTGAACTGATAGTGTCCACAAGACCTGAGCACGAGAGGACAGAAAATGGACAATGGACTGCATAATCAAAGAACATAATGACTCAAATGCAGAGTAACTATTACATAGTTTTCTTAACCCTTTTGGTGCATTATTTACTGGCACACTACACTCACAAGTCTAAATGCCAAATTCTTTTGGATGACCCTCTGCCTGTTTTCAATTATTTTTTTCCACAACTAGTTACTTTTCCAGTAAGTGATGTATCTTATTACAACCAAACCTACATACCAAAATGCATCACTGTAATAATATCGCTCCTGTGTGGTAGTATCCCTCCAGTTTTATGTGACTTCTGTTGTAAAAGCTCATAATACAGCTCTTACTCTGGATGCATATGTAAATTAATTAAACTGTTTAAACACGTATAAACTTCGAGGTACAAAGATATAAAAGAGTTTATAGACATAAGAAAACAACATAATTTTTTTTCAGTGCACTAATTTATATGAAGATATGATAAACTAAATATGGATAAATTCTGCAAAGCGGGCCCTACATTTATTATTAACAACAGTAGCTTGGATACCAGCCAATCTGAGTTGGATTAACATTTGGCAAGCACAGCATTGGCACCAACTGTTCTGTCATCCCCATGTAAATTACCTTCCACAAAAAAAGAAATACAAGGTCAATCTGACGTGATTAGAGCTTTTCTCTGAAGAGACAAATGCCTTTATAATTCCTGTCTGCAGCAATCATGTTGTACCATTATCTTGATGCACAAATCCACACCATACATTCTATATCATAGTAAAAAAAAAAAGTAATGCAGTGAAATGTAACATGACAAATGATGTAACGCAAGCATAATGTTAAACTTGCTTATGGCACAAATAATTGTATTAAATTTGATTATTCACTACAACAAAATACTCACTGTATAACTAAATATTATACTAGTATAATGCAGATCTAATGGAGATTCCTGCTATTATGTGATTATTCCACTGTAGTTATTGGTCACAAATGCTTTAAACTTCAAATTATCTTCAGAATGCTCAGCTTGCTTAAAGAATTGCTAAGATTGTTCCAAGAACCATTCTACCACACTTGGTCTGATTCCAGAAGCCCAGAACTAGCAACACCAGAGCACGTTTATTGCCGCCTCTTCAAGGTGAGCCTGTGCAGTGCCCTGATTTTATAGCCTGATGCAGAACCTATGTTCTGCTCCATCCACCATAGACGCACACACAGTTTTTCCCATGGCCTCCGGGACAACACCGTCTAATGTAACGCCAGATGAAACTCCAAATTGAGCGGCTTTGTGGGCCACAGTGGTTGCAGTGGAAAAGGCTCTGGGTGGTTAATCTGTAGGGCGAGTGCTCAGCACACAAGCCTGCACATCAATTAGGTGAGTAATGGATGTGGAGCTGGCACAGGACCCGAGTGAAACCAGAGCTGACAACTAGCTGAAATCAGATCATGAAACCAAGGTCTGTGCGAACTGTGTTTGGCTGAGAGGGGGCAGATGAGGCAGAATGCCTCCATGCTCCCATTACAAGAAGTGTTTTGTGTGGAGAGGAACTTGAGTGAGATGTGGGCCACACTGGACCCAATGACATTTCACTCTAATTGCAGTCTGGCTTCGATTGTGGTTAAAAGATGACTTAAAAAACTAAAACTGAGTTTGAAAACTTCTTCGCACAAGTAGAAGTGCTCATCCTGATTTATCTTCCTAATATGCACAAATGCATTCTAATAATGCAATGGTATAAGAACAGCAACAAACTATTTTAACCCAGTCATCACAATTTTCTTTGCATTTGCTAAAATTAATTTAAGAAGTGCATGTCCCACATGACCTCCTGTAATTCCCCAAACTTAACAAACTTACTAAATACAGAAATGCATTAAGAGGTGGTTACGTAAATAAGATAATATATATTTATATACTAAAAAACACACCCTGATTGCTTATCTAAAACATCTATTTGTCTGCCTAGTTATGCTCAATAACCAGAAGCAGTACAGGAAATCTATCAACACTGTGAGAGGATTCCGAGCTGGAAGAAAGGAGGTACTGAGATAACAAGTAGCTCATAGTCAGACACAGTGCTTTATTGGCTCTCATTCTCTGACAGCACGTTTCGAATGTCACAGTCTGGAGAAGTCCTGAGGCAGAGGTGAGAAATAGACCCATGTCAGAGGAAAGATATTGAGAGGACAAAGTGTGTCAGATATGCACCTGAGGTTAGCCGCCATGGCCCAAGTCCAGTCTCTGCAGCTGAACAGCACAGAGAGCCCCCATGACCTGAGGCAGACAGAAAAGAACGACGACCTATCTCTCTGCCCTGATTGCCTTATTAATGATGTCTATAGTTGCAGATGACATATGCTGTCAAAGATTCTGTTGCAAGACCTGTTAATATATATGCTATATCATAATCGCAACTTTAACTGTTAAACTTTGCTTTCTTCATAGTTACTACTAAAACTATTATGTTAAGAAAATTTTCTAAAAATAAAGCCACTCCAAAATTACAGTATCATTGGCTATATCTTATTTACAAATTACAATATTTTACAGTATATTACTGTTAAAGTGTCTCATCAAACAGTAAATTAACACTATTGTCTGTGCCTGATCTGTGTAACAGAGACAACTGACTGTGTTTGTCAGATAAATAGCAATCACTTTGGCAGACTAGGATTATCAACATTCTCTTCAATGGATTGACTTTTAATATAGTATATTTGGTTACTTATACTAAATTATATACTAAATAGTTAGCTTTATTACTGTTGGCACCAAAATCATAGCTATTGATAGTTAGTTATTTTGTTCCTTTCATTCATTGTCACTATTATTACTATTGGTATTAGGTACCTATCTAGGTAGCTATTAGTAGGCAACTATCATATTCTTTTATTGATAGTTTCACAGTCTTAAGTACTACTTTGGTTTGGTAGACTTTGTTTTTATAAGTAGCCCTTTTTGAGGTATTTGTTTAAACTGTTAATGAAATAGTTTGTTACATCACCCTTTAATAGCTAGCTATTTCTTAACACTAAAAAACAGTAGCTGTTTAGCATACTTATTAACATTATATTATGTTTAGTTAATGGAGCTCTTTAGTAGATTGTCACATTTTAGACTTCTGTGACTTCAGGGACTACTAACAATAGTTTGATCAGAAATAACCGTCTGTAATCAAAACAGCAAAACAAAAGGGTAGGTCAATGAAAGTGCAAACTGTATATTACTAAAACATAATTACAGATTGAATACTGTACAAATATATACTGTATAAATAAATAAACACAGTAAGCCTAGTTACAGTACTGTACTTTCAGTGTTGCCAGTCTATTACTGTAAAAAGCAGAAAAAACTCTTAAGGGTGTATGTAAACCTACTACAAGAGCACAGAGAAGTGCTAAGCTCATATGAGGCGTTATAAGGCGTTATAAACCAAAAGGCTTAGTTCTCAAGCATAAGCAGAAGACAAAGCCCACAAATAAAAGCTACAAGCAATTTTAGAAACCAAAAAAAAGTTTATACAAATTTTAATCAGAATAACATAAGATGATAAAACCATAAAGTGCTGAAAATATTACAGTATGTTGACACTAATTAAAGCACAGTCAATATCTTACTTTTTAATCATACTAGAAAACACTGTGCTCCTTGTTATTGAATGAAATCTGAAAGATGATGGCGGTAGCAGTCACATTTGGCTGCATCTGGCTATCAGAGCTAATTTGGGTGTACAGATAACACTCCTACAAGCAAATCCAGTGAGTGTGACTGCTGCTGTGTTAACGAATGCCTGCTGACAATAGGACAGAAATATTCCTCCCCGACTGTGAATCCTTTCTTACCAAATGAACATGTCATGCTTCACCTGCTTTACCGAGAGCATTCCCAAAAGTAAACTAACACATAAATAACAAAACCCTGAAAGTTTTACAAAACGGCACTTGCAGAGCCCTCAATTCTCATTATAACTTAGTCTGTGGCACCCAGCTGTCAACCCTGTAGTTTTTATTCAACACTATATTTCACTTACATAACATGTATTGTGGCTTATCTGCAGCTTTAGAACAGCAGCAAAAACAGAGTGTGAAAACAACACCACACACACTACACACTCAACAGCAGAGGAGATTTGCAGGCGCTTGAACAGACTCTGCTATCAATCATGGATGAGGAGGTGAGTGTAAAAAGATCGATGTACAGCAAGGAAAGAGAGAGGGAAAGAGAGAAAGAGAATGCGAGCAAGAGAATCATCGCTCACCTGTTATAATTAGCCCTGGCCCTTTCACAGGATTAATTACCGCAAGATTTTTCACTTTCCTGATTAGACCACATGGGATAGCTAGAAGCAGTGAAATAACTATGGATGAATAAAGAGGAAAGAGCAAAAGAAAAGGACAGGACAGAGATATGCTCTCTCTCTCTCTCTCTCTCTCTCTCTCTCTCTTTCTCTCTCTCTCTCTCTCAATCTCTCTCTCTCTCTCTGTGTGTGTGTGTGTGTGTGTGTGTGTGTCTCCTCATGGATAACATCGTACTTTGCTTTTCCTTTCTCTTCCACTTTCTCCGTTGACCCTGGTGACTCCCGTTTCAGGCCTTACCCACAACTGGCTCAGATGGGATTGCTCTATCTACCTAAGATTTATGGAGTGACCTCTTTGTGTCAAAGACTGTTCACTCATCGCTCTCTCCCTCTTTCTCTCTCAGAGGTGTGATTGGCTCTGTCCGCTAGCTGCTTCACAGTATGAGACATAAAAAGACACACTACAGAGTACCTAAGCAATAAAAGAAGGAGACAGGAGAGCAGCTGAGAGAGAGGGAAAAAAGGGGGAGATAGTGTTAAAATGGCTGATGAATGTCTTTACCTGGGTGGCTAAAATAGGAAAGGAGGACGGGCGGACCTTGGGCGACGCAAGAGGAGAGCTGGTGTTATGATTGATGGTGAGGAGCCGGGTGTGTCTGGATCAATGCTGAGAGCTCTGTAGTGTGGAACAGGTGAGAGGAAGATGAGAAATGGGGGTTGGCTATTTGGCCTTGCACTTGGATTTACCATTTCAAAGCACATTGATGATAATTCTCACAAACTACATACCAGAAAAAAACATAGGCCTGAATCAGCCATGAATTTTTCTGACCCATCATAGGCACTTGAGCATGGCTAATTCTGTTGCCCTCTCCTCACCCTTTCCCTCATAGCCACACTAGGGATAACTCCCATAGCTCAAGTGCTGGAGTTAACTTGATATATTCATTAGCTATGAGCGATACCCCTGGATGGCTTTAGCAGCTGCATGTCTCTTTGTGCGAGCTGAACGGAGTGAGAGGAGTCTGATTGAGCAGCAGCAGTAATCTCTCACTGACAGACAGGCAACCAGCCACTCGCTCATTCCCTCATCTGCTTTGAGACGTCAGACAGGGGGAAGTGCTGAATAATGCGGTTATCCATGGACCAGCCCAACAGTGCTGTCACCACACACACACACACACACACACACATACACACACACACACACACACATATCGTCACATTCAACTTTCAATTAACCAGCCAAGCCGGGAGAGAAGAAAAACACAGCTGAAGGTTGTAAAAAGTGTGAAATGGAGTAATGTAGAGAGAAAGCTGGAATGAAGTTGTGCATATAGAGAATGCTGGAGAGAAGGATAATGGAGTGAAAGAGATAAAAAAAAGGAAGCAGAATGAGTGGGAGAAAAGAGAGTGAGGTAGAGAGAGAGAGAGAGAGAGAGGATTGGGAAGATGAACGCCTCAGTAGCCTGTCACATGCAGCAGATGTTGCTGCCTATTGAGCTGTTAATTTAACGGAAGTTTATTGAATAGTAATTAGGTGGAGCTCGCTTACCATCATAGAGAGAGGCCCTGACTACAAGCACTACAAGCGTCCTCTCATACGCACTCTCCCTCACTCGTTTCACCTCCTGCTCCTTCTCCCCCTACTCCTTCTCCCCAGTCCTCCACCATCCATGCAACATCTGTACCACACAAAAACACACTATCTCTAAAACACCTCCATAAAAATGTGTATCTTTATTAGAATGTATTTATAAGACTACCTATCTCCACGTAGGTAATCACTTCAGAATGTTGCTCAAAATGATTGGGTTGCTCTGTAACAACAAAGAATATTATTTTTTCATGTTGTGGAGTTTTTTTTAATATACATGTTGTCCGGGTGAGGGAGGGGGTGTTTGAGGAAAATCAATGTTTAATCAGCAGTGAGCTGTTTGCCTGTGCGGCATGGGGTGCAGAAAAAAAAAGATCCCGAATGAAGGTGGATTTAGTGCTATAATTATCTCAGTGTGAGCGATCAGTCAACATCTACAACTCTATAATTCAATATGCCAAACTCCGCTCGATCACAGCAAGTCTTAACAGCCTACCATGAAGGAAGCACATTATGCATGTACTGAGAGCTCTTTATGAAGCATCACAACACTTTTTCTGGTCGGAAATAAGAAACAGCAGCACTTGGAGGGAGCCTGTTACACAGCTAAGGCTGCGTTCCACAAACACTGCTGCTGTTCTCTTCCATCAGTGTCTCCTCCATCAGAGAATGGACTGCCTGTGGGTGTTTTCTGCTCCGGCACCTGGTCTCTCTAGTCAGGCTAATATGGACACTGCCAGTTTTCATGCGCTGAAATACTCACAAACATATGCTGCTTTTGTGATGGAGATGAGCAGCAGGGATGAAGCAGCCTTCTCCTTTCACTGCATGGCCAATAGGGGACCCCCGTGGAGGAGTGGAGGTCAAGTGGGAGCTATTGTGATTGGCGGGCTCCAGGGGGAGGTCTTGAGGATGTGTGAATTAGGCTCATCAGTGTGAGGTCGCGTGTGTGTAAAAGAGTGTGTTTGACCCCTCGTGTGTCTCCCACCCCTGACAGCTTTATCAAGGCTCAGGGTTATGAATAAAAACCTCAACAGTCATGAATTTTAACACACCCAATAGCCAAGGGAGCATTCTCATAGGTTAACAAAACTAAACCCAATGAACTGTTAGTGTCATTTGTCACCCATGTCATTTTTTCAGTCCTGTTCACTGGCCATTAACTTCAACATGGAAAATAATCTGCATTTGTAAATTTGTTGTTTTGGAGTAAAAAGAAATGGAGAAAAATGTATATATTTTTAAGGTATGTTCAGTAAATACACCATTTAAACATAAATTTTCAAAATATTTGTTCTTTACTTATTTTAAATTAAATCAAAATAATATTATTTTGTTATATGAAATTCAAGTTCATATTGATTAGTACATAATTATGTCATAAAATTATGATTTACTTACATAACATTACCTATGCTTTTTTTTATAACTTGGATTAAGGAAGTCAATGAACCTCTCTGATCAGTGAGAAAGGTGAATATAAAAAAACAAACAAACAAACAAACAAAAAAAAAACCCAAAACGAATTGCTACATAAGAGTCACAACTCTTGAGGAGGCCATTACAGCCAGAGCATTGATTTTAAATAAAACACTGAACGTCTGCTGTTACTTGGAGCACATTTCAAAATGTCACATTTCTGGCCTGTCAAGCTAGCAGTGGCTTAGAGCTGTTTAGCCTGCATCACACTGCAAGAGCAATGCCCAAATCACTGCTTTAATATCACATCACTCTCCCATTGATTTCATGTTAGTTGGCTAGTCCACTCTTTTTTTTTCTTGAATCAATTTGAAAATAAACGAAAACCTGAGGCAAAAATAACCATAAGAGGTTGCAACCTTTGATCCCCATATAATTGAAAGAAAAGGTCAATGTTTATAGGCACCACCATACATTTGCTTTTCCATTTAATGTTATCATTAATGTTTATGTTCAAAAATCATTGGCTTAGTGCAATGTAACGATATTAATAAACAAGTGCAGCATGTCCATTTCCATTCAAACTGTCTTTTCTAAACTGCGTGGTTATAACTAAAATTTATCATGCAGTTGATTAAATTTAAACATAAACAAACATAGTATGTTTCAAATGCAAAATAGATTGGTTTAAAATATATTTATTTGCCTACAGAATGCTCACCTGTCTTTATTGGGCCATCCCAAATTAGCTGCCTCTCATATCAACTTTCTGTAATTGTATGAACAGACTAACTAATCAGCTTGCAAGTGCATCAAAACGTACATCTAGCACAAACTAGCCTTCATCTGTAGAAAGCTTAACAGTTATTTTATGCTGTTAAAAAAAAAAAAAAAAAAAGGAAGGAATTTTTATTCATCATTTAGTTCACCTGCATGCTGGATACTCCTCCCATTTTGAGATATTATATCTTCTGTTATTTTATGCCAAAACAGTTCAATTGATGATTTATTCTGCAAATTCTGATTGACATTTCCAAAAATCCTTCAGCAGCAGCATATGCTGCACAAACTGGAAGTAATGAAACCTGTTGATCAATTGATCTACTGAGGGAAGCACCACACACACGCACACACACGCACTCACAC
The DNA here is from genome assembly GCA_030068235.1 of Notoglanidium macrostoma. Taxonomy (NCBI): domain Eukaryota; kingdom Metazoa; phylum Chordata; class Actinopteri; order Siluriformes; family Auchenoglanididae; genus Notoglanidium; species Notoglanidium macrostoma. The sequence goes on from JAQQZR010000038.1 coordinate 11,982,716, forward strand.
GCACACACACACACACACACACACACACACACACACACACACACACACACACACACACACACACACACA
>JAQQZR010000038.1:11992392-12003142 GCA_030068235.1 Notoglanidium macrostoma
TTATTATTATTATTATTATTATTATTATTATTATTATTATTATTATTATTATTATTATTATCATTATTATTATTATTTCAACCCCTTAAAGATAGTAAGACAGAGTGTGTGTGTTTGTAAGTATGTGCATGACTGTGTGAGAATTCTCATCTGCTTTGAGCCAGCAGGTGTGAGCTGCTGGCTTCAGCATTTTCTCTCAACTGAGACTCACTTTCATGGGGAAAATCCTTCAAAGCCTCTGCATCGCATTGCACCACACACACAGATTTTTCTTGCCCCAAGAACGTTTTTTTTTCTTTTTCTTTTTTAAGGTAAATCAAACATTTCCCAACCACCTGCCTCACAGAAACAGACCACACAAGTTTTCTGTTGAGCAACCGGAACAACACATTTACACCAGAATAAAGTTGCCAACCTTTTAACACGCCAGGCATGACTAGCCAATCAAGCACTACATTTGTTCTGCTTTCTTGTGTAATTAAGCCCATTACTTCCACATAAAGATGCTGCAGCCTACATACTACAGCGTGGGAAATTATAAACACAGGACCAATGTACATGTCTATAAAGGGATGAAGGCGAGAGCTTTGACACACAGACACACTCTCTCTCTCTCTCTCTCTCTCTCTCTCTCTCTCTCTCTCTCTCTCTCTCTTACACTCACACACACACACAAGAATACATATACACTCATTAGCTGTTAGTTGCATAAAACCCACTGTGAATGCAGAATCAGGGATAAACAGGTGACATAAATGCTGACTGTGTTCCCAAGGACATGGAATAGTGCATAGTGTACTCTACAAAGAGGTACAGTACCGCTCCTAATTACACCAGTGCAGGATAATGTGATGGGTTTCATTTAAAGTGTTGCTTAGATGATTTTAACTCCAGGTGCACACACTCCTTTAACTTGTCATGGTTTGTTAGATTACATTAATGGCAGTGTTGTTGCAAAAAAAGAAAGAAAAAAAAACCTTAATTAAAAAAAGTTGAAAGTGAGTGAGCAAATACATGACATTTTTATGGAGATCAGTTCAAAAGTTTATGCAACCAAACAACTGGCTAATGGTCTAATCATATTCCTTAAGTAAACTCAAATGTACAGTAATATTTTATGTCTAGCACACAGTCACTGTGTCTCTGTATATGTTTTCCCTTTTTTAATATTTCAGTTTTATCTTTCTCACTTTCATCTCCATAAGTGAAAATATTGTTATTATTTTTAATCCAAGTCTCTTTTACACTAATATTTTTTTAATATTATAATTGAATGCTTGACACTCACTTTAATTCCGCAAAAATTCATGATGCATTATAAAATAATTGGCAAAAATAAGCAAAACCTCTGGAAACTTATCCACACTTATGATTACTATCACTCATGTAATAACTAATAGTTTTTGTTTGTTCATTTTAAAAACAGTAAACTGGGAAAGAGTTAAAATATATGTATCCCAGTTGAGAATAAAACTACACCTGTGTGCAGAGGTGACTGACCTTGCATTTAGCTGCCAAAGCAACTTCTACTTTGTTATCAATTGCACTGAAGCAGCCTTGAGAATTGGATGTGGTATTAAACAGTCTTGACACACTGATTCTATCACTACTGAGATCATGAGATGTAAAGGTCTGGCATGTCATTCTTTGGTGAGAGTACTAAAAGTGGTCCAGTTAGTATAAGTTATAAGTAACAGTTAAACTGTAATATTTTATCTGACAGGACCTGCGACAGGATCTGCTAGTCAAGCAGCCATTACCTTCTCTATTGACTTATCTAATGAGCCTTTAAGACTTTATGATACATCTCCATTTATATGCTCCAAAATCCACTTAATCCAGCAAATCCTTCTGAGAATGTTCAAGAAGCACCCGCAATTTCAGCTTTTACACTGAAAGCTTTGTCCTTTCAGAAATATCTCTTTAAAAGATGCCATGTTCTCTTTAGTGGCAGTGCAGTCGACAGCGCTCAGAGAAGCTCTGACTTGGCACAGTCATTTCAGCTGATTAGGATGAAAGACGTCGGGTAGTGTCACACTGTTTACTGCCTCAGCTCTATACTTGTACCAGTGCCCAGTTCCTGAACTACATGACCAGACAGACACACACACTGATCCTTACACTCACACACAAACACACAAAAAACAGGAACATGTACAGTCACCACCAATAAAATCATAAAGATGCAAAAAAAAAAAAAAGACCATTAATACAATAAGCTCCTGTTTGTGCTCTTGGTTCATGACTGCAGGCAGAACATGCATGCAGCAGATAAAGTAGCAGGCAGGCTGTCAGGCCTTTTCCTCTTCTTCAGCTCTGAACTAAAAGTGAACTCGGCTTTGCTATATATAAATACAGCTTTGCAGCCAATCAGTGGCGTGGCTCCAGGGCATCATCTCGCTGCGCTGACTTTCCCATTACGATAATGCGAATCTCTCGCTCAGCCACATAATACTGGCAAGCGTGGATAAAATACTGTCTCCCCTCCGCTGTCTCGGCCCGCTCTTGCCACACACAATGAGAGAAAGCCTGTGCATACTAATGAATGAGCCCCGGGACCTACAGCACCTGCAGTGTGCCAGAGCGACCTGTAGGGGGCAGGAGCTCTGGAATTACGAGCTTGATATGGTTGTATATCATGCTTCTTCCTCAGGGTACAAGGGAACAGGATTAAAAGGTGTGTCTAAATATGCAGCTTCCGAGACACTTTGACAATTCCTACATTACTGAAACTGAATTCAAGCAATTTAGCTTGGATGGTTTCCAACTGATACATACAGTGTTGTGTTCATTTTAATGACACAATTAAAGCTAATTGGAGATAATTCAAAATTCAGATACAGCTTGCCTATATCACAAATTTTCAAGAGCTAACAATAACCACAGCACTTTAAAGCCATTCCCAGTGTATATATATATATATATATATATATATATATGCAAAATATTGTTTGGAAAAGACAGGTCAGCATGCTCTCGCTTATTTCTCACACACCCCCACCGCACATACACACACGCCACCACACACAGGCACACACAGCTGAGCACTCTGCACACATACACACTGCTGCAGAAAGGGCGGAGGTGTGTGTGACTTGTGGACCATGAACAGAAAACATGAAAAGAGTGTTTGGATACGGACACTGTGTTTGCCATTTCTAATTTGTAGGCAGGGGACGGGTATGGGGCGATCACAGCATGATTCATATTAAAAGTCAATTGGCCTTCAAATTCCTCGGGTCCCCCAAAGTCACTACTGGTGTGAAGGAAATGAGTCTTAATGGAGTGGCAGTGCCACTATAAAATATCTGAAATTGAATCTGACCACAAAACCCAATGGTCCAGGGACAGGAGCTGAGCGACTGACCATTACAGATATGAGATTCTTTCTGTTCATAAAGTTTTTTTTATTTTATCTGTTATTTGATTATGAACATCCCAGCACTCTGAAGATGTCCTTTCTGTGTCCAGCTCTCCCCTTCTGCTTGAATATCAGAGCACTTAGTAATCTCAGCCCCACTTTTAATTTCTCGCATGTCTGCCTGCGCTCAGAGTGCTAGGGTAACTGGGTAGGCGATATAAGGCGAAAAGGCCATAAAATCCTCCTGCTGTGTGCGATATATTAACTTTAACCTCATGGTAATTACCAAAAACTATTTAAACTCAACTTTTCCACTTAGGGTGCTTTCCTGTAATACTGACCACATTTTAGCTGCTATTAGCTGCAGGAAGCAGGAGCACTCAAAGGTTCATAGAGTGGATGTGGTGCTGATAAGGTGAAATGTCTACTTTTAATTTATTCTCACTGACTTAAGCAAAGTTCAGTTTCTTTTTTCTAAAGGTTGCTTCACTCTCTTCAAATTAAAAAAAGAAGAAAGGAAAGATAAAAATAACAATAAATCCTTTATTCAATCACAGTGACTATGTTTGGCAAAGAATTATTGCACTTCCTGTCATTATTTTTGAAAGGTCAAGACTGGCATGTGTGTCCAGACCAGTGCAAACGTTCTTAATGTTCAGGCAGACACGTACTCACATTGCCCTCTTCAGGCCTGGCAGTGTAAGATGACCCTGCTCATCCATCATTCTGGCTGGAGGAAATCCAAACAGCTCAATATCATGTTTAACTAATCAGACAAGATAATCTATTTAATGACAGCCTGGAGACATGAGATAAATGTTAGCCACTCAAAGCACTTTGCAGTCAATTCATGTTGCCTAAATACTCTCTTAGGAAATCTAGTACATGGAACTAATCGCCAGTTTATGTTAGTATGTTTGGCAATATCATTTGCATTTCGTAAGAGCCTGACTCTTTTTAAGACTCAAAATCCTTGATCTTCACTAATACATGTTAAAGCCAACTCCCCATCTCTCTCACTCTCTTTCTCCCCCTCCTCCCTCCCATTTCCTGTATCCATCTCCATGACAGATGCAGGGAGAGGCCTGAGGCTGCAGTTAAGAATATGTGATGCAGAGATTCTTTATTAACATTTCATTCCCATTCCCCGCACGACATAAATTAGATGGGACGTTAAAGGCTGTCAGCTGTGGCGATATGTCACAGCAGTGCGGCTCTGTCCGTAGGACGTCCTCTGCCTTTCCTGTAGTGTCTACCTTTACCACTGCTTACAAGACACCTGAGCCAGCGCCCTGTTCCAAGCAAGCTGACTGCCTCTCTGTCTTCAGCTGAGCTCCATACAGAAACACATCAACACCAAACCTTGAAAAAGCTTTATTCAGCTCTGTTGCTTTCACCAGATCCATGGTCTCTATCTGCATAGTGTGTGTATCTTGTGTAGGCTGTTGGCACTGCTGTGTTGGCTGAATTAAAAATGGTGGCAGCTTGTATGCATGGTGGCGGATCTGAAACGTGTCTGGCCCAACACTAATGTATTTATCATTAATCTTATCAGTGCTGTCTTTCCACATCATTTCAGGGCACTAGCATGATTTTTATCTCTAATTTGATGGTAATGAACCCATCAGCACAGAATGGTTTATGAATATGATGAAAAATTGCATTCATATTCACTCTGGACAAGACACGTCTCCTTATCTCATTAGAAAAGCTGAAATTAAAATCACTCTTCATTTGTGAACATCCATATTAACAACGTGTGGTCGGCAGACAGCACCTTACATCTTCAAGACAACAGCCGCATTCTGAATGCCTAAAACATTATCAAAGGGATCAGAAAATAATTGCTGCAGAATAAAAGTGCAAGAGGTCTATGAAGGTTTTCAGTCATCCAAGGCGTTGAATTGTCTAATAGTTGTAAGTCAAAGCGACTGAGCTTGCGGTGTAATTTTCACTACCACATAATCTTATTATATAACAGTTGCTTTGATTTACCACTTTTAAACATGAGCATAACACATCCTTCACATAACTGTGCTATAATAACGTGGGTGCCATCTATTTAAATAAACTCAACACAAGGTAAATATTTGAGTGAAGTTTGGCAGAGACACTGAGTGAAGCAGATGCAGGGCACAGTGCCGGGCTTGCCTCTGTGTTTTTGTAGCTTTAATTGCTCAAGCAGGACTCAGCAGTGTATGGTGTGGATAAAATGTCAGTGCTGAGAGGGGTAACACTGCCCCAGGGGCCCAGTGGACGCTCACTCTCCCGCACATGCGAACACAAATTGGATCCGAGCTCTGGACGGCGAGCCCAAATGTTACGTTCCCTATTTTCACCCAATGGACAGGGAAGGGGGAAAAATATTCTCAGTGTGACCATTAAAGACATGTTTGTCACCTTTAAATGAAATGACCTATTTTTTTTGCAGCAGCTCCTGCTCTTTAAGGAGCGGTGCATTGCAATATGTTATAAAAGATTGGTTGTGTTTTCTGGTGCAACCCAACCCATAAACAGCTTCGGGGTATATCATTCCCATGTCTAAGAAGGCTACAGGAGAGGTTACACTAGAAAAGCCATATAAGCAAAAAGAATATGAATATAAATATAAAAGAGAAAGAATAAAAAGGCATTTTATGACATATATAGTAAACTGTTTCCCATCTGTCAGGATGCTAAGTTCACTGTCTTAAAATTTTTTGTCTGTTGTGCTCAGCAGCATTTAAAGCAAGTGCCTGCACGTTGTCCATATTAGCAAGTTAACTACTGTACAGTTTGCCTCCCTGCTGGTTCTTGAGTGGCGAGTGCTGACGAGCTCTTTGTCGCCCGTGCCTCTCTAAAGAGGAGAGGCAACGGCTTCTGTTGAGTTGACTGGGTGCCAGACCTTCCAGTTTGGCCTGATCCCTCAAGCATGAGCCTCACACATTCAAGCTGTTTCAACAGCCTGTCAGCTAATGGGATTTGGGAGAGGTACATTAAGCCTGTATGAATCTGTGAGGGAGAGAGAGGCTAGATGCTCATATTGCTGTGCCATATTAAAAGGGCCGGCAAAGTGCTTTTCTGCTCAATGTCTTCCTGTTAAGTGTCAGGCCACATATGCTGTGGAAAAAAGTACCAATGGCGCTGATACATTCTGTTTATAGTGCATTAAACCCATAGAAACCCCTATTTGTCCAGCAGAGAACCGTGTTTATCCCCTATGAAGCAATCTGTCCACAGGGGAAGATTCTGTTTGTGTGTTCCTCTTAACTTAAGGAGGCCACTAAAGAGGATGCCATGATATAGCTGACTGATATATTGAAGATACTATTGTTTATCTTTCTCCAGGCTTTGAAAATCACAGCCTCAAAGTAGGCATCACCTTAAACTGTTTACACCTTTTTACATAGCAGTGCAATTTTTAATGGAGTGGCATTGAACAGTTTATGACATGCTTCAGATCTTAAGGCCAAACTAATCTATAGTGTGAACCGTTTGCATTCAGAGAAGCAGGATTTGTGTTGTGTGAAGGCCAGTGATATTTATTAATGAACACAATAAAAATAAAGTGCCAAGCTGTGATTTGCTAAAAGCCCGTCTGCCCAGTGTCATGAGTAGCTCCTATAAAAGGCACTTCTCCAGCTCAGTACTAAATACGAGAAATACATCACCTGAACTTCATACAAAAGGCCAGGTTCTGCTCAAACTCTTTTCCTATCCGACAAATGCAAAAACAAAGGGCTGTGTAATAAATCTGAGCAATGCCTTGAGCCCACAGTCTAATCTCTATGAGTAATCACAGGAATAATTGATAAACCAGATAAGATTTAATGTCCCTGTCTGTCACTGAGGGATGGCCAACCTCTGGCACTTTGACATGTGTATGGTGTGTGCAGGGATAAAGTGTGTGTGTGACTGATGGATCTGTGTTTGGGCAGATGACAGTGGCGGTGCTAAAGCGCGCTGTTTAATTAACCCTACAGTGAACTGCTTGTCACAAATGCCCATTCCCTCCTGATTGAGACTCAGCGGTTCTTAGGGAATGGCAGGAATGGGGAGGAGGGAGGGGAGCAATGGTGATAATGTGAATCCACAACACAAGATTGCTTTTTTTATTCTATTTTATGGGTCAGTGATCTGCATTCATTATGGAGCTGGGTGCACGTTCAGTTGTAAGAGTAATGCTCCTTTCCTCTAGACTCAGAAGAGTCAGTAGAGGGCATTAATCTGTGACGTCTTTATCTGGTTATAATTTAAGCCGTAAATAAAGAGGGCTCTACTGCAGGACCTATCTCTCCTTTCATTTAGTAAAAATTAGATGATCGTCAGCTCCCTATTCCATTAGATCAATTCAATTAGAATCAGGTAAAACCTTGCTTATTCTTGCCACCATGATCTATTCTCCCCCTGCCATTTTGATAAAGCTGGCAAAGTCTCAGCATAGGCAAAGCGTTTGTGATTTGAGCTCAGGACAGGAAAGAGGGAGATTAGCCTAGGGAAAGTTCAAACAGAAACTCTAAATCAGGGTTGAGTTTAACCCCCATTCATCTAACATATTGATGGTAAGCACACACACACACACACACACACACACACACACACACACACACACACACACACACACACACACACACACACACACACGAACACACAAGCACACACACACTCCCTTCTCTGATCTTTCACTGGGATAATGGATTCTCCAGACTGGAAGTCTATCAGAGGGGCTGCTTCTTCAGTTTAATCAATAGGCAGCATATGACAGTAGGTCAGCAGTCAACGTTCTGCCCAGCGTCCTCAGGCAGCCTGGCTGGGCTGTAGGAAATTTGCTTAAAGCCCACACCAATTAACTTCAGGATGATGAATGCAAGGGGTGGGCGAGCGAAAGCACTGACTCTTTTATGCATGTGAGCTCGTGTTTAAGTGAGAGTGTAGTACGTGAGAGGAGAGTCTCAGCTGCTTTGGTAAAGAAGGGGGAGGAGGGCTAAGGGGGTGTCTTCAAATAGATAAAACTGTCGAGATCTGGTTCTAGGTCTGCCCACCCCTAATGATTATGTCAATCTGTGTAAGTGCACCCACATTGGAGCTGTCAGAGGGTAATCAGTCAAAGCTGGGTTTGTAAAAGGAGTTGGGGAGACCCACGAGGCAAGGCACAATGCCGAGGCCCATTTGCATAGGGAATTACCCTAATGTTTGGAAACAAGGAGGTGCAGGGGTCAGACTCTTTTGTTGAGGTTGTCAGTGAGTCCTCCTGAAATGAAGTGAACAGCATGTGTTCATTCTCATCACACACTTCATAAAGCGAGAGGAAATCTAGTTAAAGGGAGACCAGAACAATAGGCACGGCACGACATCACATTTTTACCATATGGGGAAAAACTTGCTTTACATATACATGAAAATGGCTCTGAGCTAAACAAGTGTAACTACTGTTGTTGGGATTCTTCCCAAATATTACCCATGCCCAAAACAATACAATTAGATGGAAAACAATTTAGACACATATCTAAGGTATACACACAAATACAAGACTTACACACATAGAAAGTGCAACTATCACTAAGTAACTACAATAATTTTCATCATAGGAGAAATATTTTTCCCACAAAAAGCTAAATTAAACAAGAAAAACATTTATCTATCTATCTATCTATCTATCTATCTATCTATCTATCTATCTATCTATCTATCTATCTATCTATCTATCTATTTTTGTTGAAACTGAATTCCTTTAGCCAACTACTGAGTTAACAAATACCAAATAAATTGAGTACCTCTACATTAATGCTTTTATCCTTAATTTTATCCTTATTGTCCTTTTTATTATACATTGCTCTTGATATTTAAAGTGCAAAAGGTGTTAAACTAAAGCTTTTTGTACTCCTCATTAATTTGGAAGAGGTCTAAATTTGCTATTAATAGTGTGAGCCTTCCTTCCTATTTGATCATCATTACATTATGGATTTCGTTACATTAGTCTTACTCCTTCCTATGATGTTTAAGTTATGTTGCACAGACACCTGGTCTCTTCCTTTAAAGTGATGCACTTTTAACAAAGAACATACATAACGTATAGCTGGCTGCTCCAGTGAGTGATTTTGCTTGCTTGCTTTATAGCTTTTAATCTGCAAGGCCAAATACTATGCAGATGTACCATAAATCATCTGTATGTCCTCAAAGGTCAGCAATAAATTATCTACATGCATTTCCTTAATTTTTCAAATTCTCTTCTTTACTTCTATTGGAACCTGCATATCATGGATTTCTGGTATAAATGCTTTATGCTGCTCTCAAACACCCAATATACCATGAAATGAGAATAAGTGTTATATTAAATCCAAAAGATTTCTTCTTCAGATTCAGATTATTAGGCGATTAGTAGAATCAGACAACAAATGTTAAATCTGAATGTTATGCAACATTTTGCTTAAATAGCAACACATTGCTGCTCTTACATTAGTTTTCTAGTAAACCCAACCAAGATAAGGCTATAGTTTTATATATAATACAGATTAAATTGCAGGGTTGGTTGCCTGTTTCTTGTTAATTTTGTTATTAACTTAAACAAGATACATTTGTTACAAGGCTAATGGCTGAATTAAAAACTAATAAGGTATTAATGACTATGTAATTACATTAATATAGCCTATTAGGGATAATAGGAGTATAGTTTATCTATTAGTGATAATAGGAATATAGTATCTTCTTAATGGAACATCGGAGTATAGTGCTGTTAGGGATAATAACAGTATCGTTTATCTGTTAGAAATAATGATAGTATAGTCCATCGGATACAGCCCTGATGATCATAAGGATTATAATCGCGTAATTCAGATATGGACCTTTATAGATAAACAAACCCAGTACAGAAAATTGGACAGCCACTCACATATAAGCACAAAAAGTTTTTTCCCCTCATTATACACTTTATAGGTCAGAGAATGCCCAAATGTATTTAATCAAATCTAACCAAGTTTACATCAAGGTGCTCTTATTTGACTTTACTATATAAAACTATAGTAGCAATGGACCAATCTCCAACCAACCTGTAATGAGGATCATCCCCAGCAATTTTGTTTCAATAATTCACATGAAAAAAACATAAATGTTACTGCATGGTAGATAAATCATGGTGGAATGAATTTATAGAAAATTTTTTTCCAAGAACTGTAGTTTCAGAGTTCAGGGGTTAAGTTAAAATTTGTTAAGTGCTATCACATATCTCCCAAAAAAACAAAAGGCCACATTGATGAACTGACTGTACTCACCCTGTCTTTTCCAGTAGTACAGGTTTAAAGAAAAAATGTGCAATATAATCACTTTATAAAAGTATTAAATTCACACACACACACACACACACACACACACACACACACACACACACACACACACACACACACACACACACAC
>JAQQZR010000038.1:12003242-12015209 GCA_030068235.1 Notoglanidium macrostoma
CACACACACACACACACACACACACACACACACACACACACACACACACACGCACACACACACACACACACACACATGCACACATGCACACGTTCTTATACCTTCTTCAACTACCATCATTCTCTGCCTCAAACCCTCTTTAATATACACACAGAAAGATCAAAGAACTTAAAAATATCCAAATTTAGTGAATGGGAGCTCAGAGAAAGGTCTAAGAGTGGATAAAACGAAGGCATCATGTGAGTCTATGCAAGATGAATACTGTCATAGAAAGCAACAGCTGCCACACTTAGAACAGTCAGAGACCAGATGCCACTCTGATACTACTACACATCCTCACTATTGAGTTTGACTCAGCTTGATTAATGGACAGACTATGATTTGAGCATGAATATAGAGCAAATATAAGAATCTGACATGTCAGTTTACAGTTTATGTCAAAAATTATAGCTAGCCTATACACATTTATCCATGCAAAGTTTTAGACTCTTTACAAAATCTACATTGAAACAGTTTTAGATATTCCATGTGATGCCTATCAATCCAAAACAAATATGCAAGAAATTAGTCATGTCTTTTTTCTTCTCAGAATGTTTTAAATGGACCAACAATGTTTCATCATGCACCCAGATCTCAGTTTGTTTCCTCTACTGAGACTCCCACTGTGACAACAGCCTGTGAGATCTCATTTAAGATCATTTACATCAAGATATCTTTCATTCTCCCTTTAGACAAGGCTTATCCCCCATTATAAATCAGCTCAACGTTAAACACAATGCATAGGTCAGCAGTTCTTCTCCTTTAATCTTTCCCTCGGCTTCGACAATCTGCCTTCAGCTCTCTTTTGTCTGCCCTCTGTAAGGATAAGTACACCCACCTCTTAACAAGCTTTGCAGCTACGTTTGGTATCGTCTTCTCATAAAAGGGGAAAATTCTTCTAATCAATCCCTTTTAGTATGTTATCTGTTACTACTGACACCTTAAGTCCCTATCGATTAGCCATTACTTTGCTGGATAATCTCGTGTCAGTGGGACATTATAAAAATTAAGCCATTCTCAGGGTGCACATACCTTAGCAGCAGGGTCGATTATTTCTATTTAGTTTTTTTATGTAAGAGGCTGGCTTGGCTAATAAGATTACTCCAATATGTCATACACAGTCTGAGGCTGTTTTTTTTTTTTTTTCAGCCATAGCATATAAAATCTCAAAAAATCTAAGTCACAATGAAATCCATTGCCCTTGTATTCATAGTGTATTTTCATTATTATTTACGTTTCCATACTTATTGTATTTTCACAAGACAAAAAATATGTATTACTGTGTAGTTAATGAAAATGTTAATTAAATCCGTGCTTAAATGAAATCCAGTTAATTCCAACACAGAACACACATTACCTTTTATAAGCAATGTATGAAACCTTGTTTGGGTTTGTCAGTAGAAAGTATATCAGATGAGTGAACATCTCCGAGATCAGTTCTCATGGGTGTTGTAGCTCAGAAATGTGCTGGTCTGATCCCTGACTCCAGCAACTCTCTTGTGTGTGAAAGTGCCTTGGGCTTCCTCTTTAGCCCTGAGCAAGCTTTCATTAATCGATCTCATTCTGGAGACGGATGCTAATTCGCAAACACTATGAGCGCAGTGGCTAGTTGTCATGGACCAAAAAACAAGCCTGTTTCTCTAAACAGACATCTGGCAAGTAGTGGCAAAGAAAACCACATTGTTAGGAGAGGGAGAGTGAGGCAAGACAAATAAAATTACTGCTTGGGCTGTGAGATCGGTGGGAGCCTTCCCTGCCTAATCTCACCGATGGGAGAGCACACGGCTGTTGTAATCCAATTACAGGAGCATAAGCAATTTGTTAGACACTTCACATAATGTAACAATTTCCCAATAAACTCTGACTTGTAATAGCATTGCTGAGCAAGTATATAAATTCTAGGAGAAAAAAGGCAGTTTAGAGAGTGCAGCCGGGGGCACGGGAAAGAGCAGCAGCATCAGCATAATCCTCCACACTCCACACACTGGCTGCTAGCATTGTCAAAAGGAACGGCTGTCCTGCATGGCCATATTGAAACAGGAAGCTGGAGGAAGCTAAATGTTTTGGCATGTTTTGGCATTTCACTGATTGTTACACAGGATTTTCAGCAAGATGTATTCAGTCCTCTCAGATCACTAAATTATGCAAGTCCACATTCCAGCACATTTGACAAGACAAAACACTTCCAAATAGTCAGAAAATGATCTCCAACAGAGTCAATTTCATCACATTAATAAGTCTCAGCACAAGTACATAATACAAAATTTCATTCACGTAATATTAGCATCTCTGATGCGCTGTAGTAACAACGCTGTGCTGGACATAACCATAATCAGGTGAGTATACATTCATCTATCAAATCATAAAAAGCATAATAAGACCCATTAAAACAATAATCATTTAATGCACATCAGAGAAATGAGACCATATGTGAATGCCTGACACAAGTGTGCATTCAGACCAACAAGAGCAGTTGAAACCAATCTCTCTGTTTCTCTCTCATTTCTCGATGGCTGAGGCCGCAGTGCTGTGGGTGACATATGCACTGGCTGCTGCTCAAAGCTGTTTGGCAGTGAGTGAAAGGAACAGAGGGCTGAGGAGAGAGCCCATTCCCCTGTGAGTGAAGGCAAGCAGTCAAGGTCGGAGGAGATCAGGATGGGGTTAATGAAATGCTAGCAGCAGGAGCGGGAAGGGGAAACTCCAGTGGTAATTTACAAGCCTCTCCCCTGTAGGGCTGAAGGTTACACAGTGCCTATTGGGAAAAGTAGGAAAACGGGACTACGGGATGGAGCTACTCCATCCTACACAGCTTCAAGAGAAATGCTACAATTGTAGTAAGAATTTTATAATATCCGCTGCGTCTTCCCACACCTGAAGTTATTTTACTGAGACTAATAAGAAAGTTATAGCTGCACTTTAATTAAGTTAACCAACAATAGTGCTTAAAAAGCATTCTAATAAGACAGCTTCCATCCACTCCCAGTAATTTACATTGAATGATGCTATATTTGGCTTCATATGAAATTGCAAAACATCTTTAGAGACCCCATATAAGATATATCAAGGCCTTGCACTCATATTTTCAATTTTTATTAAGTTGTGTCGCTAATAAAAGCCTGGACATTAGTGATCGCGGTAATAAGACTGCTTTAAATTACAGCCCTAATTCCAGACGATGTACCCCACCATTAACATGCTGCTGACCTAGCTAAATATTCCTTCTTGATGGGACTCCAGGCTCTGTCATAAAAATATCTGAGGTGTAATCTTCAACTGATTTACCTGCCATTTTCTCACCATCGCCTAATAAAAAGGGCAAGAGCAGCATGGCTTTGTGGGACTAGTTTGATTAGGGATGCATAATTGTACCCCGCTTTGGTCGTTTTCATGCCTTATAACCCTTATAATATGTAATGAGAGGGACTCGTGAGACAAGCAGAGTGCGGCGTAAGCATAGCAAAGCTGGGAGCAGTGCAGGGTTGGAGGCTTTATCTGCCTCTGGAGACAAAGCTGTTATGATGTACATCACTGGCTGAACTGGAGCCAAGGCTACTTATACACATCCCGCATGACACATTGTGAGGTATTGACCACTTGTTCTTTTTGGTTAGATGCACTGCTAAACAGCAGGTAAAAGCCGACTGGACTTCCAGGCAAACTCATGAGAGCTGATAAACAGAGACAGTGATTGTGTGAAGTTGTTAGTTAGAGCAGAATTTAGGGAGTCAACAAAACAAGCTTCTCTGTTCTTTCATATTCCACCCTATTTTCTGAGAAATACAGCTTTAAATCAAGATGAGTGGGTGTTCCTTTTTTGTTATGGTATTTGAATCAGTGATTGCTACTGTTCTTGTTTCAGGGAAAGTTCAAGGCATTATTCACAAAGCAAAACTGTGACACTGACATTAAAATCCAAATGGATGTGTATGCTCGTCTCTTCCCCAACTCTCTGAGGTGGAGGTAATGAGATGCTATATCACCATGATGGAGGGAGGGGAAATCTGATTAAGATGTGTTTGCATCCAACGTTTCAACTCACTGCGAAACTCATAAAACGCATTTGCTGTCTCCCCCATAACTAATGGCTGGTTTTCACAGCTTTGACAGCGAGCCGCGTGTGTTATTTTGTCCGGGTATTATAATAATAATGAGAGCAAATTAGAACAATCAATTTCCATGGGTGGTTCTTGATTGGGGATGATGGGCAATATGGCACTGGGTAATCCATCTTCCTGCCCCTGTCTCATTAATGGCCGCGACGCCGCGACAACAGCCAATGGCAGCGCGGCACAGAGGAACACATGGGGGCCCATTCGGCGAGCCTCTGTTCAATTAGCAGCAGTGGCGATAAACAGAGTGATGGATGCAGGCTCACACATGCTGCAGCTTGCATATAGAGTTTCCCTTTAAAGCTTCTCTGTATGTTTACTGCATGACTGGAGACACTCATGACATTGAATTTTTGGAGAATACAGCACACAGTAGTTGAGCATTTTATAGGATCTCTGGAAAATAGTTACCTTTTCATCTACTAGTTTTGCATTTTCAGGTTATCAAGGGCATTTGTTAAGCATCCTTTAAAAAAAAATTAAGGTGTCCACAAGAGGGCCTCAGTGCTTTGACAGATGTCAAGAACATGCCAGCTATTACCCAAATACTGGACTGGCACAAGACACTTTTATACTTACATTTACACTTACATTACACTTACATTTAATGGGTAAAAGTTAACTGTGCTCTCTAAATCCAACATAAGACTATTTTATCTACACACACAAAGCTGAATTCTTTCCCAATATATCACTATCTCATGAGAACTACAAATTCTATTTCATAGGGACTTAGTAAGTCAAAGGACATCATTGCTTTGTGGAACATGGCCTCCTGTCAGGTGTGTGAGTGTCAGTCCCTGATTACATTCATCAGAAAATCAGCCATAGAGAGAAAGGATATTAGGTTTCAGGAGCTGCCATCAATCTAAGTCATTCTTAACGTGATCAGGTACACAACGGCCTCGTATTCCACAATAGAGGAGACCTCACTCTCTCTGGCAGTAATCAAGTGCAGTTCAACACACACTCATGTAGTCTATACTGCCAAGTCATGCATACTGTCATGTGATGTGAGAAAAGGAAAATAGCAGGGGTTATATAAAAATAAAGGAGCAGGCCTTACTATATTACTCAGTAGGTGTTTGTCGGATAGCAAATAGCCAAACAGATTAGTGCAAGTGGAAATTATGGTTTACGTTATCAACAACCATGATTTGCTTTTGGATGTCAGTTTTTTTTTTTATTTTAAATATCATTGCTCCTTATGCCAATTTATAAATCAGTTTAATTAATGATAAGATAACTTTGTTATGCACATGATAACTCAGCTATAACAGTAGCAAAATACCAAATTGAAGCCCAAGAGCACAAGTGCATTCTTACATGCGTAACCAGCATGGCCTTTTTACTCATTTGAGTTGAGATACATTGTGAAGAAAACTGAGCCTAAACCATGAAAGAGGCATTCAATGCGTTCTCCCACCATTACATGACGCAATTAAAGATGGGACAAGACAGAGGCCAAAATATGGGGGAAAAATATCGATCTAGCCCTGGAGGGACATATGAAGTTACAACCCACCTCCTGCACACAATAAAAACACTATTGTCCTCAAAGATTAGATTCTGGGACACATGTGATGCCCTGGCTGTGGAAATACTCCACCAATCCAGCTAAAATAGATTACATAAAACAAAAAAGATCCGTGTCTTTTTTTTAAATTTACAAACAAAAGCTACAGTTATCTTCTGGTGAAAGCAGGTGAAATAAGAGGTTAGCTTATCTACTTTTAATAATCATTTAGCACAGCAATGGTATAAGCGAATAATATAGTAATGTTTAAATGGCACTTTATTGCATTATTATTACATTATTATTATATTATTATTATTAATAATAATTCATTATTATTATTAATTATTATTATTATTATTACTATAACTCCTTCTACAAAGCCTTTGTTAAAAAATCATTATATTTGTGCTTATTATTCTTTGTAGGTTGGTAATGATTTCTTGTAAATGTTATAAACTTAAATATTGCCTTATAAAGCTCTAATACTGTGCTATATATAATTCCTTGATAATTTATAATCATGTAATGCAAGTGTTCATTATGTGATGCACAGTGTAACTAATAATGGCCCGTGAATAATTATAAAGGTAGCTGTATTATTTATTATCAATTATATTCATTCACTAATGTGTCGCTGTATATTTTTGTAATTGATCTAGAAATATGTATTCCCTTATTTTGAAACATTCAGTGCTAACATTTTAAATGTTTATATTTTTTTCAAAATAATTGCTGATAAATATTACAGTTGTTTTATAGTTATTCACATGTAATTATATTGAATAGTGACACTTGTGTTACAACATAAATATAGTTATCAAAAAACACATTATTAAAGCTTTATGGGCAATTATTAAAGTTGTTGAAAATATTTACAAGGAATCATTACTAGCTTACAAACAATTATAATGATTTATGAATCTGGGCTTCACAAAAAATGTTACCATACATTATTATTATGTTAACAGCATATAGATGCAATAGTCCCGGACACCATCACAAAAATATTTAGAGAGGGATGTTTTGCCCAGTCTATTGAATACCAAAATATATTAGATATAAAGGTTATTATTTATTATCCTTGGAAACGTATAATAATAATTCCTTGATAAACTACAATAACCATATATTTTAAATATCTGTCTTCTTTTCTGACATCTAAGAGGAATTAATTACCTGCTAAGGCAGGTGGTTGTTTCGACCCATATGTTTTATCCAAGTCATTATATACTCTATACTTGGGTGTTATTATAAAATCTAAATTTTGATGATCGTCAGTCATAATGACCACTGTGTGTTTACAGTATTCAAGTGGATTTTTAAAAATGCTGTCTATCTATAAATAACTATCATGATATTAACAGACTGCAAATACATAATAAATTCACAAAGGTTATCTACATTATATCCATGTTATATATTGAGTTTTCATATATCAGTTAAACATTCAGTTCAGTATAATATATATATATAGTCCTACAGAGATAATGTTTTAATAATGTCTGTATGCCACTCTGACTTATTTAGGCCCATTGCCCCTCCTGGGACACAGGCAGTGACAAAGATCTTTCACTGCTCCTTGTCCTGTGCTAGTCTCTCCAGCTGGCTCCACGTGTAGCCTGTCCCCTTGGTGTCTGCCTATAGATCCCTGCTCCAGGTGTTTCTTGGCCAGCCTATCTTCCATTTCCCTTGGGGATTCCATTTGAGGGCCTGTCTGGTAAAGCTTGATGCTGGTTTACAGAGTATATGCCCAGTCCATCTCCACCGTTTCCTCTTTATTTCTTGGTCAGCAGGTAGTTGGTGGGTTCTAAGATTGGCTGTGGCCAGAAAAACTGAATTTTACTGAAGTCACATCTTTAAAAAACTGTTTATACTTGAAGCAAGGGTACTGAGGTCAGTGCTTCATTTCTGAAAGGAAATTTCTTTCAAAAAACTTGTTTACCTGTACATTTTTCAGTGCTACACTAGTTTACCTGTGGTCAGTCGTTTTCTAGGCTCAGTGGGATCACTTGTTTCATGGAAATAATCACTACCAGTGGATGTTTGTGAAAGCAAAAGTAGATGAAACAGTAGTGGTGTGAAGGCACTAAATTTGCAGTCCCACTGAAGGACTGCTAAGTTTTTAGCAGTAATTCAATAATTCAATTTGACAATTAATGTGCTTCTACAGTACATTTTACAACTGTGTTATAATTGAACCTGTCATTGTTCACTCATGGTACAAGGTTTCCATACTGGGTCCTTGGGTGCCTAATAGAATATCTGACTATTTCCTGATCAGGACTTTAATTTATTTGTCAATTAGATGAGCTATTTCTCTCACCCTCATTCCTATTTCATGTGCACAAAGTGCTACATAATAGTATTCAGCGTTCCTCAAAAGATGATTGCATGAGTGGTAAGCAAGTCTTAGATAAATACCTGATGATTTAAAGCTTTGAGTTGACAGGTTATCTTGCCTGAGGAAGCTGTGGATAGGCTAATTTACCACACTGTTTACACACTGATGTGCTTTCAAATGAGCAAAAAATTTTGAGCAGTGAGTTTACCACAGTAGGAGCAGAAAACCTTTTCAAATTATCTACATTTTAAACAAGTGAAAACATTCACTTGTTATGCCAAATCATATCTCTTATGATCTCTTTTAACTGTATGTATAAATAAATATATACATAATAGGATTAATAAATTAAAATATTTATAGGATTAATAAGTTATGTAATGCTTGCTCGTCAGAATCCTTACAGTTGGTACCATATGACATTCCTTAAATGTTCGAGAGTAACTACCAAATGTGTAGTGTACAGTATTGCCAATGTATTCAGTGGTTATTACCAGATTGAGATCATCACTTATTGAAACAGGATGTGAAAATTCTGAATTATTTTGAAGGGAATATTTCCAAAATGCTACTGATATGGAAACAAAATAATAAAAAAGGAAGGGAAAGAGACATTAGTACGTTATACCTTTCTCTTTCTGATATAATTTGTGATTTAATGTTGTATAAGATCATTTCTAGATAGCTCTAGTCAATCCTACAACAAACATCAGTTTCATACAATGAGTTTAGTGTGGTACTTCTCTTGTATGTGAAGCCATAATTGATTTTAACAAAGCAGCATCACAGCACTGATGGAAGTCATATGACATCTTAGGCTGATTCAGTAGTCTTTGAGTTGGACAACTGTTCAAAAGTGAGACATTGAGGGAGACTTTTCATCTCTACTTACACATCAGCTTCACTACAACGAGCTAACTGAGCCTTTGACATAAGTGTTTATCATAAACGTTCAACACAAGGGTATAAATTAAGCTAAAACAAGTTACATTAATTTGAACGCTATTAAACTAAAGGATCAAGTGAAAATCTGACCTTTTTGACAATACTTATAGAAACAGAAAGCACTGTGGTTTTCACAGGTTCTATAGTTAAGTACAGTGAGAAATTGGCATATTAGTACATGTACACTGTAAACTCTATTAGTCGAGCTTACTTTAAACAAATTGCCTTAAAAAATAAAAAACGAAGTAAAGTGGAATAGGAATTGCATGTAACAAATAAGCATTTGTTAGTGCAATGTACAATTCATACTCCATTTTACTTAGTTTTTAAGGCAATAAGTTTGTATGCTTTTTTAAGTAAGGTAACTAATTAGAATTTACAGTGTAGGTAATAGTGAATGATAAAGTTAAACAAAGGAAGCAATCCCATAGCTGCAGCTGTGTTTCTCCACATGATACTGTTGCCAGGGAATTAATGTTAACTGAAATGTGCATGTGAATAAGGATTCTAGTTTACGGATTCTCTTATAGTCTAAATATGAAGCTACAACTGACTCATTGTTGCACTGAGATCACACTAACTAACAATGGTTAAATTGTTAGATGAACCTTTTGGAAACTGGTTTCCAGGAGACTAGATCAGTTTCAAAAGACCAGAACTGTTACCAGGTGAAGATGCACCAGAGGTAAGTCTTGTTCGGAGTTTTATTCTCATGACTGGGTTGGGGCACCTGAGCATTGCTGGATGTTCATCTCTGTAAAGACTGCAAAAACACACGCACCTCTATGGTCGGCAATAATGTTGGTAATGAACAGCTAAGTCTGTATCTCATTTTGTATATAGCAGATGAAGTTAAGTCAGATGCGCTAGAACCTGAACCTGAATTCACAATGCTTGAAAGAAAATTTTTTGATTTTATTGAAATTTCTCAGCGTGAATCTTAAATCTTTGAACAAAATTATAAACCCATCTTCCAAATGGGCAAACTGGGTTATAATTCACATTCATTTTCAACACTTTTCTTTTTCCCTTAATACAACGAAAGATCAATAACGCACAAACAAACATGTGGTTAAATGTTAAATCTGTCACACATTTTACAAACTCTGCATTATTTAATGAACTAACCTATAAATTAATGATTAAATAATACTGTTTTAGTTTATAATTCATACCTATAAAATGACAGTGTTAAAATGTATTTAAAGTATACATTTACTGAATATACATTTTAATAAATGTAAAAATAAGTTCAATGTTTATACTGTATTTTGAAATGATAGCTTTCCTAATTACATTAATGCATGTTAAACTCTTATCATTATAAATATGTTCTGATGATTAAGTCCCATAATGGCACTAAGTAGCAAAAATTCCCAATGCTGCTACTAGCTTTATTTAGCAGATACTAGTCACTGCTACTTAGAATAATTTTGTAATTTGCAAGATTGTGTAAATATTAGGTGTGTAAATATTAGGCTAAGTAATATCACATCATATGACCTGTATGAAACTTTAATAAACTTTTGCTGTGCTTTCTACATTAACTGCGGAAGGTAATTTGAGAGTTTACTCTCAAATCCAGTCAAGTCAAGTGGGTTTTTACTGCCTCTCCTCTGTATAGCTAGTACACATGTACAACATACATACTGTACAGCAAAATTATGTTTCTCCAAGACCATGATGCAACATGTAACGGTACACATGACTATATAAAGTTCAAATACACAACAGTGTGAGATGAGTGCAGAGCAAAGATAACAAAAATTTTGTTCCATAATGTTCCATCATCTTTCCTTAATGTTTATTAAGTGTTCCATAAAGTGTCTGATGTAAATATTAGGTAGTGTAGCAGCAGTATAACTGTAGCTGCAGTAAGTATGGCTTTCCATAAAATATCTGGTACAAATAGTTGAAATGTACAAAATAAGTCTAAACTTATGGTCAGAGCAGGGTGTGGAGAAAAGAGTCTGTGGAAAGTATTCCACCATTCTCCCATTCTCCATTCTCATTGTCTAAAAAGTCTTCTTCAAAGTAAAGCTTAAATGGATGCAAGCTTCACTTTTACACAGAAATGACTTCATTTTTATACCTTGATTTTTCAAATACCTGAATTTTAAAGACAGAATTTCAGAACCAAAATATCAAATGTCTAATATTTGCATTTTTAGGGAATTCATTTTTTATGTTCTGGTTCATCTGATTTAGCTTCACACTTAATTGTCAGAGACGTTTCATTCCCCATGCTGAGCTGAAACAGGCTACTAACTCACCAGCACAGGGTTTCCATGATTCAGACCACAGACTGCAGCCTTTACAAATTCACTTAGCTAATTCATTTCAGCAATGTCACGTTGCTGTCCATCATGTGAGTAAACGGCTTGGCTACTCTGAGTGTCCTAAACAGCCTGGCCATCTTCATGACTGTACACGATCTAAGAGAATAAACGGCATGCTCAACCTTTACAGTCTGACCATGCCTGTCCTTCTTCAAACGATGAAGTCTGTGATCCTACAACTAGCCCACCACAAACCAAGCTGAAAAGAACCTTTCTCTCATTTATGAGCATCTATAAGGAGCCTTTGAGACACATAAATGGCCGAACAACTGTTGATCACGTCACCAGGCAAAATTACATCGGTAAGTTTTTAAAATCTGTACACTGGTCCTTATTGACTGTATTTTATATGAATGCCATTACAAGAACACATGCTTTTAGAACCTTTGAGTGTAAAATAACATCTTTTCATCTTTTCCCTACGTATTTACAATTTCTATAATTTTACATAGAAAAAATTGTATGTGTTTGAAACATATGGAAAATGCATGTGGAGAAATATACTATATTATTCACACTTTCAAACTTGAAAGTCCAAAACACTTGTATAAGGTGTATGAATGTATGCAAGTATTTTTTTTTTCATTATTTAATAACTTGTTTGAATGTGTGTGTGTGTGTGTGTGTGTGTGTGTGTGTGTGTGTGTGTGTGTGTGTGTGTGTGTGTGTGTGTGT
>JAQQZR010000038.1:12015309-12030280 GCA_030068235.1 Notoglanidium macrostoma
GTGTGTGTGTGTGTGTGTGTGTGTGTGTGTGTGTGTGTGTGTGTGTGTGTGTGTGTGTGTGTGTGTGTGTGTGTACGGTATGTACTGAATGCATGTATTTGTATTTAAATTGTCTTTAATTTTAGCCTGAGTGCACACAGGCTAATCATTCCTAGCGTGTATATTCTTTCAGCAATACCATAATTTCTGATTCTTTTCTACCAGCCTACATTCAATCCTCAAACAAATTCCATTTATCCTAATACTAGACTCAATACCTTATAAAATATAGTTGTTGTACACTGCTATTTAGACTAGACATATCATGTGACGTCAACTATTGGTCTTGATGGTGTTCATTCAATATCACAAGACACTGTCTTTCCTCACGTGTGCACCTAAGCAGCTGCATCTGACTACTTCATGCTCTAAATTATGTTGATCATACACTAGTTCAACCAGGGTTACTTTGTAGTGTTACACTGTCACCAATCTGCTGATTTCAGGTCACCGTGACAAAGCTATAAGTCTGATTACTCTGCTGAACAGACTATTCAATGAGGTTTTTGTACTTTAGCTGAAACTTGGACCTGAAGTCATGATAAACTCTAATAAGCAACATAATTTGTCATTAGCACCAATATGCTCAGTGTTAAAGTAAAGGCTAATGTCATCCTCTCTTTTTACACTAACCCAACTGATTTTCTTCATGAATACATAATTAAAGACCTACCTCTTTTGGAAGTACTTGGACTAGCACTTATTCTTCACTTTAATATTTAAAAACAAAACAAACAAACAAAAACCTTTCAGTATTACTTGTTAACAGTTTTTAGTGTGATGGTATTCTTAGCCCAGGTCCTAGTGAGCCAGTATCGGAATATATTTACTGATAGAGACTTCAAAGCACTTTGAAGTAAAGTAAGTCACTCTGGATAAGGGCGTCTGCCAAATGCTGTAAATGTAAATGTAAATGAATACACATTGTTAGCAAAAAGTACATAGGCATAAAGTAATGACTTATTTTTTCACTCCGACCTAGTTTACTTTAGCAAGAATACACATTGTTAGTGATGATTTATTGTAATACTAAATTACTTATTGTATACTTATTGTTCATTAAAATCTTATTAGTACTGATGTCTTTATCAATTCCAAAATTTCTGTCTCTATCTGAAATACGGCAATGTACTATGTCTTTTATTGAGTGATCCAGTGAAATAAAGTCCAAACCAGTTGGTGAAACGCTCATTAACTCAAGATTACATAAGTGATCAATGGACTGACTAGTGGTTTCACTTATTGGTGGTGCTGATAAATGTTCATAGATAAATGAATATCGTATCATAGAGTGCATTTATGTAACCATATGTTTATTTATGCATTGACATTTAACATGCATTGGACTACAGTTAAGTACCAGTATGATATTTTTATATTTATGGTTAATGTTTTATCATTTTATGCATTATTCAGCTTATATAACTCCATTACTCTTCTCTTATCCCTGCATGATGTATTAAGAATTTGTTTCATCCTTCCCCTCCATGACTACAGCACCTCACATTATCCCTGCTGGCTGTGGCTTTCCTCACCTCATTTGGTAGCTCTATGCTATATGGCTATAATCTGGCTGTGGTGAACTCTCCTGCAGGGGTAAGAGCTCACTAAGTGTGTTCATCTACTGTACGGTTAGAATAACTAACATAATTTCATGCTCTGTATGAATTTGCAACAGGTAACAGTTAAAAGGTACTAAAGGGAAGTGTCACATCATTTACAAGCTTATATTTAATCTTATTTTAAAATATTGGTGATTTCTGGTATACAAATCCCATAAAACAGCATTCTTTTACTGACTTTCTAACCCCTTTAACTGTAAAATAAATTCCATGGACCCCCTCAGCACAGTTTTTACTGAACATAATCCAACTATTTAAATATTACTATTCAAAGTTCACGATTGAACAGTAACATTTTGGTTATTTATTGGAGCCACAAAGCTTTTTATACCTAAAGTCTCCACTGACAGAACAGATTAGATCATTTTGACATTATTTAGGTCTATTTTAAGGTTTTTGAGATTGAGTTAAATCCATTAAATCAAGTGACCAGTCAAACAGGCAAACTATAAGAACTCAATAATAACAACATTGTTAATGGTAGGTTGTGATTTTCACCACTGTTACAAAAAAGTAATGATAAACAAAAACAAACAAACAAACAAAAAAACAAACAAACAAATAAATCACATACCCTTGGTTATGCCTCATAGACCACAAGGGGTTCATCGATTTAAGAGAACCGTTGTTCTAAAGGATAATTTGAGGACCACTTTGAGAAACAACCGGTTAGGATAACAAGGATAACTGAGAACAACTGTTCTAAAATGTATTGGGACACTGGGAAGATCTCAGAAACCTATTGCATTTTGACAGCACTATAAAAAATCGCTGTGTATTTTTACAGTAATTTACTTGCAGCTTAGGTTACAAAACTGTAAAACATATTTACAGTAAAGTATTGTAATATTTTAATGTTATATAAAAAAACACATAAGCCAGTGTTGCCCTAGTTGTCACATGAACACTAGCTCCACTGAGGCGGTGCTCTGAGTGGGAGATTTGCCACTGGATGAGGAATGTGAATGGAATGGGCCATGTGTCTGAAACTAGCCCTTCCTGATACTCTGGGAATGTGGCCTGTGATTCTGTACGATTCTGTAACTAATTCTAAGAGCAATTATTACTGTATTGGGAATGACATCAATCTTGTAATTATAGAAATGTCTGTAACATATTTGTCAAAATATACGACTGTACTGATTCTCTGAAAAGTTGATGAATAGATATTTTAAAGCAGCTTGTATAATTGTGATGTATAACATTATTCATCTGAGAGTTTTTTTGCCATTTTGAGCTGTGATGGTTGCCTCTAGCAGGTCTTCATGTACAGTAAGTGGGGACCTATTTGCCTTGCACCATTAGTCTGTTAATGATGAAAAGATTCAAATTTTCCTGTTTTTTCTTTTTCTTTTTTGTTGGCTGTTACATTCCTAATGAAAGTGGTTTTGTTTTATGCATCTAATGTATGCACAGAATACAGATTTTTTTTTCTTACAATGTATTAAAAATCATTTTTAGCTATTGAAAATGAAATTGTATGAATTGTTTGATTTGTTTAGAATAGGAAACTTGAGAAATTAATTCCAAGCTAAGTGATTACCAAGACTTGAAATCTAATGACTGCTTTTCAGTCATTCATTAAAATCAGAAATGACTATCACACAGTTGTACTCACAAGTCTGATAAAAGGTAACTGAACATTGCATCCCTGAAACTGCTGTGACTCTACATAAAACAATTAGGAAAAAACACATGGGGGGAGAAGATAACTGCACAGGGATTCAATTAGACTGTGACTCCAGAATACAGAGTGAGTAGGTGAGACAGAGATGGAGAGAGAAAGAGAAAAAGAAAGTCTCAAGAATGTGAGGCAGAAACTTGGGCTTCCTTTCATCTAAATTTGTTTAAATTTGTATTAAATAGGCACTGAATTCTGAGTTATTTGGCCTCTTGTGATCTTTCAGGATGCATATTATTAACCTTTTTTGTGAGGAGATTCACTATGACAGTCCTGTGACCTGCTCCATTATATAGTCTCTCAGAAACATTATATTATGTTCTATACCCTGTTGTAATCTTTGTGTTACAAATAGTATAGTAGGTTATTTTGCTAATTTGAATGTTAAACTGTTCAACCTTGTTTTTGAGGTCAAAAAGCTCTAACATTTGCAGTATATTTTAGACAATTTTTAAATTAGGACGTTAAAGCATTTGTTCACACATGACAATTTTCTAACCTAAAACCTGATTTCCACACTGGTAGACCACTTTCAATTCACATGGTTCATGTGCTAAACAACGAATAACAATGAAACAGAAAAATTATTTATTTGTTAATCAGTGGGTGCATCATGATGACATTTTCTCCTTTTGTTTCCCCTCTTTTACACACCCTCAGTATATTAAGAACTTTTATAACCACACTGTTGTGAGTCGAAATGGGACTGGGCTGAATGGAGAACAGCTGACACTCCTGTACTCACTCACTGTGTCTGTCTTCGCCATTGGAGGCCTGATCGGCTCCTTGATGGTGGGCATGCTCGTCACCAGATTTGGAAGGTGAGTCAATAGGAGACCTCATAACATCTGGTGCTGTCTGGTCACTCTGCCAGGTGTGGTACTGCTACTCCCCAGAGTGTGACGACCACCAAGGTACACACTACCTCATCTGTCACCTCACATGACCTTTTTTGTTTGCTTGTTTACCTCTGTAGATGACCTTGGTTACACTTTGGAGGAAGAACAGTGTTGTTTTGTGGCCTGAAGGCTAAAAACTTCTTTCACTAACTTCTCAAATTGCTGGCATGACAATAAAATAAGCCAGGGTATTGTGTTGACCAAAGAGTTTATATTAATAGTAATATGTTTTTATAATGGAATGCATATTCAGCTATGCTTTAATGTGAGAATGAGACATAATCAGAATTCTTCAGCATGCCCACAGAGGCACTCGCAAACTCCTCTGCTTGTCTCGTCTGCTCCAAGCGTCTCATGGGAGCCATGAGATTAGACTGCAGACATTTAAATGCAAATGAAAGGTGATGATTCACAACTCCATTTAATGCTCTAATCAATTGTGGCCCAGCAAAGTGTTTTATGGGACTAAGGCCATCATAACGCAGGGCATGGCACAGCTGGGTGTAAATCAGAGGGAAAAGTTTCCCACCTGATAGAACTAATCAAGGAGGCCAGCTATTTTATTCAGCACTGCAGTCGTGGAACATCAATAACCTAGTTTTGATAGTTAAACTCCCTGGTGGCGGCTGTTGAACATTACAGCCCTGGTTAATGAGCAGTGTTAAGAACAGGACTCGTGTCTGCCTGTCCTTGCAGGAAAGGGACTGTGGTCAACTCTACTATGCTGGTCTTCATAGCAGGCTCCCTAATGGGTTTCAGCAGAATCTGTCACTCACCTGAAATGGTTATTTTTGGCCGCTTCATCACAGGAATTCATTCAGGTAACATTCAGTCAGAAGATACACAATTAAACTGGTTAATGGAATTTTTTTAATCATGTGATGTACCTTTGTCCTTGTCTCAGGGATCTCTCTCAGTGTGGTGCCCATGTATCTGGGTGAAATTGCTCCTAAAAACCTGAGAGGCTTTCTAGGCCTCATGCCCAGCATTTTTATCTGTATTGGGGTCTTCTCTGCTCAGCTCCTGGGCCTGCACGAACTCCTTGGAAAAGTATATCAGAATGGCACTATAGCCGTATGGAGCAGTATCTTCTTATTGAAGAAGGACACATAAACAGAGCTCTATATTATTGTATTACTTTGTGTCTAGGCTGAGGATTAGAAATGATTGTTCCCGGCCATTGTTTTGGTTGACAGGAGGAACACTGGCCC
This sequence comes from Notoglanidium macrostoma, assembly GCA_030068235.1. NCBI lineage: Eukaryota > Metazoa > Chordata > Actinopteri > Siluriformes > Auchenoglanididae > Notoglanidium > Notoglanidium macrostoma. The sequence goes on from JAQQZR010000038.1 coordinate 12,020,762, forward strand.
CTATTTCTCTCCTTGGTGGTTATCCCAACGTTTGTCCAGCTGATGCTGTTGCCATGGTTTCCAGAAAGTCCTCGTTATTTGTTGATTGAAAAGCACAATGTCCATGCCACCATCACAGGTGAGAGAACTGGCCTGACTAGCAGTAGTGCCTGGTGTTTAGAGTGTATGCTTGTTTTCTAATATATATTTTTTGAATTTCAGATATAATTTAGCTTTTCTCCTTTCTGATTTCTTGAAACTGTTTTGTCATAATGCACTTTTTAAACACAATATGTATGCTGATCTTATTTGAATAGTATTAAAGACTGTTACTAATAAATTATTTCATTGTGTACCATGTTCTGTAGCTCTGAAGTGGTACAGGGCCAGATGTAATATTCAGGCTGAGATTGAAGAAATGCAGGAGGAGCAGCGCTCCCTTTTCACTGTCGAGACTGTGTCTGTCTGGCAGCTGCTGCTGGACCCTACAGTCCGCTGGCAGGTCCTCTCTGTGGTCGTCATTAACATCGGGATGCAGCTGTCTGGTATTGATGCAGTAAGGCTGTGCTTACTTTTACATATGACTGCATGAAGTTTTATTATAGTAAGCTACACCAGTTAAACCAACACTGTTTAGGAAATTGAGACAAAATATTCAAAGTTAGTGACATGACGGCATACTGTGCATATGAATAAAGCTATCACTGTGAGCCTTTTGAAGGGTTTGATGTTCAGGACTTAAAACCTGACTTTTCTAGGCTTGCAAAAGAGCTCATTCAATTTATACAAGAAATAAATTCAGGAGCATTACCTTTGTGAATTATTTGGTTTAGCTGCAAATTAATTATTCAGATGATTAAGTGGACAGAGTTGGCAGAAAGCTCATACTTTACCCAACAGAGCTGAACAAATTAGAATCCTTATTTCAAGAGTCTGTTTATAGCATCTAATTTGTTCTGCCCTGCCAAGGCAATAAACATAGGCTATTATTAAAGCAAATTACATAGAACAAAATCTGAATCTGAGGCATAGTTTAGTTAAAGATAAAGTGGGTGTGATTTTAAAATCATAATACTTACACTACAGTGGTGCTGAATGATGTCCATGGTGAACTTATTCAACACTTGAATGAAAACATCAGTGTTATCCAGAAAGAACTCATGTGTTCAAATTAGACATCAATGGACTGAATCACATTTATTTTTTTGGAGGATTTGAGCAATAAACAGAATAAGGATTTCACATTTTGCAGTATAATCAGACATGTTGCATCTTTAATACAATGCCATAAATGTGCTAGAAGTTAGGAAAAGAAATAAACATACTTTTTTGACAACAGAATAAGATTTAAGATACCATCATCTAAAAGACAATGCTGACATTTGGGTGAATGATCTTGCAGGCCAGGCTGTAAATGTGTATTAATAATTTAGCTGAAAATTTGGGACAGATTCACCACATTACATCCATCTCCCATGCCATTTATAACAGCTGCCATGGAAACCAAGCATATTGGCTTCCTGAAAGTAAGAAAATAAATGTTGCTTATAAAATGTGTTGAGCTAGTAACACAGCACACGAGTATTTATACTTGTTAACAACCTAAAGCATTTATCTATATACTGTACATGTATATATGTATATACATAAGGCTTAAAACCACGTTTCTCCTCAATCGGTTTTGTTCTTCTATACTCAAAATAGTGGTTTGATAGCACCAGCGCTTCTAACCATAATCCTCCTTAATCACAAGAAGGTAGAATGCAAAACTGATCTCTGAGATCAAGTTCGAGAAAATTTCAGCCATGTAACCTGACCATAAAAACACTGGCATTTATAGACTCTGGCTAGAATGGGAATATGTTTATATTGCCGATTTATGAGAGCTTTTTTTACATTTGCTTTGGAATGAACAGATGTGGTTTTGCCTTTATCAGGGCCTCCATTGAAGAAGACACAAAAAAAACACTAGAAATGTCAAAATGTTTTGTTTTGGTTCCTGAGTTTAATGTTAAAAATACATTTAAGTATAGCATAGCTTGAATTAATTGCATTAATACACATGTCAATAGCAGGCCGTCACAAGGATAGTAAGACTAGTCTGTGTGTGTGTGTGTGTGTGTGTGTGTGTGTGTGTGTGTGTGTGTGTGTGTGTGTGTGTGTGTGTGTGTGTGTGCAGGGTAAATGGGGTTGACAGGTGGTGTGTCTTGGCTGAGTTGAGCCAGAGCAGCAGGAGAGTGGCTGACCGTGTGTGTCCTCTGCACTCCCAGTAGCTCTAAAACCGTCTGTGTTTCCTCTGATTACCCCCCTGTCTAAAGCTGCATACACCCCTCCAGCGCCAAAATTGAATCTGAAGTGTTGTACACCATAACTGTGCAGCTATGATACACCACCTGTTCAAGCCAAAATCAGCATCTCTCTTGGTCTCATCGTCTCTCGTTATGTTTCACCCTCTGCTCTTGATTTTCACTTGTGCCATAGATCTGGTTCTATACCAATGACATTTTCGAGAATGCTGGGATACCAGCCCCTGAGATCCCATACACCACTGTAGGAACAGGAGCCATAGAGATCATCGCTGGCCTCCTAGGAGTGAGTATTTTTATTCTAAAATAGTAATATGACTAGTGAGGATTGAAATGAACTGAAAGAAGTATCTGCTAAGGTTATATATGAGTAGACCTTAGTCCTTCTCTACTCACAAAGCATCTTGCCAGTAAAGGGGGTCATTTGGAGGGAACAGAAATAAATATTTAAGTAATATTATAAAAGAATAAAATAAACAGATTATAACAAGAAAGATTTACTATTGTGCAGCTTAAAGCCACAACAGGTAATCAACATCTTGATTCCATCTCTGATAAATAAAATATATTAGAGTTTCCTGATAGCATCATCAATCGGCTCAAGCCTACAAAGTAGTACCATGCTCAAGCTGTAAAGAAATCAGGCCTGTATGTGTGAGCTGTCCCTCCGGAGCCTCTCTGCCTCTCTGTCATTTCCTTCTGCTTCACTTTGCTTTCCTGTCCATCTTCTGCCTCTCACTTTCCTCCTTTTCCTTTTTTCTCCTTTTCTTACACTCATAGAAAACACTGTATGAGATGAAAGGAAAACATTAGAGAGACGGATGAGTCTTGTTCCCACTGGCACCTTCTCTGGGTCACATCTCAGAGCTGTAATGGAGGCTAGACGCAGTCTCCGTCTCCCAGGCGTATCGCTTAGCCAGGATTTAGTGATGCACCATCAGCGACTGGAGGAGGCGAGGCGCGCTGTTAGTCAGGAGAACTCATTGCTGTCAGTGTCAATTGGCCCTCACTTGGGAGGCCAATGGCACACAGGAGGAAGGCCAGAGATTGGTTATAAAATTACAACTATTCATTCTGCTGTCAGCTGCTCTCCGCACCCTCCTTTAAGTCAGTGCACTGCTTTGTCTCTCATCTTTTCCTTATTGTCTTGCAGTCTCAGTCTTTCAGAATTACAGTCTTAAAGCAGCAACCAGAAATTTCCAAATGGTGCCTCAGCTTTGAGTTTACTGAAACAGAGGACAGTGAACATATGTCAAATGGTGGCAGTTTTATAGCACGCTCTGTATTCAAAATCATCTGTTTTGCAACATTAATGAAATATTAATAGAGTATTGATTCATTCCTACCTTTCCATAGTGTTTCACAATTGAGCGGCTCGGAAGAAGGCCACTGATAATTGGAGGCTTTGGGGTCATGGGCCTCTGTTGTGCTGGGATAACATTTTCTCTTGTACTACAGGTGAGCATTATTAAGACTGAAATTACCATTATAACTAAATTTCTCAGTGGATATTGGATTTATTAGTATTTATTAACATAAGTATCATGTACTCTGTGTCATTCCTATCCTCCTCTCTTAGACACATGTGCATTTCATGAAGTATGTGAGTGTGGGCTGTGTGGTTGGCATCATTGCTGGGTTCTGTATAGGACCAGGTGGGTTGCAGTACATTAATGTTTTCAACATGTTTCGAATAGCTAACCATAAAAGTCATACTTTTATCATGTGAAATGGTGTTGCTTCTCTACTTATGAAGAGATATAGTCTCTAGAGTGTGGTTCAGACTGAATCAACAGATGGTCCTTCTTTGACCCCTGGTCCCTGTGACATCTGGAAATAGGGAAATAGTGACACCTGGAGGCAGAATAACTAAATCAATTGTAAAAGAAATCTTCCTACAATCTTACTTGACTCATTTATTTTAAGGCAAGGTAAATTACTTGTTGAAAAATACAAAGGTATTTATTTGCTCCAGTGTATTTTTTTAAACAGATTAGTTCATCTAATGATGAGTCACTGGTTTGATGGTCTTTGAGGTTAGACATTGAAATACATTATCCCTTATTACTCATTCATAATCATAAAGAATAACCTTGTAATGTATAAACTGTGTACACACATATATACAATGCATTTTATATTGCTACTCTGCATTATTTTACTGTGACTTATTACTAAATATCTCATAACTGAGCTGCATGGCATTAGATTCTAATCTGAATGTAAAAAAGAAAGGTGTACATTTTGTTATTAAGTGCATGCATTGCTTATTCAGTGGTGTATCAGTAGTATGTGCGCAGTTTATGCATGCCACAAGAGTAGAGTAGAGCAGAGGAGCACGGCTGAAATGATGAATGAGACTGCAAGTGCTTTACTCCGTTGATGTATGATTCAACCCCACTCCAAAATCTATAATTCATTCTCAGGCCGCAGCCTCAATCGCTGTAATTACGTCTTTAATTAGGATTTTTTATGGCTCATTGTTCATAAACAATGATGAATATGGCTTTTTAAGCCAAAATCCTGCATGAACAATGAATTACAAGCAGAGTTCCATATCAATTTAACTGCAGCACGCTTTCTACTGCAATTATCATGCACAAATAATGAAGTCGCAGCTTGGCTTGTTCCTGAATTCATTAGACTTGAAATAACACCTTGCGCCTGTTTATTTTTCACTGGTAACCAAAAGGGATTAGAAGTTAAGCACTGGAACAATAATGAGCACCTCATAAAGCTACTTTATTGTCTCCTTCCCTTCATGAACTGTTGCATTATGGAAAAGCACTGGACTTCTGCATTAACGGATGTAATATACATGCATATATCTACATTTATACCTAAATCTATATGTTCTTCTCAAAAGCATCTGTAGTGTTTCAATCACTTACCATAAGTAATTTGAACCCTTCAGTAAAAAAAAACACTCCATACACTTGAATTACCAACAATAGTAGCATATAGAAATAAAAGGTGTTTTGCATTTGATTTTTTTATGTTTTGAAGCTGGTGTCCCATTCCTGATCACCGCAGAACTGTTTAAACAGTCTCACCGTCCTGCAGCTTATACTGTGGGAGGCTCTCTAAACTGGATGTCCAATTTCACTATTGGTTTCATCTTCCCTTTCCTACAGGTGCTGTTACTACTATCAAATAATCATTCCACTGCCATACTGTCACATAATATGTGGTTATTTGTAATGAAAATAGTGTTTAAGGACTTACTAACTTAGCAGTAAGTAAACAAGTATTACCATAATAGATCTAAAATTATTACTAATCACTATAATAAACTTCTAAGATGACAAAAGTGTAATGATTTAGTAATTAATATTAGCTTACTATACTGAAAAAACCATAATGATAATGCTATCTGATTCTGAATCACTGTGTCTTTACTTTGCCATTCCAGAGACATTGTCATTACTGATACATTAAATTACTCTGATAACATATTGTTAACATAGCTCCTTCATTAATTAATTAATTAGTACTATGTAGCTTTTCAGTTATGTCCATTTCAGTGTTCTATGAATTACTCCTGAATGTAATAAACAACTATGCTAAAGAATGTATGATAAATTAAATAACTATTTTAGTATATTAACCTTTAAGGAATTTGTGCTACTGGGCTACTTTGCTGACAAAACTATAATGATGTGTTATACAGTTTTGGATACTAGTTACTAGTGATGTAATAGTAAGGGTAAAGGCATTGATTTATTGCTTTATTTATGGGGTTTCTAATAATAATAGGTGTCATTAATGTATAAGAAAAATCATTTTTTATCAATATAGTCAACATAGTAGTTTATTGATAATTATTGAAGAACTACTGTGGTAACAATTGATTACTTAACGCTAAGTACGTAAGTAGTTATAAATTATGGAACCATATAGTACCATACAGGTGTGACCATTAGAACCTGTGTAGCAGGGACATGGTCAAGCAAAGTTTAGTGTAAATGTAAAGGCTGCAAACTCTTACTTGTTCATACATATTCCTATGAGCTGAAATAACTTTTAAAACCTTTTTGTCCCTGTGTCATAGATGTTGGCAGGGTCCTACTGCTACCTGGTGTTCAGCAGTGTGTGCTTGGTAGTAGCTGTCTACGTGTTCTTCGTCATTCCTGAGACGAAGAATAAGACGTTTATGGAAATCAGTCAGATGTTTGCCACTAAGGAGGCGGTGGTAGAAAGCCAGGCCCTCAGTCAGCCAGATCAGCTTAAACTGAAGAAGATGAATGGTTATGGAACCCTAGAAAATGGCTCACTCGAATTCGACAGCTCCTCCTCTGGTCCCTGAGAGCAGTGAGGAGAGTGCACTTAATCAACTGCTATTCCAACAGGGTCTCATGCCTGTAAATTTGTAATTATTAATACCAATTTGAGATGACATGAAGTTTAATATTAGGGTAAGGGCCATGGTTAGTGTTAATAATACAGTGTACATTTATAGCTTTATGAACAGCATGACCTACATGCTGCATATGTAATCCAGCCATTGCCATATTTAGAATATTTATAGATTATTTGATGTTGATATAAATTCAAAATGAGAATGCAGATTCAATATCTGCCAGACATGCCCATTGTGCTGTTTTTTCCCCATAATGTATCATAGTGATCAAATGTGTATTGGCATATTGTATAACTTTTTATATAAAGTGTTTTTTTTACTTCTTTTGCACAAAACAGTCATATAAAGTTGACATATTATATGTATATCTTATATCTTATATACACACACACACACACACACACACACACACACACACACACACACACACACACACACACACACACACACACACACTAAGATTCAGGTTTAATCAGAAAGAAAATGATATTTCAAGGCACTGTACTGTAGGAAATAATGTAGATTCTACATTCTGGGTTTTTCTTTAATTGATTTGTTTCTCATTTCCAATTGCATCCAATCAAAATGTATGTTATACATTGTAATGATATATTAATGTATTCTAATGGCAAGTGTTTTGGTAGTAATAAAAAAAATCCAATACTCATTTTTTTGCTGTTTAATTGTAAATGTATTTGACCTGATGCTTAATTAGAGTGCTTTTAAGAATATACAATTTTTAAAACCTCACAAATAAAAGTGTTTTTAGAGGATCTGTGGTAGTCTGTTTATTGGAAACATCAGGGGGCAGGCCAATAAATGCTTCCTAAGCAGGATCTGAGCAGAGATTTGGTGGTTTTCGCCAAGCAGCTTGAGTGCCAAACCCAGAGCAGCTTCATTAACTCGCCGAGGAGGCGGATTTAATGCTTAATTAAAGAAAAGGGCTATCTTTCTCACCTTCATCTATGGGTACTGTGCTTCTCTTTGACTAAGCCCTGTTACATGATTTTTCTATGTGGGCTAAATGAGAAAAAAAGTATGCTTAATAATCATGTATAATGATTCTGTTTGCCCAGAAATTACTTAAGAAACCACTTTACTTTTGCTGGCTCTGATTGGTTAAATCTGATTTTACACAGAAAATAGTGATAGTCCAGTTGAATCCAGATGAATTATATATCCATATTGATTAAGGTCCTTTTACTCTGTTAGAAGCAATTAAACTTCCCTCTATAATGGCTTTTGTGGTGCAGAAAGTGATACCATTGCTAGAAACACAATATTTTAAACCTACCATAAACCATAGCTGTGGCAGCGCAAAACTAAAACACTGTGTGTGTGTGTGTGCGTGTGCGTGTGCGTGTGCGTGTGCGTGACGTCTTAGGTCTATCAAGAACATAGAGCTATGCGTATAGTGAGGTAAGGTGCTAACTCTGCTAGCCCCTAGGCGTTGTGCTCCATCTGTGTGGGCCTCTGTAACTCCCTCAGAACATGCCTGCATAGACAAATGATATGAAACGCCTGCATCTCCCGGTGCGAGAAGAGAAATGGTGAGTTAAATTGTGTCTGGCTTTCAGTCTCCCAACTGTTGTCCACTGGGCTCAAGGTCACTGGTTAAATGTGATCCCACATGCCTCCATACACACAGCTGCACTCTCAGAGTTCATTTTCTGAGTAGAAAACTATACCACACTTTACCAGCTGGTGTGACTAAAGGATAAAGAAAACTCAAGGGGCTCTAGAAATCAGTAGTTTCTTGATTTTCCTTCTGCTTTTATGCAAAGTTGCCCTACCACCTCATTTATAGAAACATCTTTGGCACAGTGGGGCAGAAAATAAGTTGTTCAAGTCCATCTCTGTGTCTCACTGCTGGTTGATCACTTAGAATTCAGTAGTCCTTAAATTTAATTCATCCTGGGTACCTTGCGCAGCACTAAATACAGAGGCTAATATTTCACTCTGAATTGCCTCCCCTGATGGAAGGACTGTCGTCCTGTAGGTCAGCAAGAGGAAAGGATGTTGGTCTAATTAGCAGCAGAGGAATCTACCGTCTCCTTACCACCTGTCACTGTGGTCTCGGGTCTGCCCTCTTGTGGCTAGAGTACGAAATTAAAATAAGGTAATAGAGCTGTACAATGCATTGCTTGAGTGTATAGGAATTTCAGTGCTTTCTTAGTATTTTGTTTTTCAATATTTCCACCTTCAAATCTATACATATATGTATATGTGCATGTGTGTATGTGTATATGTATATGTATATGTGCATGTATATGCATATGTGTGTATTGTATGTTTGTGTAATATATTCTTTTTTATATAAAAAATTATATGCAAAAAGACACTTAGCATACTGACAGCAGGATTAAAATAAGTACAAGAAAGTTGCCACCCTCCCTCCAACCTCCTAAAGAACACAAACAGACGCAATACCCTCACAAAGAAAACCCGCCGCTCCCTCTAACATTTTAATTAATGACAACAGATTTTCTTCTCATAAGTGCTTTAATGTGGCTTATTGCTGTAGCAGTCCCCTTGGCCGTGGAAATATTATGTTGACGGATGTGCTGTGTCGCTGGCACTCCCTGGATGGAGGCAGCTGTCAGGGCCGGGATGATAACATTAACGCAGGGGGAAAGTGATGACAAATGCCTGTTATCAGCGAACGAGGCCGGTGACAAATCGAATCGCGGCTCCCAAGAACCCCCATTACACCGTAATAAAAAAAGATTGATGGTCCTCTCTGTCAGGACCTCTGTTAATGCGATTTCGACTGGTCTCTTCGGCTTCCAATTAAGATGAGAAGGAAAGAGAGAGAGAGAGAGAGAGAGAGAGAGAGAGAGAGAGAGAGAGAGAGAGAGAGAGAGAGAGAGAGAG
>JAQQZR010000038.1:12034865-12046805 GCA_030068235.1 Notoglanidium macrostoma
GTGTGTGTGTGTGTGTGTGTGTGTGTGTGTGTGTGTGTGTGAGAGAGAGAGAGAGAGAGAGAGAGAGAGAGAGAGAAGTGAATGTAATAGGTACAACAGCACTGGTGGGGATTCTAACAGTGTATATAATGTGTACATTCATTTATTCTTCCTGGCAGGGTCTTTTTTTCATGCACAGTTGCGGTCATCATTGCCTAGTCCTGTAAGTGTCATTTTTTGAAAGCTGGACACTCTTGTCTCAACCCAGCAGTGGAACTGCTGCTGGACCTGATCTCCAACTCTAATCAATGCAACACACTAGCATGTCACTCCTATTTCTGTTACCTCTGTGCTAAGAATAACAAACAGCTCAGTGGTCTTACTTACTGATGAACAGGTTAGATATTGTGCAGTGCAACAGATGGAGTCAGTAATGTGGACCTACAAGGTGCATCTAGATGGTTGGCTTACCTGAGTGTTCCAAGGTAGGTAGTTGTAGGTGTTCCTTATAAAATCACAACTGAGTGTATTGTTCATAATAACATACTATATTCTGAAAGATGTTTTGATCAATTTTGACCTAAGGTATAACAATACCATTACTGAATATAGAATATATGTAATTTAAATTGAAACCTTTTTAAAATGAAAACGAATCAAAATGTTGCTCACTATTATCGAAAGTTATAATAAAACAAACCAATGGTTTTACACAGGACAATGTAATCTGTCTTTCTGAAAAAATGCCTATGTGCTGTGTGTACCTGCATGCCTTTTGGCCTCAAACATCTATAAAGCATAGCATAAGCAATCACAGCCCACGCTAAGCAATAAGAATGAATTTTGCTTAGCACTGAGTGTTTGTTTGATGAATCTGGCCTGTTGAGTTTATGAAGATCAAATCAGCTCATTGTGTGACTGGGCTTACAGCAGAGTGGACCTGCTCAGTGCACAGCCATGAATCCTGGGCTAGGGAGGTGGGTGATAGATGGCTGGAGGCTGGCCTCCATCACACCCCATCCGGCGGGGGCTCCCCACAGGCAGGCTAGAGAGGTTAGAGAGACAGAGGAGGAAGATCAATTCTTTGAGCACAGGGAGAAATTAGGCATGAAATTAAAGCTAGCTATCGCTGACCGCTGCCTGATCCCCGCTGCAGTTAAGCTTTTACTCCGACAGTTCTGTGCGATAGCTCAAAGTGCCTGGACACTCACATCCATTTGGCACATCCAGGACTAGAGGAGAGAAAACGGAGACACAGACAAAGGCAACGCTATCGCTGCATTAAGATGGCTGCCAGTTTCAGCGCTGATGACCCGCCATTACTTATACTGTTTGAGACCAAGTGCAAGGTCAGTTCAATCTGGCCTTGCCATAAATCAGAGCACTAGTGGAGAAGCCAAGGTTACAGGCCTGACAACCATCACTGAGGAGAGGGTATTTATAGATAAGAACCAAGGATGTGTATGTGTGTATGTGTGTGTGTGTGTGTGTGTGTGTGCGTGTTCCTCACTCTGCATCACATTGTGTACTAGACTGAGTAAGAGTACATGATAATTCTCTACACTAAAATGAGCAACATTATAGTATCTGAACAAATATATAGGCGTGTAAGAGTGATGACACTAGAAATGACAGCATAAAGTCTGTGCTGTGTGCCACCTAGAGTCTGTTTAAGATTACTACACCAGCATACTGTTACTGTCCTGGTTGGGAACTGCACATTTACATTTACATTTGTAGCATTTTGCAGATACCTTTATGCAGAATCTCTTACAGAATTGCTTCCTAATCTCCATCCAAGAAATATATCTTCATGCAAGTATAAACAGGTCAGGTCCTGACAATATTATGAGGCTAATATATTAAGCTTAAACCCTGTTTCAGAGAAGTTAGTACAGCAATAAAACACAACTATAACTCTAGGTTTGTGAGCATTGTAAGGAAAAAAATAAAATATGATATTGTTCCTGCAAATAAGAATGATATACACTGTTATAACTGAAGTGCTAAAATGTGCAATGTGTTCAGTCCACAGAACAATGATCAAAAGCTAGTGGGTTACTTTATTCATCCTTAATGGAAAAGTCACTGCTATATGTCAGCACAATCCAAGGATTAGGATATACTGTATTATGTTCATTAATGATGAACCACAGTGCAGCATAGTCTGAAAAAAAGTGTAGAATGTGAATATAGGATGTATTGCTGTCTCATACACTGTGCTCCCATGATAGTCTCCAAATCCCCTATGACCAGGATATAATGGTTACTGAAGATGAATGTATGGGTATTATGTGTTCTCCTATTCTGCTGTATTTGAAGTACTGACATTAATTAAACGGATGGTTTCTTTAGGCTTGTTTATGAACTGGTTTAGGGTCTTTACTCACACTCACTAAATTTCAGTTTGCACTTTATCTTGAACAGTCTCACAATCTGGAGTCCAACCCGGGAACACTGGGTGTCAGGTAGGAATACACCCCAGATGGGACATCCATCCATATATCCATTTTCTATGCCACTTATCCATTGCGGGTCACAGAGGAAGCTGGAGCCAATCCCAGATGACTTCAGGTGAGAGGTGGGGAACACTCGGATCGGCAATCTATTAGCACTGTCAACTCAGAGTAAGAAGGTCCTGGGTTCGATCCCCGGATCACCCAGGGTGCCTTTCTGTGTGGACTTTGCATGTTCTCCCCATGCATACGTGGGTTTGCTCCGGGTGCTCCGGTTTCCTCCCACAGTCCAAAAACATGCAGATTAGGTCAACTGGCTACTCTAAATTGCCCATAGGTGTGAATGCGAGCGTGTGTGGTTGTTTGTCTGGACTGGCGACTTGCCCGGGGTGTACCCCGCCTCTCGCCCGAAGCTGCTGGGATTGGCTCCAGGTTCCCCGCGACCCAGATGGATAAAGCGGTATAGATAATGAATGAATGATATTAAATGTGGAGATTGCCACCCAATAAAGTCATTGAATCTAACCTAGCCACCTCATTGTAAGACATCTGGCTATGCCCCTGCATCTTAGACAAGCATTATTACATAAGCTGAAAATGTAAATAAATCATAACAAAAAATATCAGGTGTGTCAGTAATCAAGGAAACACTGGTAAACTTAAAAGTGACATCCAAAGAAAATGGTAGATGACGGAACACTTTTATTCAAAAACTTAATTAATCTATACTTATTTATGAATTAATCTATTCAACTATAACCTCAATAATTGACAGGCTAAAATATACTTCAGACCTCTGGAAGAAAGCCTTATGAACAAATTAGCTGAAGATTGGTATGAGAGTGATGGAATGAGGCAGGTCCTGGTGAAAAAAACTGTATCAAATAATCTTTATTTAGTTAACACTTAAGATATAGGTTTGATATTGTAAGTAAAAAAAAATTCATTACATGTCCTTGCAGGATTTTTATAAATCAATGTGTCACCTATTGTGTGCTTATATTAAGTTGCACTGTTAAAAGTCATGAAGTGTCTTTATCAATTTAACAAACACAATTCTTTCTGAAAAGATTTTTTTATAGTTCAGGGATAAATGGGCTAAAATTAGCAAAATTCAGCTTAATATTTTAACAGGTAGCATTTTTAGCTTTCGTCTATAGTCACTTTACACTTGTTAAAGAATGATAGAAAATTCAGTGAAAAGCTCAAACACATTTCTTTATGATGCCTGAACAGCTACTGAATTATTGCTCCCTCTGTTTGCCTCTTTGCATCTCTTTCATAGTCCAGTCCCTCCCAGCCTTTCTAAGTTCATCCTTTTAGCATTTTTTAGAGTCAACCCCTGGCCCTTTCTTTTGTTTGCATGCCAGCAGATTGCTGTCAAATGTGGCACATTCATGGTAGTTAGTATTTGAGTGGGTGAAAGGACTGTATAAGTGTTTTTTCTCTCTGTTTTCTCAGACCCATGTTAGTGTAGGACAGGTTTTGTGCTGAGTGGCTGTACCTGAAGGAGACACAGAGAAAGGTTTCACTCAGTTTATAGTCTTCACTCTTTCTTAAAGGATCACATATATCAGTGTGTTTGTTGACTCCTCTGTGATATCCATACTCGTCTGGTTTCATAGAGATCTTATGATATGATGCATTTTCAATAAGCACTACTGTCTGGTTTCAAAGAGCCTTGGTTCTGTTTTATCACACTTTGCTTTTGAATGTCTTTGTGAATTCTTGAGTAATTCAGACTGACAAGTATTTAAACTGGTTCATATGGAGATTAGCATCTTAAATGCCAACTTGTTAGCCCTGTTGCGAATCATTCATTTAGGCCTGTTCTCTGGAGATCAGGAAAAAAAGAACTTTAAAGCCTCAGGTGGATTGCCTTTACAAGTTTGGATATTTTGGATTGCTTTACTGTTGCTATAAATATTTCATTGCTTGACCTTGACTTATAATGGTCTGATCATAACAGTGTGACATTTGAAACAGCTATACAACATCCTTTAAAATATATATATTTATAAAACCTATAAAACCTTCTATGCTTTGTTTAAGTGATGATGTTCTAGAAGCTAATGATGTGCAAATGTCTTTTTGGAATTGAATAACAAATCTGCATTAGGAACAATAGACTTTTATCAATTACAAAGTCTGACATGACAAATATATTATATACAAGCTGAATGCTTAAGGTCATGACATTTACCAGTGGATAGTACATTCTCTATTTTCTCTCTTCCTCTCTTTTTTCATTGCTTTTTAATTTGCTTTTGATGGTCTATTCAAATGAACACTAGAGGGCGCTCAGGGCACATTTATGATCTGTTGGTCTAGAAAACTATAACCCTTTGGTGTAAAGAGAGGTCAAAGGTCATATATTTCTAGCCACAGATGCTAAAAGGAATGTCTGACAAATAATGAGGTCTGACAAACATGAAAGTAAAAAAGATATATATAACTTGTGATTAATTAAGTAATATGACTTAAGATTAAAAGGTTGTGGAAAAATCATCTTGGTCTTCATTAATTATTAGATTTTCTAATCCTTATACATGGCTGTTCCTGATTACCAAACACCAGATCAGGAAAAACTGCTCTGGTACATTGAATGCTTCTAGATGCAACATTATTACATTAATTATTTACATTTATTACTTACATTTATTATCACACCATGTAAATGTAGTAATTGTTCATTCTACCTTTTGTACCTTTTATTGACTGAAATATACTTTTGTTTTGCTTTTGTACAGATAGTTTGTACAGTAGTAACTAGTACAATCATTGTTCCTTTAAACATCTTGCAGAATGAGTTCTCATACTCATTACTTCATATTTACTTCTTACTGTCTCTTTTAATCCTTACTTCTTATACATAATACCTTTTGTAATTAATTTTCCACTTTGTATTTTACCTGTGCTTGCTACTTAGTATCAATGAATCAATAAAATTGATCTCATCTTAAATGGTATTAATGGCCATATCTACTGTGAGTATGAAATCTACATTTCCTCTCCTAGTATGATTAAACATAATTGTTGAGGTTCCAGAAAGCCCAAATTTTCTTAATACTCTACTGATGCCAGAGGATGCTAGAGAAGACAAACTTGTAAAAACTCAGGCCAAGGTTATCTGAGGTCACTCTGGTCACCCCAGGTCACCCTGAATTATTGGCTTCCAGGACTTCACCAAGTTGACTTGTAAACCTGATCAGTCATATGAAATATTGCTGCTGTGTAACACTACTCAGTAGTTAAACACTTTGGACTTCTGAGAGCATCATCAGACTACATGTCAATGTTACTCTGATCCTAGAAGCGAATGTGAAGATCACAGACTTCATATAAATTCTCAGCTCTCTCTCTCACTCAGAGGTCTTGAGAGAACCAAGACACGGAACCTACATTCATTCACAAATGCTGGGAGACATTTTACGTCTTAATTTACAACTGCAAAACAATAAGCCAATACACAGTTAGAATACGCAAGGTACGTGTGTCTGAGACCTGTCTTTCCCTTTATACTGCTCTAAAGGGAGTTTACCTAGAAACCTATTTGAAGTCATTGTACTTCCATTCTTTTTGTGTAGTGGGCCGAAATTTCAACAAGTGGTGATAGTTCACAACTACCTGTAATGGTGGAGTACACCCACTAAAAAGAGCATGCTGAATGTCTGCCCTCTACGAATAACAATAAGCACAATTTCCCAGTTTGCATTGTGCTCTGTAGTCAGTGAGTGTGAGCACGACTCTTTCTCAATCAGACAGGGCATTTCTTTCACTCTTCAGGTGGCACTTTACAGCTCTTTAAAGTGAAAGCAATGAAAGGCTGTAACCGGCCAGGAGTTATTAAGTGTTCTTGAAGGCAAGGGCTTTAACCTTTAACGGTCTAGGTCATCTGTTCGAGATGACCACACAGTCCAATTACTTTTTGAAGTACATCTAGATTACATTTCAGAAATGGATGCGCTTTAGTTAAATAGACCCACTCAAAATGTCTGAACTATCAACAGGACTCTTGTAGGCTCTGTCCTGACAGGAGCCAAACAAGCTGCTTTTAGTAGAGTAAGAATTCAAGGTAGTGAACCACAGGCAGATACAAGTGAGTGGTAAGTAATCGTGGTGAAAGCTTCTGGGACTGCTCAGCAGCTCTGTGCTGTGGTGTCTGGATCTAATTAACACAGACAAATGAGCACTCCCAATGCAGCAGGTGCTGAAAAAATGTCCTAATCGTGTGCCGATGAATGGTTTGTATTAAAGGGAATGTTATCTGTTGGTTAAGTGTGTGTATATAAGTATGTAAGAGTGAGAGCTGTGTGCTGTAGGAGAGGGGCCTCAGCAACATCCCTTATGTCATGTAAGGCAATAGTAAAATATTTCTTTAAAGAAGAGAGACAAAGGAAGAAAAAGTATGCCTGTATTCTGGTATATCCTAAATTCCCTGCTGCACAGCACACACTGCATTTATTCTCAGACATTAACTCCTTGCACCACAGCAAACATGATATAAGAAAAAACAGAAATATGCCTTAAAAATAATACATTAAATAAGCCCACTATATTCAATGTACAATATACACACAGTAATAAAAAAGAGTGTTTTTTTATATTTGAGGACAAGAAAGGTTATTTTAAAAACATAAAAAGGTAAAAGACTGGAAGTTTAAATCCCTAACCCCTCTCTGCTTATTATTCAGTTATTCGTCTTGAAGCACATTATTCAGAAACTACTCTTAATTATTCAGTAGTAATAGTAAAACTGATTAGAAAGGTTTGTAGTTAAGATTTGTCCTGTGAGTTTAAAGGGATTAAAGTATCTCTTTCTCACTAAACCTACACATCCAACATTGTATGTATAAGTAAGTCTTCTTTAAACAAAGTGAAATCATTATCCAAGAGTGGAGAGAAAGCTTCTGTCCACTGTTTGTCTGACACATCCTTTGCGTTAAAACAGATGTTTATCACCCTCTTGGAATGTCAGACAAATTTATCAGTTTGTTAAAAAAAAAATTCTGTCTTTAGAGTAGTCAAGCCTGTAACTTCTGCTTAACGAATACTGTCCTGAAGCAGGTGCATGGAAGAATATTTAAAGCACATTATTCAGAAATTATGGTTAATTATTCAGTAGCAACAGTGAAACTATGAAGGCTTCTTCTTCTTCTTCTTCTTCTTCTTCTTCTTCTTCTTCTAAACAGCTTTCCTTTTTTATTGTTAATTAAATATTTCCAATTTGGAGACAGATCACGTCTCTATTTCATTCATGCAGACTGCTAAGTGAGGTTTCTCCAGACTCCATTCTAACAATTGCAAAGCGAAATTAATTAATACTATTAATTCTATTTATACAAAACAATTTCCCAATAATCACTTTTTTTCCTCTCTTTAATTTAACGATGTGCTCCTTTTGTGTGGCAAAGGGACACATCCCCAGTAACTACATACACACTCATTGTAATACTCCCAATTGACTTTTTCAAAGTAAGCCTAATAACATGTCTTTATACCCAGCAGGGGCTTTTTCATGTCGTATTTATGAGCTAGCTGCACTTTACATATTCATTCTGCGGGTGTTAAACAATTGCCAGTGGGTTGCCTCTCTGTTCCCAAAGCTTTTGCAAAGCCACCTACCACTGCGGGTCACAGCTGTGGGATCGGACTGGCACATCATTCAACCAGTGGATGACAGAACGCACCCCACTCTTCTGCCACACTGCTACTGCTACAGTCAGTAAACATCCTCAAACTCATTTAAGAAACAACTATTGTATCTAGCTTTTGTATCACTTATCTAAGCTTGGTCATCCAGAGCAATAAGCAATGGTGCAACCCAGGCAAACCCTGCTTAAAATCTGTCCCTGTGCTCTTGCTATCACATTGCAGAGGTGACATAGTGACATGAAAGTGACATCCACAAACAGGGAGAACTGAGGATAGGAGTCGCTCTACTCTAGCCTAACTGTAGCATGATGATGATGGTGGTGGAAAGGTGGGGGGTTTGGTGTAACATCGCAGCCATCAGCTTTACAGAGCTCGTTGAACACAAACAGGGCATCCCTAGGCTCCGGGAGACAGGCAGGCAGATAGAAGGCCAGTGATTGATAAGTCTCCCCTGCTAGCACACTGACAGCTCATGTCAAGGATCTAGTGAGTTCCGTATCAAATGTATCAACTGCTCACCAAAACAGGTCTCATTTCAATGACCACCCCCATTCTCTCCTCCCTTTTCCCACTGGCAATACATCAAAACTCCTATTCAGCCTGTTCATTTGTTAGGCACCTTTATTTCCTCTCAAATATAATGTCAGTAATAAATCAAATGATGGCTGGAAGACTGTAACCTGCTGGTGTCAGTGTTTCATGCAGTGAAAATAATTACAACATTTTATACTCAGCATTAAATAACAACACATTACTGACAGTATCTAATCTACAAGGGAGTTCTATCCTATTGTCTGACTGGATTCATTTTTTTCCCATTTTTTCATCATTATTATTGTTCTTAAGATAAAACATAATTAAACAACAACTCTGAGTAGATCTAATCTGTGAGGAAAATGATGTGATAGTTCTTCTAGGTGGCCAATGTGTAAGTGGCAACAAAGATGCTATTTGACACTGAGGACTATTTCTGGGGACTTTGATAAGGAGTTTTTGAGCTGGTTGGGTGGCGGTGAGGGCAGAGGGGTGACACTCAGAGACAGGGCAGCGTGTGAGAGAAAGGGAGAGAAGGGCTGCAGGGTCCAGTACAGGGTTATCAGGACGTTAAAATATCTGGCTCCCTCTGTCAGCAGTGCAGGGTGATTAACACATCGACAGCCTCGAACTGGAAGACAGGCGGGCAGAGGGGTGAGAGTGGAGAGATAACAAGACTGATTGACGTATGAAGGGTGAGAGGAGAGAGGGAGAGAGAGAGGGAGTCAGAGACGAAGAGAGAGAGTATGTAAGTGGAATGCTCTGTTGTCCACCCCACCCCTCTCCATGTCTTGCATTTACCCTGTTCGACTGAACATTCTTAAAAGCATTCCTGACAGTTCAGCCACCATCATCCTAAATAGCCATGATTGACCAAATTTGGTATTTAAAGGATCATGGTAAAAAAAAAAAAAAAATTTTATAATAATAATAATAATAATAATAATAATAAAATAAAGGTACACAATGATCTAATATTGTTAAATTCTGTATCATATCAAAACACGTAAACAATGGATTTAAAAATTAAAACATGCAAATATTATAAAATATTATAAGGCCTATTTCATGAAGGGCCATGTTGCTCCTATTGAATTAACAAGCTCTCTGTTCAATAGATAACTCAGGCCCTCTTGAGCTTTGGCCTCTCTGAGGTAGCTAGCTAAGCATGTCACTTAATCTAGCTTAATAGAACTTGCCTCATATCCTATTTAATCAGAGACTGAGTGTGGTCTAGAGATAAGCTCTCTTCTGTACCTACAGGCCATTCACTGCCTGTTATTCATGCATCCTTTCTCCCCATTAAAATAGGAATTCCTATCAGATCCTGGGAAATATGATCTCTTATATCTCTTATATGTAATTAAAATCTTTTTAACCATCTTAGAGATCAATAATAATTACACAGCATCTGATGGACCTTTTAATGCATGAGCTAATTTCTTCTATTCTCTAACAGTAATGGGAATTACACATAAGTGTAATGGTCAATTATTGTTTGTAATTCAAGGGTATGGAAATGTGTCCTCTGGTGAAGTGTAGCTGATCTTTGGCCTCTTCGCTGCAAGGTCACCCAATACTTCAGAAGTTAAAGCACAGCACATGGGGCTCATTTCTGGAGCATGCCTGTGTCACGTCTAATTGGTTCCCCAGGTTGTCCGCTAAGGTAACATCTTGTTTCCATGCTAATGACGCTTCACTATGGTTTTACAGCTGCAAAGAGACAGGAGGGGTTAGAGGGTCAGGCGAGGTGTGAGGCTGGCAGGCCTTCACCCTGCTCATGTTGCCTCTGAAACTGACCTCAGCACAATGTGGATACAAGCATAGCTTTTACTGCCGGAACATTTGGGTTAGCTTGTGTTAGTGGCATGTGATGTTATGTTAGCTTGACTTATGACTTAAATTGCTTTCATTGAGAATGTGGCTATAATTCTGGAGTATATTTACAATGGATTTTTTTTATTTAGGTAGTTTTATTAAAAATGCAAATTAATTCTAATGACAAGCGTAAAGGATTTTTGTGATTTATTTCAATAAATGACATTCTCATTTTAAATTACAATATTTTTCATTGACTTCTGGTTCTGGTTTGGACTAATAACTGTAAGTTTTCAATAATTAGCCTGGATTTTACAGTCAGAAATTATGAGCAATGAGCATATTTTTCTATTGAGCACTGCTATTATTGCAATTCAAATTTAGGACTCTAGATATTGTGTACAGTTCTTTAATAAACAGTACTCTGAGTTATGCACTACATAGTGCGTGTCATTGTGCGCACTAGCAAATCATCTAAACCTGCATGCAGTGTGGTTGTACTTAGTATGGAAAAATAATTAAGCTATCCTTTGAAGCAGACTACATAAACACCACAGGTCTCTACATGCTGCTTTTTCAGTCTATCCATTCACTTTCGTTTAGTTCTTATTGAGCCTCAGCTTTCTTCTTTTCCTATACATATTTAATCACCTTTTCTAAAGCAGTCCATCTGTCCTCATCCTTTCTCACTCTCACTTGCAAATGTGTGACTAAGTGAACAATTAAATTCAAATGCACATTTATAAAGGTTAGCATTAGGGTTAGAACAGGGCTTTTCTTCATACTTTTTTCATATGACTACATTTGAATAAAATTGAAAGAACTCCAACCTCCTTGCCCTCATATATTTGAACTCAAACATTTTTAATGACATCAAATTCAATAACCCTAACCCTACTTCAATAACCCAAACCCTGACTTTGTCTTGGAAATATCGTTCAAGCGTTTATGTCACACACATCTAATTGTAGATGCGTATTGTCTACCTCATGTGTGTGTGTTGCCAGTGAAGTGTCTGCCAGACAGGGGTCTATGACGAGAGTGTTGGGAGGCCTCTAGCTGAAACATGATCTGCAGAGCGGGAATGCACTGAGGCATCTCTCTCTTTCTTTCTCTCTCTCAGCTCTCTCTGCAGCCCAGGGATGATTGAGAGACGAGTCAGACTCCCACTGGGCCACTGAAATCTCTTTCTTCTTCTATGCTGCCTTTTTGCAATTGGATTTGTTGAAATCACCCTTACCCTAACCTTGTCTTCACAGCTGTTCTGGCCAAGTGAGTGTCTATGAGGCCCAAGATTAAAAAGGTGAGTTTTAATAGGGTAAGAGAAAACGGCTGTGAAACACATCGATCTATGACAGAGGACCAGACACAGAGAAAGAGGAAGAGACAATTGGTAGAAAGAGAACAAAAGACTTCAGGAACTTGAAAAATTGTGGTTTATATCAAATGAAGGACAATGATTTAAGAGTAGTAAGTGTAAAGAGTAAGTAAATGTATA
>JAQQZR010000038.1:12062163-12114406 GCA_030068235.1 Notoglanidium macrostoma
GTGTGTGTGTGTGTGTGTGTGTGTGTGTGTGTGTGTGTGTGTGTGTGTGTGTGTGTGTGTGTGTGTGGACAGGTTTTCCACAAATGCTTTCTTGCAGATTTTGACATACATTATCAAATTATCTTTAACTGAAACAGATTTTGAAATGAATTTGATATCTGACTCTTCACTGTTCCTTCTTGTTAACAGAAGAATGGTCAGGGGAAAGACTGCATTTTCACAGAGATAGTGCTGGAGAATAACTACACGGCTCTCCAGAATGTAAAGTATGAGGGCTGGTACATGGCATTTACACGCAAAGGAAGACCTCGCAAGGGCTCCAAAACCAGGCAACACCAGCGGGAAGTTCACTTCATGAAACGAATGCCCAAAGGACACCACATTGCAGAGCACAGACCCTTTGATTTCATCAACTACCCTTTCAACAGACGGACTAAACGCACCCGTTACGCAGGAGAGCGCTGAAGAGTAATGCAGGAGAAGAGAGGGGGACAATGAGTGATTGAGAGAGAGAGAAAATACCATCTCAGATAATGAACAGAATCTTCTTATGGACTCCTAGAATGATTTTTGTACTGAGCATTAAAATACCTAACATATAGTTTTTTAAATAATTTTCTAGAAAAGAAAAACACACTCTGGAAAAAAAATACATGGAAAAAGTTCTATTTTTGTACTCCAGACTTTTAGTACTGACTTGTTTAAAAAAAAAAAAATGTTAGGAAAGTGAAGCACATGGCTTAAGATACATGTGAGAGATCAAAACTGACATTTTAGTAGTGTGTGGACTTCACCGTCTCATTGTTTCATTTTGTTTTGTCAGTTTTAGAGTAATTTATACTCTTCATATTGCTGCTCATGGGAACTTGGAGGGCCTGAGAGAATGCACTGACAAAAAAAAATGCTGTATTCAGTTACATGTACAGCCAAGGCACCTCTCGACCACCCAGTGATAAGACACCCAGCTCATCTGAGTAACCTCTGTGGCTCTTGGTTATGGATTGTCCTTGAGAAAAACATAGTTAAAGCAAACACAGCTTTAAATCCATATATAAATGTGGCAGCTACATTTTGATAATCAGCACATTTGCTACAGTGGTTTTAACTGTCGAGGTGTTCAAGGTGTATAAATGCATTGTATGAAACGTAGGGAAAACATTGTTCTTTGTGGCATTGTGTATGTTTTTATACATATATAAATCTATTTTTATTTGAGGATGTGTAAAATAATTTTAATGATGGAAATATTTATTTAAAAATGTGTAATAAATTTACCTTAGGATACCAGTACATGTCTGTTCAGTTCTTTAATTCGGCTTATTCATTCATTCTAACCTCATGTACCTCACGTTTATGTTACCTTATTTAGGGATCACATTCAATATAACATACTCTCTCATCAAAATAACCACTATGTACAAAATATGCTAAACCAATAGCGAAACTTAACTGCTTCATCTCAGGATGTGTTGTCAGGTCCAGACATTACTCAATCTTTTAACTAAACATTTGCATTTGGTTTCAGTAGTAATTACTGAGTAATAAAATAATGCTTACTAGGTAATTTGCTTCAAGATAAATAACTGAATAATATGCCATGCATTTAGGGGTTAAAATCTAATGGATGGTTCTCCCAGGCTTAATATATTTTATAGACTTATCCAGCCTAATATGAAAAAAAATTCTGTTCAAACAACTTCAGTAAACCACACAAACACAGATAGGTATCAAGAGCTTAGTATTATGTAATTACATCACAATAAATACCAAATTTGTTTGTGTAACCCTTCTGCTTAGTGGCTGGTGGAGCCAGAGATGAAGGTAGCATGTTAAGGCATCTCCCCCAGTGTTTAGAGTGGCTCAGCACAGGTCAACAGCTCAGTAGGACTGACTCTCCAGGGGTCCTTGTGCTGTTTGGCCTCTCCTTTGGTTGAACCGGACATGCTGCAGTTCCCCAACTATGGCTCCTAGTCACCAGACAGGTGTTTTTCTTTAATCTCAGACCTTTAACACCCTGTAGCTTAATCTAATTTGAAGAGTCTATGTTTTGTTCCAGGAGGTTATGCGTATTTGCAGACAGGGTATTGAGGAGTGAATGTGAACCAGTGAATGAGAATTAAGATGGATGGCAAATGTTACTATTGACTGAGATGAGTGGAGATTATCATTAATGGCTCCTCTCTCTGTCATGTTATCAAAGCTTGATATTTCTGAAATATGGATGTCAAGCTAACATACCACAAATATATCACCATCAGCATTAATTTAATTCCTCAGAATAATGTAATTTAACATGGCTTTATTACATTAAGACTGTAATTCCTGATTGCTATAGATGATTAAGATATACTCTAATTAATAATGCACATCACTAGTGATGGAAAGTAATTTATGTGTATATGATGTGCATTTTTGCAGGTCTATTACTAAAACCTGGTTGAGTTTTTATGGCACAGTCTACCATGTGGTCTACCTCATGTTATGCTAGTAGCTGACCCAGGGTGCAAGGGTCAAACTTGTGGAAAGGCCAGTAGCTCAGCAGGGCTCTCTGAGGCTCAGCGTTTCTGAGTTTCTGCAGAGGCCGCTGCACTTTAGACACACTCCAACCTACATCATTCCATTTGCAGGGACTTCCATTGACCTCCAGTGTACCCCAGTCCTTGGAATAATTACTTATGGCAGCATTTATTTCCAGGCATAAGTATATCGTTTTATATTCATGTATATTAAATTAGGTGTAACAAATGCAACATTTGCAGAGAAAAGTTGGAAAAAGCACAAAAAATTGAGAATCATGCTGTTTTTAAAGGTAAAAAATATATTGATTTGAAAAGCCTTGCCTTGTATGTTTTAATTATGAATCAAAAAAGGATTATTTATGTTCCAGGAAGTTCTGAGACTCCCTGTAGTTTTCGCATTTTGGATGATCACTACTGATTAACAGGGCTTGAAGGTTTGCCACGGTTATCCTGTATTATCTGGCCTTGGTTTCCCCTTAAATTTGTCTCAGTAACCATAAAATTGTAGAAAACCAGAGGGATCCAGCAGGTTGTGGGAAAAATCACACCTTCTGTGTAGCTTGTGATGCCATGCAAATGAGGGGCAATTCCCTTGAAAAAGAGGGGGCAAAAAACTGCTTTCATCCATTTTATTGAGCTGCAACCATCATCCTTAACCCCAGATAAACAAACAGAGCTACCTTCTTAATTTGCTTAGGGAGCAATTTAGACTTGTACAAGGCTCCCTGCTGAATCTGTAGAATGCCAGGGTGAGAGAATGAGATGCCCCAGACCTCTAAGCAGTCTTAATTCACATTCTCCTTAACCCTAGCCGTAAAATCATTCCTGCAAACAGGAGCTCATCTGAGAGAACTTGACTTGACTAATAAATGATATGACTGAAAAATAATTCAACTTAAGAGTCCCCAGCAAATCGATATGTAAATGTAAGGCAAACGTTTTAGAAGTTTGAGTGGATGTTTAGGTGTATTTACAAAATGTAATGTGTATATGTATATTTTTCAAACGGGAACCAAGACTAACACCTTTTTTGTCCATATAAACATCCACGCTACAGTAGCTGATTGCACAAATAGCTAGCAGCCAACCTGAAAGACATAATTGAAATGCAAACACCTATCAAAGGGGAGATGAGTCCCGACAGTTTAATTGTTTATAAATGGGACTTACGGAAGACCTGTTGACTTTTCCAATTGGATCTGTAATCTTTGTTTGCTCATGCATTTCTAAGGCGGATTGTTAGAATGTTCGGAACAATTACGGGCTAAATGTGTTTGCCAGCCTCAGAGAGTACCCTGCACCCCTCAAAAGAGATCAAAAGAGTCTCTCCCTCCTTCTTTATATCCGTTTAGTTATGTCAATTCAGCTGGAAAGTCAACCATAAATTATTTTTTAGAAGCCTGAGTACTGGGGACATGGCCATTCATAGTGCCTGAATGTGGAGCGCTGACTCATTGGGGTGATATGCATATTTCACGTACACATATTGTGCACAACTGATCAAAGCATCTAGTGTTCTAGTGACTCAGAACCAGTAAAGTATTTCTGATATCTAGAATTTTTAGACATGAAATCCCAGATATTGTCATTAACACGCATCAGAAATTAACTGCTTATCATGTAAAAGCTGATATTTACAATTCAGTTTAAACTTAAGCAAGAATCTATAAGAAAGAAACTTCTCAGATGCATCAACAATTTCAGTACCTATTCCTGTCAATAAATATGGGAGACAGAACCTTATAATATGAAGGTAATGAAGAGAATTTATATGTAATTTGCAATGGTGATGTGGTTGGACTTAATTGGAATCATAAATGGATGTTAAGAAAATCTTTTTCATAGAAATTGAGTTGTGCAAACTTGCAGTTATAAATGATCCATTAACACACTAATTAACCAAATGTTTATGAATTTACAATGACATAAACCATTTTTAAAAAGGAAAACCACAAAAATTTGCAAAATAGGGGGACTATAGCACCAGGTTTGGGGAAACACTGACACAGAGACTTAAACTACTTGGTCATCACTTTGAATAGGTTGAGGTCAAGCTAGCACTTCTTTCCCAACAAAGCACCTATCAAGTAGTTGCATTTCTGACAATCACATACCATAACGTAGGATCAAATGGGTCCATTGTGAAGGCGATATAAAAACATGTCCTACAATGACAAACACTGAATGCTCAGATGAGATGGGATCCCAGTCAAAAAGGCTTGCCATTCAAAAAACAGAAGCCGGAGGAGAAGAAAAACATCAATGCGGTTGGTGGAGCCAAAGTGAGGGGTGGACGGGGAGGAATTGGAAAAGAGTTGAACGAAGAAAAGAACAAATTGCATTCCACAAGCAACTGAGCATGTCCTCTGAGAAATCAAGTCTACAGGAGCAGTGGAGACTGAAGCTGAGAAAGGTGTATAAGAACATAAAATGAAGTGAGTTAGAAGTAGTGTAGTCCACATTTAAGCATTTTAATATGGCTTTTAAAAAACAAACAAATAAACAAACAATTCAAAAACTACATTGTAAAGGCAACATTTGTATCCTTTACACTTTTTGAAAAACAAGTATCTTGACTGATTATGTTCTGAGTTTATAATCAGAGCAATTATGATATTTGTAGTCTTTGTCATAATTTTTAAGGATTGATTGTTTATCATGGAGTGGCTTGGCAGTAATAAAATCTATATATGCTACAAATTCAGTTCTCAGTTTTTATAAATTCATGGTTAAGGCTTCATAAGATGGTCATGTGTTCAAATCCCAGCACCACTAAACCACCTTGATTGGGTCCTTGAGCAAGATTCCTCCGCTCAGTTGAATTCTGACTTCAGCAATGTGTCATTTTAAACCATGTAACTGTACTTTACTGTAAATACTGTAAATACAGCTTTACAGTTGTTGTTGTTTTACTGGCAGTTGTTAACCCAAGCTGCCAGTAAATTACTGTAAAAATTTACAGCAATTTTTTAGTGTATGTTTTCATCTATATGTTACAGGCAACCCTGTTTCTTCCTCTTAAAAAGTCTGTAATACTTATACTTCATTCAGAGAAAGATTTACACTACTTACCTAGTTACTGTACTTGTATTGCATACTTGTGTTAAAAAATTAGTACCTAACTATATTAAAGGTAAAGTTGTTTAAAGTTGTTGTTGTTTAAAGTTGGAGAAAAGAGATAGCTTTGTTTGAAACTCAATTCAAACAGTTACAGTCTCTTTCTTCAGTGTTCCCTTGAAAGTTATGCCCCCACATTACATGCCTAAATTCTATTGCATCAGGGGAACTCTTTTGCATGAACAGGCACAGAGGCTGTACTTTATTAGGTATTTTAAGCAATGTCGGCAGACCCGATTTCCCCAACCAGTGAAAACTGGGATACCTTGTGAATGCACAGATTTGACTGGCTGCTTCTTGCTACAATAGTCAGTAGGTGTACTATAGCAAAAAACAGTTAAACAGTTAAAGCCCATTAAAGTCCCTAATTTACTGACAGCTGCTGGAATGTGAGAAGAGCGTTGCCAAAAAGTGTCCTTAATTTTATTATGAAATGTGGAGCAATGCTGTAGATTAGGGGTTCTCAAACATTATGCAGCCAGAGATTCACTTAACTGTAAAATAAAGATTCTTGATACAACTATTCAAATAACAGGCTCCTTAATTAAATCTGTATAATAATATTTTGGCCATTTATTAGAGCCACTGAGCTTTTCATGTCTTTTTTTCAGTCATAGAACACCTGCATATTAAAACTATCATTAGAGACAAGCTGACATGTTTATAGGCCTACTTGCTTTTAAATTCTGAAGTTTGGATTAAATTCAGTTGAGGTGACTAGTCAAATAGGCTAACTGCTATAAAAAAGTTAATAAACATAATAACTTTGATAAAGGTGGCATAGTAGTCCAGCAGGTAATGTTGCTGCCTCACAGCTGCAGGATCTCTGGTTCAATCCTAAGGTCAGGTTCTTGTCTATGTAGCAATTTCTCCCTGCATCTGTCCTGGTTTCCTCCGGGCTCTCCAGTTTCCTCCCACTTTCCAAAAATATGCTGGTAAGTGGACTGGCTATGTTAAGTTGACCACAGGCGTGAATGATTGTGTGAATGTGTTTGTGCATGGTGCCCTATGAAGGACTATTGTGTCATCTGGGAATGAATTCTCCCACCCTATGCCCAGTGTTACTGTTGTGACCCTGATCAGAATAAAGCAGTAACAGAAAATGAATTAATGAATGAACATTGATAATGCTGGCTTGTGATTTCTATAACTGTAACAACAACATTTTTTTTTAAAGTGCAAGACCCCATGGTTCTGAAGTACAGACCCATGGTTTTAGACTCTTTTACCTCAACTGACCTGTGAATTACTTCTGTATTTATTCTTAAGAGGTGATATACACATATATAGTTATTCACTCGTCATCCATCGCTTTGTGGCTGAAGGTTGGTCGCAGGTGGACATTCAGGGCCGTCAACATATTCACTCGATTCGCCCGTTGCCAGGCTCTGGTTGGCTAGGAACCCCTCAGGTATATTTCCCACCACAAATGTTTCCAAGTGAAACAAACAGTAGCTGGCTAGCTCTCTACAAGGTCATAAATACAGAGCCCTCCACAATTATTGGCACCCCTTGTGAAGATTAGTTAAAAAGGGTTAGAAAAAAATCTACTTATTGGTGAAGTAGCTTCATCTCGCACTGAAAAAATGGGAAAAATCTTTAATTGAAATATATTTCAATTTTATTTTTTCATTTTCAACAAAAAAAATGTGCCACATTTATTGGCACCCCTTGAATGATTGTGAACACAATGTAACTGAAGCATATTTCCCATTTAAATTGTACATTTTTGAGTTGATTGTGTAGGAACTTACAATCTACCAAATATGATGTGACAGAGGCAAAATTCCCTTAGTCATACATCAACATGGGAAAGACAACACACAAACCAAAATAAGGAGAAGTGTGTTAACCTTAATAAATCTGGGAATGGTTATAAAAATTAGCTACTTGCCTGAAAATTCTCATTTCTACTGTTAGTACTACTGTTAGTTGCTACGTTAGTAAGAAAAGTTGGCATCAACTGGAACTGTTGCAAACTTGCCTGGAAGAAGACCCAACTTTATTTTGCCCCCACATACGGTGAGGAGAATGATAAGAGAGGCAAAAAAAAAAAACAATGATCACTGCTGGTGAATTACAAGTAAAAGTAAACTTCCTGGGGTTACCAAGCCTCCAAAACCACCATTAGATGCTACCTTCATGATAACATATTATTTGGAAGGTATGCCAGAAAAAAAGCTTTCTCTGTCAGCTAACCGCAAATGTAAACCCCTGGAGTACGCAAAACACTACTACAACTTTGATTTGAACTGTGTTCTATGGCCTGATAAAACAAAAATGGAGCTTTTTGGTAATAAACACTCAGGGTGAGTTTGGTGTAAAAATAAGAATGGCTATACAGAAAAGAACCTTATCACAACTGTAAAATATGGAGGATGTCCTATGATGTTGTGGGCCTGTTTTTCCTTCAGAGGCCCTGTAAACCTTGTTAGGGTACATGGCATCATGGACTCTATGGAAAACAAGGACATTTTAAATCAAAATCTGGCTGCTTCTGCCAGGAAGCTACCACTGGGGCATCACTGGATCCTTTAGCAGGACAATGAACTGAAGCATATGTCCAAATCAACACAAACATGGTTAGCTGACCACAGAATCAAGCTTCTGCCATGGCCATCTCAGTCCCCTGACCTGAACCCCATTGAAAACCTGTCAGGTGAGCTGAAGAGGAGCGTGCACAAGAGAGGGTCTAAGACCCTGGATGATCTTTAGAGATTTTTTTAAAGAGGAATGGTCGCAGATGCCCTGCTCAGTATTCTGCAACCTTATAAAATGTTATAGGAAAAGACTCAGTGACATTTTACTGGCAAAGGGAGTTTGTACAAAAGTATTAAATGCAGGGTTGCCGATAATTGTGGCAGGTGTTCTCGTTGAAAATAATTATTTCTTCATGAGGGCTTTGTTTTTCTCTGAATATATTCATTTCGATTAAAGATTGTGTTTTTCCTCATTTTTTCAAGTAGAAGAAACTACTTTACCAAAATGTAGATTTTTTCTAACTCTTTTTACAAATCTTTACAAGGGGTGCCAATATTTGCAAAGTGCACTTTCAAGTTCTTTTAGTTCACATATAGTACAGTTTATAGATCAATGCTATAACATTAAATAGTTTCAGTAACACTTTGTTAAGGCACATTTTAGAATGTCTGGTAAGTTAACTGTTGAGATAACTAATTAGCCCAGTGGCTAGCTATCACTTGCCTTGTAGAAAGGAACTAACTTTGTCTCCTTGTAGTAAATGTTTGGGGAACTTGGTGTTGGTGTCATCTGTCAGTCAACAGTATCCTTCCCTCCCACTGGTAGTCACCTCAATCATGCCACCTCAAAGTTGAGATGAGTTTAACTCGGTACCCACCAACAATTATCTCCTCTGTTATTGCAACAAGTTGCCTACAAGACTTTCCATGGTCTCTGGTCGCCCCATTGCTGATAATCTCTTCATGTGTGTAACCCTGCTATTTTAAAATGCTATAAAATAAAATGCTATTTTTCAGTATATAATTAGGAATGAATTAAGCAATAAACAACACTATATGGACAAACGTATTGGGACAGGCGTCTTAATAATTGAATTCAGGTGTTGCAATCAGACCCATTGCCACAGGTGTATAAAATCAAGCACCTAGCCATGCAGTCTCCATTTACAAACATTTGTGAAACAAAATGGGTCGTTCTGAAGAACCCAGTGACATCAAGTGTGGTACTGTGACAGGATGCCACTTTAGCAATAAGACAGTTCATGAAATTTCATTCCTGCTGGATATTCCATGGTCAACTGTAAGTGGTATTATTGGCAAGTGGAAGCCCACATATATTCACAGAGTGGGGTCAATGACTACTAAGGTCCATGTTGTGTAAAGGTCACCAGCGTTCTGCTGATTCCATAGCTGGAGAGTTCCAAACTTCCACTGGCATTAATGTAAGCACTAAAACTGTGCGGTGGAAGCTTCATGGAATGGGTTTCCACAGCCGAGCTGCTGCATGCAAGTCTATGTATTTGAATGCAATGTCATTAAAGTCCCTGTTGGTGTAATGGTCAGGTGTCACTATACTTTGTCCGTATTGTGTATGTACGTTGAATGACTGACTTTGAATTCTCATCTCTGCTGCCTCATATTTGTCTAACCACCAAGAATTTCGATCACTAATACTAAAAATGAATCAGTCTCGTCTTGTCTTGTCTTATCTAGACGAGTGAGTGACAGGTTAGTCACATGACTGTGTAGTATACTAGGTGATACTGTATACTATAGTGCATACTTGTACACAAAGAAACCACAGTGTACACTTATTCAGTATGCAGTGCACAGGCGTGCCGTATTAAACATCCCACGTGACACAACACAAACCACGTGACCTACTGTCATACTGGAATGGCTCCCACCACTTACTGGGTTACTACGCCGTGAAAGAATGGGATTCTCCATACCCCTGTTTAAAACAGACAAATTGATCTGCTGTAAAGACGTTAATAAATGTCTGAGTAATTCTTGCGCGACAGCTAAAAGCAGCAAATTGACAAATTGGAGGAGGCCAACATGTTATTCTTCCAGTTACCCGAGGATGTTCTTTACCTAATCTTGTCGTATCTGGACTACAAATCGCTATGTCGCCTGTCTCAAGTTTGTAAGAGAAGCCATCACTTCATTCTCCGCGACATGGTGTGGAAGAGGATAGCGAAACACTTTATCAACACTGGACTGACACGGGAAGGAACAGACCTGTGAGTATTTATATTATATAGATATGTAGCTAGTCTACTTGCTAACTGGTTAGCCTTGGCCTTCTCCGCCAATTACGTAACGCGCAACGTGGAGTACGTAATTTAGCGTGCGTCTTACGAAAAGGAGCAGCGTAACTGCTAATTCTGTAAACTAACCCAACGTCCCACTGTCTTGTTTACGCTTGATTGTCCATTTAGTCTTTTGTCAGAATAATGCTACTTTTGGATATTTTAGTTAGCTTATGGAAAGGTGTCGTGGCTAAGTGAGCCTCTAACTTGTGCTTTTTTTCCAGGATGGTTTAACTGGGCTTGATTTAAGTGATATTAGTGGGTATGTCATGTGTTTATGCATTTTCTGCAGTTTGTGCATTCATCAGGTTCGTCTGCTATACTGTGCAGCTGCACTTTGTAGGTAAATAATCTGCAGTCCCAGGTATTAATGGAAAGTGACCTCCATAGGACCAGATATTAATGGGGGTGGACAATTTTCAGCACAACAATGACACTGACCTGCTGGTGACAGTTGTGGTGTTTTGAGTGTATCAGGCACAGCAGGGCTGCTAAGATATTTTTTTAACAGCTCAGTGTCATTACAGAGTTGGGAACAGTTTACCAACCAAAAATATCCAGCCAGCTTTTGGTAAAGACCTTAAGGAGGACTGACCGAAATCTATAACTGTACACGTGATAGGTGGACTAAGCTTTTACACTGTCTAGATTATTTTCAACTGGAAAAAAAAAATGCTTACTAGATCTCCTTCTATATTGATATGGAAGAAAGTGGATCGTGTGACAAATACTGTAGCTATGAAAACTTCCACAGACTACTAGCTGGTACAGGTTAATTAACTAGCATGTTAATATGATTGTCATTAAATTCCTGATATTTAAATATATCTATCCTGAGCATATTAAGTTCCTCCTGCCTTGTGCCCACTTCTCATAGGATTGCTTGTAAAACTGCAGCTATGTCTGAAACACACGGTCACTGTGCTGAAAAAGGTCCATCACTTTAAGTATTTTTATCATCGTCTCTTTCTGCTAATGGACAGCATAGATGAGAGCCTGACAAATTGTGTAGATGGACAGATGCAATGCAGATGGACTACATTCCTACTGAAAGTTAACTGTAGGCAGCTGTACCTAATAAAATGACCAGCAAGTGTATGTTAAGTCTCGATATCATAGACATGAATAACAAATGTAACAGTGCTTTCTTGCTAATTTTCACCAACCACCAGCACAGATTTTCCATGTAATGCAACTGGGAAGCAAAGCGATGGGAATGCACTGCTACAGTTGTGTTTTTGTTCTCTGTCAAAGGAGCACATTTAAAATTCAACTTTCTACAAAAAGTTTTTTTTTTTTTTATGTCCAAACCAAACAGATCACAGCTCGGGAGGCAAATGAACAAAAAAAATTAGACATGGAGGACAGTGCATGTTAAAAATTGTTAGTGAGCCAATATCAGCTTAGGACAGCTAAAGCCAATGTAAGATTTATGGCTTGTTGAATCAAAACCATTTTATTGCTAATATTCAGTTGTTGCAGTCTAACTTAAAATAACATGGCTATGATCAAAAAGTGCCCAAGCACTGTCTTTCCTATAGTTTAAAAAAAGGCAGCCCAAGCTAAGATTAATACTATTCTCTTATTATGTCCATGACAGAGGTTAGGTTTTCTGTTTTTTTTGTCTGTCGGTAAGCAGAATTATGCAAAAACTACCAGTCCTATTTTCCTGAAACATGGCGCAAAGGTGTAGCATGGGCCAAAAAAGAACCCAGTAAATTTTGGCGCTATAATCCGACTCGTGAGTAGGCTTGACAAATTTAGTTTCACTTTCACTAACATTGCGAGATCCGGCATTTGGCCTTGGCAGAGGTCTGCTCTCTCCGAGTGCCCTTCTAATGATTTTTCTTTTTACAATTACCCAAATGTATTTTGTCATATTTAAAGGCAGCTATTAATGTCTTCTTTTAAAAAAATTTTTTTTGTAAATTATGCACCTTGATGTGGGCATTTGTTATTAAATTGAAAATCTTTACCATGCTGTTTTAGATATCCTACTATTCCACTAAAGGACAGAGTGAAGTTTTCCAAAAATTGGAGTCATGGGGTTTGTCGTCGCAAGGTCCTTCTGAAATGGAAGATTAAGTAAGTTCATTTTACTTCATAGAACGAATTGAAATCTTTTGTGATATAAGAGAGTCGGGTACATTTTGTCAGTAAACATAGCCAAAACCCACCTACGTTCAGAGAAGAGGCGATTTGACGGACAGGTGACCGATCTTATATCTTTTCCGGTAGGATGTTAGTAAACATGCAGGATATTGTTTGTTGGCCTAAAAAACTCCAATCAGAGCCAATCAGATTTCAAGATTCTAAAGCCTATGGTCATAAAAGTGCTCAGATGCTCCATGGCCCATGAGCTGAGCTTCTAATAAATAAATTCTTCTACCTACATAAATAGGTAAGTTAAAATAGCTCTTTAATGAATTGGATTTGACAGTAAACTCCTTACAAGGTATTGAAATAAAAATGCTTCCTATTACAGTAGTCGGTATGGGATATGTTGAGAAGCCAGAGCCTCTGCTTTTATTAACTGATCAATTCAGTTAATTTAGTTTTTTTTTTATTGTACTTTTTTGCTATATTGATTGTTTATCTCCATGCATGCATATAGAACATGTATTTTTATTGGCCATCCCATGATAAAATAATTTCTTTAAAAATGATTGTGGGTGTATAATTGACATTACCAGCTGGGACAAGAAACCATTGTTATTTTTACATTTATCCACTTTATCACCTTTAAGACCTTAGAAGCCTGACTGAGCTACATGTGTAGGAGTAATTTCCATCCCTTAATTTTTCCCCACAGCTTGTTGCCGTGGCTGCAGCTGGATGGTGATGTGCTGTATCTCTCTCAGGCAGCAGATATCGGAGCTTATGATCTCAGGGGGGCTGAGAGAGGGAGGTTTAAACACAATAGGGTGGACGTGTTTTCAGGACATAAAGAAGACGTGTGTCGATTCACACTGACAGATGCACATCTCATCAGCGCTGGAGGGTAATTTATAGTTAGTTTTTAATGACATGCTGGTAAGCATACTGTAATTTGCATAACCTACTTACAGTATGCTTAAGGAACATAACAAGGAAAAAACCCAAAAAGTGTCTCAGTAAGGTGATCTACCGTGTCTACCGTGATCTGCTTCAGTGCACCTTGGCATTTATACTAATGCTTCCAAAAGAAATTCTCTCAATTGGTTTTCCTATGATGGAGGTGTTGTGTACTATATAACACATTACTCCAAATTCTCCCGGGTGTTAAACTGGTTGAGATCTGGTAACTGTAAAGGCTGTAGCATATCATTCACATCATTTTCATACTCAAACTATTCTGGTGAGCTCCCATGCCCTGTGAATGGGGACATTGTCGTGTTGGAAGAGACCCGTCCCATTAAGATAGATGTCCACATTAACACCTGTTTAGTTTTAAAACGATAGCGATCTCTGTCCAGATTAGTGTTTAAGCTCCATATCAGAAATAATCTCTGTCCATACTAACACACCTGAAGACGTATATCACATGACCATTCATGTACATTAGGTATGCATGTGCTGGTATAAACAGGAAGCAGATTGTCTACTGTGCAGTTGGTTGCTTAGTTGCAGATCGCTGCAGTAATAGCTTGCGTCCTGCCCATGTAGTCATTTGTAGCATTATAAAATGCAGAATTTAACTGCACAACAGCTGCTAGCAAAGACAACAAGGTCAGCAACGCTTATAATTCATTATCCATGCTGCAGTCACCAGTCGAGTGGTAGTCGAGGCCGATGCCATTTGTTTTCTTCTGGAAAAGAGTCCCGTGAAAGGAGCGTGACGAATCAGGGAAGGATACATTGTGACTGATATGACCCAATTGGTAAGGGAATGGAGGTGTCTGAATCATTGTTTCCAAAAGCCTTCGTTTTCCTTTGACCACACTAAATTGCAATTCCAGAGTTTTCAGACTGAAAACTGGGCCAGCAGTGTTTCCAAAAACGCTCCGTTTTAGGGGCTCGGAACCACTGGAGTAGTATGGACTCCAGGCATAAATGTAGCAAAAGTGGTGAATTTTAAAACTAAAATATATTAGTGTGGAAATAGCAAGAAATGTTTCATCATAGGATAAAGGTGATCAGTCAGAATATTTTTGTGTTGATTTGCAATGACTCTTCCCGAGGACCCAAAGCATGGCAGCAAATATCTTACCCTATATATCTTACCCGAGCTACTGGTTTATCCTTTACTATATCACCCATTTGTACACGTGGAAGAGTATGTACAGCTTTGTAAGGGTTGCTGTAATTTTGTAGAAAAAATTTGCACTACTAAAAAACACTTTGATACAAATTATGCAATATGCACTCAGTGGCCACTATATTGGGAACACCTGCTCATTCATGCTTTTATCCAATCAGCCAATCACGTGACCGCAGCACAATGTGTAAAATCAGGTGTATGGGTGTTCCTATTAAAGTGAGCATATGTAGAGCTCCTTTAGCTTTTAAATGCACTGAGAAACTCAAAGTGAGAATTCGGCTTATAAGATAGTTGGCAAACATTCTCAAAATGTTTCTCTGGAAACAACAAAAAATTGTGTAACAAATACATGGATTGTTGAAGACTATGAACAGTCCAATGTTTTTTTTTTTTACTCTCTCTCTTCCTTTTAAAAACATGACATCAAAATTAACATTATTATATGTACACTCAGCCTATGTTTCACTTTTTATGGAAACACTTCCCACTGCTTCATGAACTGATCGCATTTCATTGTGTTTGACAGGGATGGGAAGATCATCGTCCATTACAAAAACCGTGATTATTCTGTGGAGTATTACGGCCATAATCAGGAGGTGAACTGTATTGACTGCAGGGGTGAATTGATCATTAGTGGCTCTAGAGACAAGACTGCTAAGGTAAGAAAAAGACACCATGCTGAGGTTACGATCTTATATTTTAAGCCATTCCGAGCAAGGTGTGTTGTAAAGCATTTATTCAGGCTGAGATATCGCAAACCAGTTTCATCTTGACTGGAGCGCATGATGGATAACTAAAAGACTGTAATCAATGTCTAATGCTTTGTTTCCTAAATTGGTGTTTGGGGATCCCCAGACAGTCTGTGGTGTTATTTTCGGTCAGGTCCCAACACATCTGTATCATGTATTCTTTGTTTTTTTTGCTTTTAGGTGTGGACATTAAATCCAGACCAGTTAGGCAAATGTCTTCATATCATCCCTACATATGACCGAGTGTGGTCAGTGGCTATCAGTCCCTCTCTGTGGTGAGTCCGTGTTCTTGTTTTAACATTTCTAATGATGTTATTGTCTTCAGTTCACTCAGATGCATGAGTTTAATTTGTGCTTAAGAGTTTGAGCAACACTCATGAGCGGAAAACTGGACTTTGTATTTGATGCCTGAAGAATCTAGCAGTCTGGGACATTTTGACCAAGGACCAATAAATATTACAGGAACTTAAACTTTTTAACCAGAGCGCTTTTCAATTCTTTTACCTGATGTTTGAGGTCAGGTGTTGATACATTTTCTATAACCACATGGCTTGGATTGTAGTGTATCTGCAAATCACAGATTTATATTAACACACCCGTTCTAATATGTTATGCTTTCTATAGTAACAGTCTGTTGATAGGAATGTGTGTAACATGGTATAAAAATGTATTGTTATTAAAAAAAAATGTTGGTCAGTTTTCTACCACAGGAATCTTCAGGAAAGACGACTTTGCGTTTCTGGTTTTGTATTTTGGTTTCATGGGTTTGTGGGGTTTTCTTTCTTTGTCTTAACTTTAACTTTAAGAGAGATAAAAGAGAGTCTGGTGAAGGAACAGCTGTTTATAGTTGCTATAACGTAAGAGATAACAGGATCTAACTTGTCTCATGGACACTGTTAAATGTAACTGTAAAAGAAATAAAACATTGCTGTTATTGGAAAATAATCTTAGGCATGGTAAAGGGATCACCCCACCCCATCGCTGAATATCTTCCTATAACAGCACGCCCCACTGTGTTTTATTCCTTACTTAATCATATCAGTGTTGATTAAAAAGATGCAAGGATGTAATTCACCTACATGATACGTCCTCCTTCTCATCTGTTTGCTGCTTCATCCTTGTTGGTTTTTGTAGTACTCTGACCATGTCATCACGAGACCCCCAACATCGACCCGCTACTTTTCATCAGGGAGAATTTGAGATTGTCCAAATAAAGACTGTATCGGATGGTTTGGGAAAGGGGCGGAGGGCGGCATTATGGGTAGAGGGGTGAAATGGTCACAGGCAGAGTGCACCAATGCAGGTGGTCAGACTCTTTTTCTTTCTTTCTTTTTTTATGTACTCTTCAATTTATTGCCATGCCGTTGCTTTGAAGTCAGTCAACTAACACCTCTGAAATGCAGATGAAGAAGAATGGGATCCTGACTCTAAACGATTAGAAAGCAGAATTGTGCCCCCTCATGGTGTAGAACATACAGATATTTATGTCATGATTTTTTTTTAGGTTTTAATTGACCAAACCTTTGCTTTGTTATATCTGCCTGTTGAATTATACAGTAACATACATTGAAATTTTTTCTAAAAAAAAAAAAAAAAAAAAAAAAACCCTTTTTTTTTTTTTTTTTTTTTTTTTTTTTGTTTGTTTGTTTTTAAGTATGGCTTTGAATCTAAATGATCATTATTACATTTTATAAACTGTGGCCTTCTTAAAGAATACAGACTGGAATTATACAATTATTAGCATGTTAAGGCGTAGATGTCACATCGGTTTGGACCTTTACCCAGTTCCAGCTAGCAAATCCGTTTTTTCTTAATGTGACGAGCTTCGTAAAAAAACAACAAAAAAAGTGAGACAAAGGCAGTGAGGGACATGAAAGGGGGAAAAAAACCAAGGCAGGATATAATGTCGAAGCAGGGTTTTGCCTTCACTTCTGTTGCCTTTGATTGCTCAGCCATGTATACACCCACTCACTTAATGACACACAGCCGCATGAAGCTGTAACACTAGTACTGAGCCTCCACCTGCCTCTGCGTGTTAGGCAGCTGATCTATCAAGCGCACCTTCTCAACGCTGCTGATTGAATGCAATAATCTGGCACTTGAAGCAACTAAACAACAGTGCTGTGTTCTTCATACTTTTCATCTTCAAGGCTTCATAGCACATCCTGTGCACGACCAAAGCTAAAACAGTGGCTCAGTGCTGCATTATCCATTCGGCTAAATTATTAAACCCCGGTGCCCTGACCGTTCATCCACGAATTTAGATTTCTGAATAAGAAACGATTATCCACATCATTAATTCTCCAATTTGATGGCTGAAATAGCAGGCCTCTGAAACAGACTGCTGCACCCAAATAATAGCCCAACCTCTTTTTAATACAATGACAGTGGGAGAAGTTAATTTAATGCTCTAAAAGATGTCAAAGTAGCTTCAAAACACATCTATTTGTGGTATATTGGCAGTGCTGAGCAGACCAAAAACTTGAATTTGAATCATTTTTGATCATTAGGATGTGCTCAGTGTCCTTGAAATAATTTGAAGGATAAGTGATGTGAATCCTAAAAAAAAATGGTAATTAATTTGCTTAAAAAATAGTTCAATCTGAGTTCAAGTAGTAGCTCTTGTAAACCTTTTTACTGCTTAACGTGTCAGGATAACTGCAACACCTGTTTGATTTGTTATGATTACCTGTAATTGTAACCTGTAAGATGTAATCAAGTTGAGACTTATCTTGCAATATCTTATAGGTGGTAGTAGGGGGTTACAAAATGCTGATTGTACAACATGTGTTTTAATTTGGGAAGCTGGGTGACGAAGAGCCCCTTGTGTTGCAAATGTAATTGTTCCAGCTTCACGCCTGAGGTATCTAAAGGCCGGGGAGTGAGACAGGAGGTGCAGAGAACGACAGTGTCCTAAAGAAAAGGAGAGCGAGGAAAGAAGAGCATGAGAAAGAGAAGTGTGGGCGTGCTTTTGACACTGACGTGTCATACGTTTTATTGTATGAACCAAGTGCAATACACCAGTAGTATAACATGAATGTGACTGTGCTTCTCACTATTCTTCTTGTACTACTGTTATTCCTGTTTATAACATTCTTACATTTTCTTTGGTCTCTTTCTACTTATTGGCTACCCTTGTGTCCATCTGTCTGTTCCACTCTCTCTCTCTCTCTCTCTCTCTCTCTCTCTCTCTCTCTCTCACACACACACTTTCTCCTCCCACTCACTTTTTTTTTTGTCAATTTTTCCACTGAACATCATCTCAAGGTTCATTACAGGGATATCGTGGCTGGAGAAAAATGCCAAGGTTGATTCTTCTCTGTCTCGTCTCTCTTTGCTGTGAACATGATTGATCTCAGCAGTGTTCTGGCTACTCCTTTTCCCAGGATTGCTTTTCACAGTTGAATTTGTTATCATGCATGGCATGGTTATAACACACTTTTATTCTTTTCTTTATTGAATCATCTGCTCAGAAACCCATCTTGTCCCTCAGTAGTTTTATTAGTCTTGCAAGTGATGACTTATGAAAGTGTTTGTAGCTAGTTGGGCTGGTCTCATGCAGACTAGAGGATTTCAGCAGTGGAATTAATAGAACATTTATATCCGTGAATATATAATATATTTTGTCATATAAATCACATTGTAAAAACTGTATCTGAAAGTGCTCTTGCTTCCTTCATTGCTCTTGTTTCTCTTCAGTACCAAACCACTGTCCATTGAACGTCTCGTATGAAAGACAGGGTGAGCAAGCTGAAGAAAATGAACTAAAATCACCTTAAATAAGTTGTCTTTTGTGGTCTTGATTCTTTAAGCTTGCCGCCCTCGCCATCTGTGTATCTTGCAATTTGAGCAGTCTGAGTCATGTTAGGTCTTGGTCACCTTGGTCACTTAGTCTTAAAGCGGATTATTTTCCGCTACTGCTGGTCTCTTTCATAATAGGACCTGAAATAGCTCGTTCAGTTTGTTGAAATCTGCTCTTTCAGGACTTCTAGTGGCTATAATTAGAGTATAGTGCAGGTTGACAGTTTACATAACGATAAAAAAGGAAAATCCTATCAAGTGAAAATATCTTGAATGAATCTGATATTTTACTAATGCTTGAAATTGTGGAGTTCTGCTGGCAGATTTTGCAGGCTTCTAGAAATAAATTGAATTATCTGCCAATAGAATAAATCTCTTTCAAGCTTAAATTGAATCCTTTCAACAAATAGGTTTAATCTTGTATTTGTTTTATTGTAATATCATAATGAGGAACTATATGATATCACTGATAATATCATAATGAGAAGTAAATTCAATTATATTCTCATGACCAGATGTCATTCCATCATATATATGTTGTACACTGAGTTGCCAGTTTAGTATGAGTGTGTTTCGCAGCACAAATCTTCCCAGACATTTACATCCTGGCTGATGAGTTTTGAAGACTGTCTTATTGTTTATCTGAAATTCCTGAGTTTGCAATTAAAAGCATCTCTACAAATCATCCTGCCAAAAAACACACACATGTAAGACCAGGTTTAATATGATTATATGGTTATATGATACATAACTTGTGTTTATTCTTTTGCACTATTGAATCATTTAGTTGGATAACACGAGTGTCAATGCAGCAAGGCAGGCAATGTAGTAATAGGCCTGACCTGTTAATAACTTACAGCCTATTTGGGACAGCTCACCACCCAGCAACAGTATTTTTTTTCCTGTTTGATCTACCCGTTTTTCTCTTATTCTGTTTTACTGGTGAATTATAAGGAAGCATTTGTGAGTGTGTGACTAATAGTCAGCTAAATTGTTTCCTGTAATGTCAAACATGTCAGCCCCTTGCTAACAAGCTAGGGCTTGTAGAGTCTGGAAGACTCCATCCAAGGGAATGTAACTCTAGCCTATGTGTGTACGCTCACCACGCCAAATCATTTGTTCTCCAGATACAAGGGCTTTCTTTTGGTTTATGCTAGTCTTCACACAAGCTAAAATTACATTTTAGTTCAAGTGACTGACAAATGTTAAGGCATTAATCATTTTAATGAATTTGCCCCAGCATGTTACTCTTCTGCGTTAAATTTTCCATACGCATCATACTTCTTAGATCTAAGGCTAGAGTAGTTTTAGGAACTCTGTCTTCATTGACTTTAATAATTATCTGTTTGTGCCGCACTATTCGTGATCTGCAGAGTTTGTCTCTGAATTCATTCATAGTTTTTCTACGAATTTTCATATATTATGTTTTGCTGGGAAAGCGATTACAGCGCCATAGATACATGTGAGTGATCAAATACACTGACTCCCTTGGTATAATGATGACAGCTTTGTCTGTTCTTCCTGAATATTCTGACTGTAGCCAGTCAATGGAGTGTTCAGGATGAATGCTTCGTAACATGCATAATTTCCTGTGTGTATGTGAACGATTTCTCATAAGCTGAAGTACAAAGATTGATACATATGGTCATATGGTCCCCCTATAAGTACGATCGGTAGAGCCTGTGACAGTTGATCTGCGTGCGTCAAAGAGCAGAGTAGACAATGCCTCAGCAGTTGTAGTGAGTCTACATTGATCAGACCATGGGAGATGAAGGGGGAGGGGGTGCAAGGCATCGAAGAGAGAAGCAACCCCAAGGAGAGGTGAGAAAAGGTCCTTTTTGGCAGAATCTGTTTTGTCTAGAGTTGGTCAAGCACAACTACAAAGATGTTGCAGGGGTACTGCCTTTGAAAGTTTCCAAAGAAAATGATTGTTGGATAAACCGCCCCCAAATCGCCTCTCTCTGGCAAACGGAGGGAGCATGACCTCTGACCCTTCGTATCAAAGTACATGGAGACTCACCCCTCTATGCTGTCCCAACCCCACCCGTCGCAATTTCACCCCCATTGCTCCACCCCACTCAAACACAAAAAAGAGAAAGAGGGGAAAAATCCTGAAATTCGTGTCTTTCATTCTTCCTTTCCCCCCTTTTTCTCTTTCTCGCGCGCTCTCTCTCTCTCTCTCTGTCGCTTTCTCAAGTCTAGTAGAGCGAGCTGTGTCTTAGGAGTCAAGAATTCAATTAGTTTAAAAAAAAAAAAAGCAAGTGAAAGAAGGCTGCAACAATAAAGCGATAACGGACAGAATGTGCGTTCCCACATGTTAAATACAGGGCGCTTACTACTGAAAGCACTGCATGGGAGCTATAGCCCCTGACTGCAGGTGGTGTCCTGAATAATTGCAGTCAATATGCCCCTTCTATGCAGGCTTTGCAGAAGCAGATCATTAGACACATGCCACATACAGGTGTTCCCTGGGTGCATTTGCGATGGAAACTTCTGGTACTCGCTAAAAAGCATTTTTCCCTTGCATGCTGTGTGGTGAGTATTTATACTCCTGTAGGTTCCTTTTTTTTTTTTTGCGTACGGACTGCCGATACACACAGTAGCACAAAACATTTGTAAATAAGTAATCTCTGTAATGACGAGAGTGGTTCCAAATGATCATTTTATCTGCTTTTTAATAGTTGTTTGACAGAGAACATTTATGTTTCGTTAATCTCAATTGCTTCTCAACAGAATGCCAACAGTGTGACTAAACAGACGTGATTCTTCCAGGGCTTCCTGCAGCTCCAAATGGGAAGAACCATTCAAAAAATGTGATTGTAAATTCTGGAGGGAAATGACAGTTCTAGCAAAAGTGGCTTGGTAATTCTTCCCAAGCACTGCAGACTTTTGCAGTGCACCTTGCATGTGTCGTAATAAGACATAATGAGTCAGGTGACTAATGGCCTGCAGCAGTAACGACAGTGGGCCGCTGAGCTTCTCATGAATTTTCTGTTGTATTTTGTCCAAATTGATCTGGGGATGTTCCACCCAGCTAAGCAAAAGGCGGTGTGTGGAATGTTCCTCTGACCTCAGACGCAGGGGACATGAACAGAAAGCCAAAAGGTCTGTGAACTCGGGTGTGAGTTGAAGTGGGGGGGAGAGGGCGGGAGCGCAGACACAGGGAGAGCGAGAGAGAGAATGAGCGAGGGAGACCTCTTCTATTGTCCTTTTCAGAGCGATATAAATACATCATAACCCTTTTCAATTCAAACATATT
Organism: Notoglanidium macrostoma; assembly: GCA_030068235.1. Taxonomy (NCBI): domain Eukaryota; kingdom Metazoa; phylum Chordata; class Actinopteri; order Siluriformes; family Auchenoglanididae; genus Notoglanidium; species Notoglanidium macrostoma. Next base: position 12,084,644 of record JAQQZR010000038.1, read on the forward strand.
TAGGGGCCTGAGATGAAAGCACTTTTACAAACTAGATACATCCCTTCTTACAAAGCCAGGGGTCAACCATAACAAATGAACAACCTCCTCCGGGCCCAAAGCTATCCCACTTAAAAGACACTCTGATGTGCTGGGCTTACACTCGCTGTGAACCTCATTTGTACCTCTGTGTTACTCGCCATTCACAGGGGCTGAGATATAATTTTATATTATGCGTTTTTAAAAAGTATATACACTGACTCAGAAATGTAGAATTTGGTTAAAATAACTTTCTAGGGTTCAGTCTTCAGATCAAACTTTTTTTTTTGCTAGTGTTTTATATATTCCTTAATTAAAGTTTGTTATTATTAAGCTATATTTGCAGTGTGTATGTTTTAGAAATTTTAAATTATTGTAATAATTTTTTCTTGTTTTCCATTTTCAAATTGATCAGCCGTTTACAAGTTTTTGTTGGCAGGGTATATAAAATATAACAGACAGTTTGTGGCATCCAGCTCTTCGAATCAGTATCAGCCAACATAACATACTCATTGTATGGAAATGCTGATAGATCTGAAAATGCCCATTATCATTCCATACTGCTCTCATTTATCAAGACAGTAACTGTCTGTATTAACGTCAGTATAGTGTCTCAGTTAAAGATGCATCAAGATGTTTCTCTTTTTTACTTATTTATTTATTTATTTATTTTTTTAAATAATCTTTTTGGTTGTTGGTGTCTATAGCACATCTCTAGATGAGATCATAGCCAGCAAAAAGTCCACATAAGTCCATCTATGTTGCCATTTAAGGACACTCCAAAAATAATTTGTCTATAAAGTAAAATTAGGAATATTACAAAATGACCTCTTTGAGTCAGAAGTCAGTTTTACAAAGTGAAATTTTTTGTCGTTGCTTAAGCAATATTCTTGACCTAATATGAAGACTCGGTTATGTTGCTTTGGCCCTAACAATGTTGTTACTGTTGGAGTTCTTCTCTCAGCAGGGGCTGGATTAAAGTTTGTGTGACCCCAGCACTAATTTCATGCTACACAGTTCCACGAATAATGATGTCAGCTGATTAGGTTACCAAAATGGTTGTGTTAGCAGTGAACCCCTGACATGTTCTAATGATCCTCAGGGGCACTGTGTTTGCTGGGTGAGGGGAGTAGTTGGGGTTTGCAGGTCATTTGAGGGGGAAGCACGGGCCACGCTGGTGATGTCGACTGCGCCGATCCAGTCCTCGATTCAAAGGGGCATGGGCAGTTATGAGGTCGAAATGGGTTTTGGAGGGGAGGGCACGTTATGCGAAATGGAGGCTTTGACCTTTTACAGCTATAATATCGCTAGGACTTCTTTTCATAGCAATCAGAAGTCTGGACGACAAAACTGTGTTTAATCTTAGTGTCACGTTTTTGCCTCATTCATTTTCTCTTGTGTTTTTTTTCCCCTCTTCAATCAGACGCAGTGAGGGGTGAGTAATTGAAGTAATAGAGAGTAATAAGGGCTGGGAAGAGAGAGCTTGGCTTTGCCCCTATTGTATCTTGTGTCACACAGGTTCAGAGGTCATGCAGCCTGCATATTCTATTAGGACACACAGCCTTCATTGGGGCAAATGAGTTTACCCAACAGTAATTAAAATGCCAGCACTGGCCCAGCACGCTGAATATGGTTGATGGGCCACTGCTAACTGGGTTGACAGCTGCCATGACTGTCTTTGCCAATAGGCTTGGGCCCTCAGTGAAGAAACTAGCCAAAGCCATCAGAAGCAGGAACGCCTGTTCCTGCTCTTCTACTAGCAGTGTCTGTTTTTTCCTCCCGTACATGGCTTTCATATTATTTAATTGATTAGTAATAACTTAGAATGAGTGTGGTGCCTGTTATTTTATTTTTTTCCACAGGTCACCCAATTTCTTCTTATGTCTCTTTTTCAGAAAAGTGGGTTTTTTTTGTTTGTTTGAAAAGTGCAAATGTTTTAGAATGTTCTTCTTTCTATTAACAGGTTCTTGGCCTTGTCCTTGGTGTAAAAGTTGACCTTCAATCCTGAATCATCTTTCTCTCTCTCTCTCTCTGTCTCTCTCGCTCTCTTCAAATCTTACTGGTTGTGGTTTAGGGTCACTGTCCCTCATTCTGTTTTTGTGCTCAGGGTTTAGAGTTGGACCCCAGGCTCTAGAGAGCTTATTCACACAGGCTGGTTGTTAATTTGAGGCCACACTGGTATTCCATTGTGGAGTCCGGTCTTTTTTTTTTTTTTTTTTTTTTTTTGGGTGCTGGGGGCGGAGAGCCCACTGCTCGGGTGTTCTCTGGAGGTATGAAAGTATGTTAAAGAAAGAGTGAGAGTTTCAGTAAGCAGCTTTGGGATTCATTGTGTGTACCATGCTTTCAAATCTTTGTGGCCTCTCAAATCTGACACACTGTGAGTCAAAATCTATATTTGAATTGAATTTAGGCTCACACGGGGGATGCACGTATTCTGTGCGTTGTCTTTATTTAGCTAGGCATATAAGACTAAAAAGTCAATTGGGCTATGGGGGAAGAATTCATCCCAGCAGGATGCTGTAGGAATACCTGGGCACTAAAGCCACTACATTCCTGGCTGTTCTGTAGTGTGGGAGTCCTATTGTGCACCTCACCTCCACACACAATGCAGGGAGCGGTGGAGGCCTGGAGCCTCACCTGCCAATCCCAGCTGTCCAGGAGGGCTCTAATCCCTAACTATCAAGCAGGTCAAAAGCATGGAGCACACACATGCACTCACACCCTCCTCCCTACCTGTTCCAACTAATTTCAACCTGTCATCCAAATCAAAGGGGGTACCAAAGTGTTTTTGTTTCTCTTACTTAGCCACCCCCTAACAACTTGGTGAAAGAATGCACATCTTTGAACAAAGTCAACTGTCTTCCCTTACCGCTCAGCCTTTCCTCCACCTTCAGTATTCTGACATCCTGTTTGTTTGTCAAAGGTTTTATCAGTTATGTGTTGGCAAGGACAGATGATAAAGCGATAAAGTGATGCTCAAAGCTCTTAACCACAAAAAAATGTAACTGTATAAATGCACTATATTTCTTATAGCCTATTGATTTGCTTCTTATGTAATGACAGATTTTGCTCGATACATATGGATATGTGACTTACTGACAGTCTGTGCCTGAATATATACCTGGATAATATTAATCCGTTAATAAAAACTTGTTTATGTATCTCTCTCAACAGCACCTTTGTGACTGGAACAGCATGTTGTGAAAACTTTGCCCCTCTTCGGATATGGGACACAGAAAGGTAGCTGCCACCTCAACACTTCATCCCGATCATATCATATTTGTCCATATATTACTGCTTAAGCTTCTGTCTGTACACATTTCTTTTTGAATATGTTGTGTGTAAATACATTGTGTTTTTTTTGCAGCCTGAAAAAAGCACTGACTGTTCAGTCTCAACACCCTTTACTGCTTGTCAGTATAATTAATAACACAAGCAAATGTATGATAATGATAGTTGTAGTTCATAAGCGTCTGAGTACCTTACTGGACTTTTTGTGAAGTTCAAAGCTGACTTCAAAATTCCTATCATGAAAGGCCTGGCTTAAACCTGATACAACCTGACTGGCTTCTGTAATTCCCCTGCTTTACCTGCAGAATTCAGCCTGCTTACACATTGTCAGTCCAGGGGAGGAAAAATTAAGAAGGGAGAAAAAAAAAATGCTAGGTTCCGGCACCAAATGACAAGGAAATTCGAGAAAGGTTGCTGGGAAGGAGGAGGGGCGATTCACCATGTATATCCCTGGGAATCACATTTTACAAAAGAGGAGGAGAAATAGAAAATTTGGTCAGGATTTAGATGGGCAAAGGCTGGGGCTGAGGTTTGATCTGTGAAGTGTGGATAGGTAGTGTCAGGCTGATGGCCCTGTAAACAGGCAAATTTTACTTCTGAATTATGGAAGCTGAAAGTCAGCTTGCTCATCACTGCTATGGAAACCATTTTACATTGCAGTCATAGATGTGACAGCCATAATGCTAAGACAATAAACATGCTTTTCATGCACTGTTGTTGATATTTTCTTTTTTCATTTGTTTGAATAGACTGTAAGGGGCTTTTCTTGGTAGGTACTTTTTATTATATTTTCTGTTGTGAAACATGGTCTCAGTAGCATTGCATGACCTGTCTCACAATGTGTTGTATTCTCTTTCTTCTCATCTTTGTGCTGCCACATTCAGGTTAGATGTGTCCTGCCCTAATGTGTTCCTGTCTGGTAATCAGGTGCACCTTGTGCAGAGCACAAAGCCGCCAGTCACAGGGGGTCGAAGAAACAGCCATGAGCGAAGGGGCGGTGGAATGGGGGCTCTGTGTGCGTGTGTGTCCCTTTTTTTTTTTTTTTTTTTTTTTTAGACGTTTCCCAGACAGACCACCAGCATATTCTTCAGACAGGCGCTACCAACATGAAACAACACATTAGGATGGCAACAGTATTGGTGATAAAGGCAGACATCAGATCATAAACACTATTAAGGTGTTGGGAGCAACACATATAGGTGATGATTATCTAAACAGCACAGCTGTCTGCTGTCATTTTAAAGCAGTAAACATATTTATTTATGCATTTGTGTATGATTCATTTATCAGTGTAATAAATGTATTTATTAGTTCTTTAGTTAGGTCTTATGGAAAAAGGTATCAGCACTTTTTTTTTTAAGAGCATAGCCCATCATTGCCAAAAGGCCTGCATGCTTTTTCTACTCGTTATAAATAATCAAAGTGTTGTGCGGAAATCGTGTTTGCAGGGCAATTACAACGATGAGAGATCTTGTATTCCCATCTTTTGTTTATCTGGTTACCTCAAGAACCACTTTAGTATAATGACAAGTGTCCCTGACATTTTTCACAAAAGATGGGGGCACCTTTTTGAACACTGCATGTTGACTGGAAAGGAGAATAATAGAGGAGACATGTACAGGCCAAGATCTCTCACACCCTCATGTCTCAGCAGCACAGCTGACCAGCTGGTAGGGAAACAGACTGAGGAGAATCAGTAAGCAACACAGCATTCAGATGGCGGAGAATAGATTCTGCGATCAGTTACTTTATAGGCCTTTTTTGTCTATTCAAAATTAATGAACAAATGCATGTGGGCATGTTCACATTACAAAATAAACTAATTAGCGGGAAACAATGTTCTATGATCATGTTCTGTAATCACACTTGATCATAAATGTGTTTTTATGGTTCACATCTTTCTTGGTTGTGTGCATGGTCCAGAGGTCTGTGATCACCCCGAGTCCCACACAAGTGGTGCTTTAAAGGCACCCCTAACTTTTCACGAGGCCATCGGTCATGGATAAACAGAGAGAAAAGCCATCAAAGAGCCATACAATTGCACTGAAATTCCTCACATTCTTCCCTGAAAGAGAGGGTTAAATGTCTGGATCTGGCAGGAGCTGTGTTTTACAAATTGCAATCTCATTGTTTTTTAAGAGAACGCGTGTGACATTTAAAAGTCTCCATTGTCCAGCCCCCTGACATTCCATGCTGGGCTTTTTTTTTTTTTTTTTTCCCCTTTCCTTCTTTTCGCTCTCTCTTGGCTTGCGGTTATTTCAACTCTCGGCTAAATTGGTTGACGAGCAGACGGTGCAATGCTATTTCTGTTTGTTTTAGGCACTGAAAACCCCAGCAGGGTTCTTTATGTACCTGTCTCACATCCTTTCAGGGCACTGACTGTTTCCCATAGCTTCCCTGTGCCAGTTTACCCTCTATACTTAACCTTACAAGAGCATCAATGGAAAATTACATTTTCTGTGGCTCCAATACCCAAAGAAATGCCCTTAGCCTCTCCCTTTTTTAAAATCCATCAATTTATTCGAGGTCCCTTTTATAAGGTGTGTGTGTGTGTGTGTGTGGCCCAAATGGCTACAGAGAAAATAAGGACTGCTGAAGAGACCAGCCCCTTCATATTGCTTCATTCTCTGAGACCATAACTCACAACTAATCACTAACACATGTCATCCTTTATAGCCCAGAATTATTATTTAACAGATTTTCAACCATATCAGGACATAAAAATAGATAGACTGCTTGTCCCCTTGTTTTATTATGCTCTTCTAGGCACATCCAGAAATGTGTAGCATTAATGCCCATAGAAACAAAATGAATCAGAAGAACTCCTGGTCAAAATAAGATCCATGCATTTACAAGTATCAATCCTTTTTACTAAAATATAAGTGAGAATTGGTGCTTTGCAGCTCTGACTTTAATGTATCCAGGGATCAAAGAGGATTAGATTAGGTTGAGGTCAGGAGCCTCCAAGGAGTGATTTAAACAAGCCTAGAGTATAAAGCATTTTCCCTCTAGTTTGTCTTGCTGCATTTGGTGGTAATTTCGTCTGTGATCACTTTAACAGGTTGCATATCTCAAATGCCCGTAACTGGTCTATGTGTGACCTCTTAACTCCCCCACATGTTTAGGCATTAGACATCTCCCTCAGCAAGCAGCACAAAGCAGCAAAATAAGACATGATAAAGTCTTAATCCTTTCTGCTCTATGTTTATGCTTATTCAGAGAAGCTCCATGTCTTTACGCACTCTCGTTATTAAAGTGCATGAGGGAAAGAAGACTACTCTGTGTTATTCCACCCTCAAATAAAAATTACTTTATCTTATTGCTGTATAAGATAACCACGAAAACCATTGTGCATAGCCCGCTATCATTTCTGATTCTATTGTCTTTCTGTGGAGCCTCTGTAATACAAACTAATACTCATTTTTCCTGAAGTTTCTATAGTGTTAGCTTTGTAAAATACCTTCATAGAATATGAGCAGCCTTGCTACTTATATAGCAGAATTAGTTTGACCTGTGCTTTTCAACATGCTAAAGCCCTTCTTTCATAATCAAAAGCACCCTTTTAGTCAAATTCCCATTCTTCCCTGTCATCATACAGCTAGAGACAGGTATGGTTTCACCTGACATCTCCAGAGCTTTCAGAGCTTGCCTGACATACTTTGTGATGCTGTCAGATCAGACACTGGGCCGGCTGTAGAGAGAACAAGGCTGGCCGCCATGCAGATGCAGCAATTTGAAAGATTACACGGTTATCCTCCATCCTGTAATCTTCATAGGTCCTCTCAAGGGGAAAAAAATGGCACACATAAAACCTGTGACCTAACAATTTAAGAATCCTGGTGTTTGCTCCTCTACATGTTACAGTGCTATTACTGGCTTTAAAATCAGAGCACAGATGTGAGGACTTCTTTTACGACGCTTGTTTTTCTCGCTTCACGCTTTGACATTTGCAGAGGGCCAGGCAGACACCGGATGTGCTGTATTGACATGAGTTTACACATTATTCCTAACCAATCCATAAAAACATGTGAGGCGAAGCACTGTAATGAGAAGTTGTTTTTTTGTCAAGACCAATTGACTGTTTCCATTGTTCAGTACTCTATCTACAGCTGTAGGTAGTCGATAAGCTGCTGTTTTAGCAGTAAGGGGTAAATGATGAGTTCTTGCTTAACATAGACACCCATGGGCCAAAGGGGTAGTTTGGCCCACCAGGGGTATTGCCTTTAGTTCTGGAGGCCTATCTTTTAAAAAGCCTGCGTCTAATAAGACCCCCCCCTTGTCCTCTGGAGCGAAGGTTGGGGATTACCAGTCTGCCCTTGGTGAACAAGCTCACAGGAGACCCCAAACGTGGGGGGTGGTCGCTATGGCCATTGGACTCCTCTAAATAGTTGCTAGGGACCAGGTATCAAAGGTCCACAAGTCGCACACAGTCACGGTCATGAAGGGAATTAAACGGCAACAATGAAATTGTTATTCTACAATAATCTGGCTTCTGCAGTGTGGGTCGGGGAGGCGAGGAGGGCGCAGCGGGCCTGTTCAGCCTGTGATCATAGGAGCGTGGTGCTAACATGGGCATCCCCCCTCCTCGATCTCTCCTTCTCCTGCTCAGACCCTCTCTTCTCTCTGTCCTCCTTTTTTGCTCCCATACACATCTAAGAATGGAGCCCAGCACTGGTCGTAATCTGCTTTCTCAGCCCATTCAGCTAGGTGTTTACTTTTTTCCTCCATCTCCTAGGATTTTAGTTATCCTTTGTGTGGTCTATGAATGATGGGAATATGGGAATATAGTGGGATTTAGAGGTAATTAACTGGGCAAATTAAGGCATTTGGTCTGAAATGACAACTCATGGATTGGTCACACTAACCTACCAACTGAGACATAAGATCTTGAGACAACCTTATGAGTGTATCTAATACATTGTACAATCACTGAGGTGTTAAATAACCTCTCGTTCCAAACCACTCTTTTTAAACAACTTGCTTTTGGCCTAGAGCAAGCACACTGGATTTACTCTCCCGTGTCAACTTTGAAGCCGGTCCCTGTAATTTTTTGATGCCTGCAATTTCTTTCATGATGTTTGATGAAGAATAGTCTATAACTTATCTTGTGTTGTCTTCTCCTCACTCTCCCACAGGTGTGACCTGGTGACGTGTCTTGGCACAAAGTTCCGCAGAGGCGCAGGTGTGTTGGATATTGTGTATGAGTCTCCCTTCCAGCTCCTCACCTGTGGATATGACACCTTCATCCGCTACTGGGATCTGCGTGTCTGCTCCAGGTACGTGAGGTGGAAGGAGAAGGGGATCTCCCCTGTCCTGAAAGCGGAGTGTTATGAGGTGTCAGTGTACCATTGTATGACATTTTGCATGCCAGAATGCTAAGCACTACTTCTCATGCACTGCATGGTGGATGTGCGGATTGAATTGAACTCGGAGTGAATTGTGCCGTCAGCATAACCCAGCTTGTCTGCACAGAGTAATAAAGTTAGTTAGTGAATCTCTCTCTGAGAGCTTGTGAGGAAGATTAGTGTTCTCAGTTAATCTAATAAGCCCTCCTGTGCATAGAGCACCATTTAGACAAAAAAGGAGCCAAGCCTGAGACTCCTCTTGGCTCGGTGGACACTATTGTTCCTGCGGGCTGCTGAAAGGGACCCCCTCTTTAAGACGGACTCTGACTGTAGGACTCTGACCCACCCAGGTCTGCACCACTCGGTGGCCATATTGATGCGGTGCTGTGCATCTCCAGGGCAACGGGGCGAGCTCAAGGGATCAGTGAGCCGCCTGTGAGGCAGACTGGGCCTCTATGTCGGGCCATGGCAGGGGACACACCCACACACAATCGCATATGGGCAGTCATGTAACACAAATCAGAGGTGATTGAAAGAGGCCCTGGAGAGTTCGGGGAGGCGCAAATGTCCCCTCTTAAGATATCAATAATTCACAGTGTGACCAGTCAGGGGCCAGTATGTGGTCAGTCCTCAGGCAGAGTGATTAGTCATGTGAAAGTTGTTCTCATTACTAGAAATGGGATAGTTAATACACACTGGGTGAAATGCTAGTGACAGGTGTGAGTGTGAAACGAACTGTGACAACCATTGTCACCGACATTACGCTAATTGTTTTTCCTGAAAAAGAACTTCACTCCTACTTGCTTCTGTCCATTTACATTTATAGCATTTGGCAGAGACCATTATCCAAAGAAGTTGTATACACAGGGGGCTATAAACCTGAGGTTGCCGTTTCCTCCATTGAAGCTATGGTCAGAATGTTCTTATTTGTTTACACCACAGGAAAAAGAGGTTGAGAGAAATTAAAATCATTTGCATTAAAAGTGTACGCATGTGTGTGCACACGTGAGTACTGGAGAGAGTCCAGACATCTTAGCTCATCTTATCACAAGGATACAGTTACAGTGGTTTTAGTCCTGCACTGAAGAAACAGTGAAGTGTGAGACGAACTATAGTGTCAGTCAGTATAGGGTATAAGCGTATAAGCAATGTAACATTTTGACTGCACATCATTTAGACAAACTCTACACCAGAGTATACCAGGTTAACCAGGTAACCAGAGTAAGTTGCTCTCATTAACAGGAAGAGTGTGATGGAGTGGGAGGAGCCTCATGATAATGCACTTTACTGTATGAAGACCGATAAGAATTATTTGATCGCCAGCGGTTCCTCCTACTATGGGGTGGTGCGTCTGTGGGACAAACGGCAAACCCGCTGTCTGCAGGTGAGTGTGTGTGCGAGACTTTCACACTTTTACTTAATTTGTCTATATATAGTGAAATGTGATATGTGTAGTGCTTCTGTTCAGCCCTCTTTAATGTCCCAGTGTGTTTAACGTTCCAGATGTTCCAGCTCTCCACCACCACCAGTAGCCCAGTGTACAGCCTGTGCTTCAATGCCATACACCTGTACGCCGCCCTCGATTCAGCCCTCTACTCACTGGACTTTAGAACCTCAGCGCCCAGGAAAAAGAGATAAAACAGCTCACTCACAACACAATCACACACACACACACACATGCACTCACGCACACTCACAGTTACATGTGCCTTGGCTTTTAAGTCCACATTACAACACCTTTTCCCTCCAGCTCTGACATGGAGCCTTTGACCTTTTTCCCTTCCAAAACCTCAGCTTAGAACTTCAGGAACCCCATTAAAATATCTGTACCCAGTGTGGCCTTGGATTGGTGCCACAGATAGTAGCAGATAGTTGTCATTTCTCCACTAATCTGTGTCACTGGCTGTGGAGAGGAGCAAAGCGAGCAGGGTTCATGACCCTCTGTGACCTGAGCTTTAACGGATTTAACACATTGCCAGTGACCTGTGGGATTATAAAACAAACACTGCTCAGAGCTGCCCAAACACCCCATGGGTATGCTGAAGCATATACAGTACATTTTTGTCCTGCTGGGCATGTATGATAATAATTAACTGTTCATTTATTTCCTAAAAAAAAAAATTAAGTTCAATCAGTTGACTTGGCTCTATGCATTTTGGATTTCTTCTGGTGACAGTTAAAAGATGTGAAGGGGTTGCTTTTATTCAGCAATTGTTCTGTATAGATACCACTTTAGGCAAATAAATATTTTATACTGTATGCACATTTCATATGTCCTTAGGTCTTTGGATCGGAGTCTTTCAGCATGCCAAAGAGTTTCATTTTGAGAGGTTTTTAAATGTAATTATTACACATAGTACTAAGTACAATTAACGTTCGATTTTAGCTCTGTTTAAATATAGCACAGTTTAAATTTAAATGTATTTTTACAGTCTAGTCTAAGGTTTTGAAAGAATGTAATAGTATTAGTCCTAAGTTATATCCTAAGATTTCCTATGTGAATTACAAAATATCAGAGATCAGGTTGGATAAGGTGCATGCTTGCGTTCCTCTCTGCTGCTAATGCATGTTTTTTTTGTGAGTTGTAATATATATGTTTTGAAACTTTTAACACTGAATGGGCTCGAGAGCTTCAAAGGAAATGACTCACCCTGTTGTAACATGCAAGCTGAGAGAGTACACTGAAAACTCAGAAATGCTGCCGTTGAATGTGTTAAGAAGGCTTTTCGGGGCTACTTGTTAGGTTTTGCTCTGAATATTTCATCCCTTACACATCAGAAAGCTTAAAGACCTCTGTTTTGTTGAAAAGAAAGCGATCGTTCTTGCAGCAGTCTTAATGCCTGTGTGTGGCCGTGGGATCTCTGGTGGTCATGATGTTCGAGCACAGACATCTGCCGGAGGGGAAGAAGACAGAGTGAGTGCAAGTGTCTTCTCAACGTGTGCTAAATGCTGTTTTACATTGCACTAGTGTCTGAGTGAATGACCATTTAGAGGGAGCGAGCAGGGGCCTGCACTGACATGGTTAATTCACAGACCTTCCCAAAACAAACGTCTCTTTCCTTTAATGTTAAAGCCCCTGGATTTGACCTGACAGAGGATCACATTGGAAAGGTGTTGCCCCTTAACACTCTACTCCGGTCTTCTTTCTCTCCCAGGTTGCTGTGGAAAACCTCAAACGTGAGTCAGACCTTAAATAAATAACATCAAAGTCTCAACGAAATGATGTTCCACGGAAACACTGTCAGTGGAAAACCCACAGAAAGCATACATCAAGACAATGAGATAAAATTCAATCCACACACTGATACAGTGTTTATGAACATTTAATGTATATTTATTTTGTGCAGTCTTGAGAGTCAGGATCTTTTTGATACTGGAAAATGTTCATGCATGTGTTCTTCACCTAAATATGCTACAGAGCCAGGTTAACTGCTGTTACGCATCTAAATACTATATCCAAAAACCTGAAGAGCTGGTTTATAGATTAGTAGCAAAGGGATGCTTAGTGTTGGAAATGCATTGGGGGTGTAATTTATGGACAATGATGGAATAAATGAGGTCATATTCAAACTGGGACAATCCATTAGCTGATTTTCCCATTTAACATAAAAGGTATGTCTACACCTCAGTGAAGGGACTGTACAGTAATGCAGGAAATATGGCCTCTTGGGACATGAAACAGCGGTCAGTTAAATAAATAATAATCTGCTACTTTTGGGCTTAGATGGAAATGAGTACTCATGCCCATGTTTCTCATTAGTAACAACTTGGATTTACCTGGAAATTCAGAATCAGAAATGACTGTTTTCATAACCTCGATTTCTTTTTTTTTTTTTTTGCCCCCCATTGTACCCTACTGCTTGACTACAGCCACCTCTCTGACCTTTTCACTGTTCTCTCCTGTCCTCTGTCATGTGTCCATTTCCATATTTTCACAAAGCAGTGTAGCCGAATCAGCCTTTTAAGATAAAGTGAAAGTGATTAGCATAGATTTCACATATCATGGATTCAGGCATGTAAATATAGTGCATGTGTTTTTATTTCACGTGATTTTTACACTTGATTCATTTTTCTCATGTAATGTCTCGTATAGTCTATTTATTAACGTGGTTTTATTTTTAAGATGAGTAAGTAGGCTAACTCTTCACATGATATGTTTATTTGAATTCACATGTACGTATCAGGATAGGTTAAGCTCATATTCCGATCATATTCAGATAATCACTTGTGCAAAAACTTATGATCACGTGGAATTTGAGAGCGGGACATTCACTATCTTAGTGAATATAAAGCAATTATGCACGTTTTAAGTGTCACGTAAAGAGTACGAGGATAAACCTGAAGTCGATTACACACAAGGTCAGCTGCTGGAGGGCCTGTAAAGGAACCAGGCTGAGCAACCACCTACTATTCTTTATAGGGGAAGTCACAGAAATGGAATTGTTTTCTTTTAATCGATTTAAAATGTTTGCAATACAAACAGCATTCATCTGTAATTTGCTGTGACTTGAATAACTAAGATGGGGGGGTGGAGGAATTAATGCATTTAGGTGTAAATTGTGTCATGTGACATCACTTATTCCCAATCTCTGATACAACACACTAATAAAACACCAGCAAGAAAGCAGGACGTATGCACTGTGTAAATGCGCACCGTCTCCATTCTCTCCAGGAGAGAGAAGAGCAGTAAGGGGATCACTGCTCTTCCCTCTCCCTCTCCTGCATCTACTGTGTTGTTCCTGACATTTAGACTGCTATCTACAGGCGAGACATCCCAGTTTAAATCGTTATTGGGCAGAGTGAAAGGAGTCGCACACAAATTTGGCTATAAAGGTCTGAGTAAAATTCATCAGCCTTGAATCATATCAGGATGTAATAGGTTTTGCCAGTAGGCAATTTGGACTATTTTCAAATAAGCGTTTGAAAAGGAGCCGCAAAGATTTACCCACAACACCTGTAGAGAGGCTCAGCTGGATTAAGGAGACAAAAGTATTTCTATGTTTAATCACAGAACATATCATGACTTCTTTACTGGATGTTAACAGGAACAGGACATACAATGTCAGTCATGTGACCAGAAACAAAAGTCTGCGTTTAAAACGTAGGCCTACGTAGAACTCAACTTGAAGATATCTCAACAGTTAAGCTATACAAGACAATGGATTACTTAATTAAGATGAATTTGTGAAACCTTATAGACTTAAATGTCCAAAACGACGTCACGTCCTGTAAGAGTCTGTCGTTTAATACCTTTCTTTGTCGTTGGGGGGGAAAAATCAAACAAACAAAACAGTTGCGTTGGGTCACGTTTAGGCTTAACTTTCCATTAAGACGTCTATGTTTATCACATACTTTCATGCATTTGTCTTCGCCACCTGATGCAGGTGACAAAAACCTATAGGCTATAGGGGCCTTGAAGGTGAAGGTCTGAAGGATTAGGCTGTGTGGCACATTATGTGGGACCTATTTGGACATCCTCAGCCATGCACACAAATACATCATTCACTACAATATATACCTTATTTTCAGTCATTATTTCTCTCTTCTTAAAAGCATAGAACTTTTCATAATATGTATCTGCATGTCACCTTCTGTTTTATTTTGGCATGAGTAATTGCCTCACTTTCATTAGGCCTTTCTGTACAATCTCTTTTAATCAGAGATAATATGTTAAATATAAACTAGTACAGAGACACACAAATCTGTTTAGCACTTCTGAAATACCCCACCACAATAAGCCAATTTCCCCCATTTAAAAACAGCTGTGTATTTCAAGTACACATCCGGTACTAAAGGTACTTTGGTCTGTTCATCTGTCCTGAAAGATTTAGAAAATTCAGTATTCCAAGTGGAGAACAATTAGAAGGCCAGAAATGTTAACTATCCAAAAGCACATAGGGACTTTTTTTTTTTTTTTTTCTAAAGGTGAATGATGCATCTGACTAGGCGTTCCTCTTCAGTGTGTTAATTACACTGATTTCCTTGGCAGATCTTGGAGGAACAGTGGAAAGCAACTGGGCAAAGAGAAGAACGTATTTAGCAGGTGAAACCCTATCCTCCATGTTATGTTATACGTCAAAGGGGTGAACACACACTTTGCAAGCCAATTATATGGTGAGATTTCTAGAGGACACCACAATAAATTGTTCAATAAAGAGTAAAAGATATGCAAAAAGCCCAGTTTTAAGTACTTCTTAGTATAGTCCATGAAGTGCAGAGGATTGATGATGGAGTCACTATTAAACATGGAAAGTAAAGATATATGTAGCTAATTTCACACATTATTCACTTGCATACACCTGTTCTTCTCCTCAGCCACAGTGGAGAGACTGGAGGAGGTAACATGAGTGTAAGTTAAGAGTTACACCATGTTTTGCTTGGCCAAGTTCACTGGACTTAAATGAAATCAAGGACTTCCTTTCTAGAGCAGGTGACCCCTGTTTCCTACAGGACGATGCCTCTACTGAACTGCATTAACTTATGGCCACAGTATCGGGTGTCACCGTGTCTAATCACACAACCAGCAATAGACTTCAGCCCACTCATGCATCCTGGACATTGTGGTAATTTTACACAATAGTGCCATCTAAAGGTCATAAAAGAAACTTACAAGGTTTCGGAAAACTTCCAGAAGAGTGAGATCCTACACACCAATCATTCACCTAGAAATATATTTTTTATTTTTTCACAGTCTTAAGTGCTGTAAAACTGCACTGTAAATATAATTCACAGCATATCTGTATGAAGTAGCATACTTTACTTCCAACATTATGTTCAGGGCTGGTTTTCAAGGTACTTGCTGCTGTATATTTAAGCTGATCGGGTAAGAGCAGCCTATATACAGTATAAATGAGTTATGTTTATCTATTTTCTTTTTTCTACCATTACATGCATCACATAATGTATTATTGTTAAGTTACACTAATCCACTTCCTATGAAAAAATAAGAACATCAGAATGTATATACATATCGAAACATTTTGATTTGCTATACAGAATAGACAGTGCAAGAAGCAAATCAGTTTGATCTATCTGTCAGACTGTTCTCTTTAGATGTGATGAGGCTTGCATTATAATAGGTTTGATGCAGAGAGTAAAGAGGTGGCCCAGCTTGAGCCCACCATGCTTCTCCACCTCTCCATCTTCTCTACTGTGGGAGAAGCCCAGGAGCTGTCAATCATCTAGTAGTGTAGGACCCAAAGAATAAACGCCTTTCATACAGACCTTAGCGATTCTTCTCATGGAATCCTATCAACATTTGGTGAAAGGCAGCTCTTACCAAGAAGAGGGAGAAGAAAAAAAATTGAAGAAACTCGAACCTACTTTTCAAATCAGGCAGTAGATACCTGATTGTCACTCTAAGAGTTGGGGACTAATCCTTTTGTGTTTCTATAGGATTACTTGCGCCAGGTCCCACTCCCCTTTGGCACTGCATGGGAGAATAGACAGATTAAGGGGATTAGCTTGTATCCTCCTAACTTGTCAAGCCTGGATGTAAGAAACCATTGACTTCTCTGTTCTGAATGAGAGAAGTGCCTAAAAGGGGGGAGAAATGAAAAGCACTGAACAAGAAAAATTCCTGAAAGAACAATGTGATTTGTTTGCTTTTGTTCCTTTAAACTTGGTGGAAAGGTTCAAAGAGTCTCACCTAAGGAGCAGTAGTCCAGAGATGGAAAGAAAAATATATCTTGGGAAAGTTGGTGTGGGGCCTTTTTTTTTTTTGTCTGTCAAAATATCAGTCTACAAAACAAGTGCAAAGAAATAGCCTACGCTTGCCTTAATCATAGATTTCCACACATCATTTCACCAGAATTATTTAAACACAAATGTACAGCAAGAGCAAGAATACCTTACTTACAAAAAAAAAAAAAAAAGATTAAGTATAGAATCCTTCTTTGGCTGTTACTCTGAAGGAACTCTTAAATGTTCTGTGTGTATATAACCCTACAACAGAGTGTGTCCCCATTAGAGAGCGTTCAAAGTAGAAGCTAAGAACCCTTTGTAGAGTCTGTAAAGAACCTTGTATTAGTGTAGTCACAAAAATAAGGCATAGAGTTAGGCCTACAACTATGTATGGTACATGTACAGACAAACGTAGAATTATTGGCAGATAATAAACAACACATACGGTAACTGGCAGGGGTGTTGTCTGGTTTTATTTCAACACAATGTTTTATTTTTTCAAAACTGAATTTTATATTCATAACATTTTCTGAGAACTACTGGCTTCAAAATGATCAACACACTTTTTGTGAAACCTCACCTTAAGTGAATAACAACAGAAAAACATTTCTTCATGTAATTCTTATGAAAGTTGAATTGGAGTAAAAGCGCAGGGTCATTAATGACCCTGAACAGAGAAAGCTGACACCCAACCCTCTAATCAGAAGCACAGACCTTTAACCTCTGAGCCACCTGCTCATGTGTCCAATTCCTGGCAATTTATTTGCTCCATTTTTTAAGTGTCTATTATGGCCCCGTTGCACATAATGTTATTTTAACTGTTTATCTATGTGTTATATACATTAGATTAGGTAATAATAATGTAACCTCATATTTGATCAAAGGCAACTATGAAGTTTCTGTTTAACTGCTTCTATCTGCTGTCATACAGCCATTTTGCCTTTCTTCTTCTAGCTTGTGACTGTGGCTAGCTGCAGACTTCTAGCCTGATAAAAAGTTTTTCTCATCTCACTTTTCTAGTGATACATCACAGAACTCTGTGGCATCCACTTGGTTCCCTTTGTTAGCCTTGCATAGTCCTGTGCAAAACATGGAACACTACGTAGTCCATTGACTGAATGCAAAATGGTGTGATATGACCTTTCACAAGGTCTATCTTCAATCATCGCGTCATTAGTGGGAATCCACAAGGAGAATCTCCTCTTCATGGGTACTGCTTAGTGATGGGCTGCTGCAGGAAGTCTGTGCCACTGCTACCTTGGATCAACTGCATCTTCTCCTCGTTTTACAGTTTTTGCATTGCCCCCCCTAGTGGCATGAGTGTGGTGGTCATCTCAGAATGCTTTTCCAGTTACTTTTATAGCACAGTATGTAGGTTCCTCATGTTATTGTGGCATGTTATACATGATTCTCTCCACACTTGCCAGTTAGAAGAGGTGGCATCAAACCCAAGTTTTGTATGTAGCTGTGGTTCTATGAATTCTTTAAAATTCTGTTAGGTTCCCTTCGATTTGGAAATGGCATCAATCAATAAGAACTCTGCAAGGAGGTTCCAGGTAAATAAATACTGTGTTATACATCACTTCATGACTCTGCTTTTAATATATTTAAGTAAAGTCTAGTGAAGTGGGTTTTATTGTCATTTTTACATAACTTACATAATGTACATTGGAACAAATATTTGTTTCATTCAGGACCATGGTGCAACACAGCACACAGGACTACATAAAGTGCAAATATACAGTCTTGAGCCACCAATTTATTAGTACAAATTTTGTTATAGATATTTATTGGATGATTTCTGCATCATTGAGTCAGTACAAAAACATTTTATAATTCCAAACATTACTTTTCCAAAAAATTATTTGCATATAACATAAGAGACCACTTTTCAGACAAAAAAAACATAACAGAGGCTCCTGGGTTTTGATTCTCAGTAAATCTTACCAGCTCATTTCCTTACAAAACTGCACAACTTGTACCTGGGACTACTATTTAAAAAAAAAAAAAAAAAAGTGAAGGGTCCTCACACCAAATATCACCTTGGTTTACTTTATTAGTGTTTACTGCATGTTGTAGTATTTTTCTTTTAAGTAGAAAGATTTAATGCCATTATTTCAATGAATTCAATGAAAAATGTTATATTTTATTTTACAACCATTTATGCGATCATTCTTGAAGTTAGCCAGTAATGCCAATTTTAACATTGTGTCTTTAAAAGTTTGCTCACATTAACATGTTTATAGTTTAATGTTTATTTTTACAGTTTATCATGTAGTTATGCTGATGTCATGCCTATTATAACAAAGTACATTCTTTCAATAATTGATCAGAATATTCCCTTGTCCTTGGCATTGCATGATTGTATGCACTGTTAAGTAGAATACAGTTTCTTCTCTATGTGTCTTAACATAATATACATTACATACAAATATTTTAATGCATAATCTAAAATGATAGAAGGAGTGTTAACTAGACTTCCTATTCCTGAATCAGATTGCTCAAATTGTGTTGGTTAATTTTCCTTATACCATAGTGTTACTCATTTCTCAAATCTGAAGGTGTGGGTTCTTACAGTAGTGTTAGCTGTAATACAAATCACTAATTCATATTAATGTGCTTGCTTTAACAAAGTAATCGTTTCAGTGCATTCACAGGGACTTGGAATACATATAATCTAAGCCTAATAATATATAGATAAATATGTTGTTGTGCATTATAATAATCAGTAAGTTTTGTGCAACAAGAGCGTATTCAGGACAGAGGAAATAGCACGTTCTGGTTAATCAGGACAGTGGCAAGCTGAATAAGAAATATAGGCTTGTGAGGGAATGACTAACAGCTATAAGCTAAATGATAACAGGAACTAACTTGTCTCATGGATGTTTCACAACATTAAATGTCCCCATAAACATATAAAAATCCTGTGTTATTCACTATCCATTCATCATCTATACCGCTTATCCACAGAATCATGGGGAAGCTGGAGCCAATCTCAGCTGACTTCAGGTGAGAGACGCCCTGGGCAAGTCGCCCATCTATCCCAGGGCTAACACAGCAATGAACAGCCATTCACACTCACATTAACACCCATGACCCGTGATTCTGCCTTCAGAGCATGTGACAAGGCGGCTCTAAGAACAGCGAAGGCCAAACTGTCTTCCTGTTGCTATCATCCTGTTGCACTCGCACCCATCACGATGAAGTGCTTCGAGAGGCACCTCTCTCTGCAACTGGATCCTGGACCTCCTGACTGAGAGATCTCAGTCAGTCCGTATTGGGAACAGTATCTCCAGCACCACCACACTGAGCACTGTGGCCCCCCAGGGCTGTGTGCTCAGTCCACTACTGTTCACTCTGCTGACTCATGACAATGCAGCAATGCACAGCTCGAACCACATCATCAAGTTCGCCGATGACACGACCGTGGTGGGTCTCATCAGCAAGAACAACAAGTCAGCATACAGAGAGGAGGTGCAGCATCCTGGAGAAACGTTGTGTCGTTTCACTATGTACTGTATCATCTGTATATGGTTGAAATGACAATAAAAGCGACTTGAACTTGAACTTGATGAGCAATTTAGAGTTGCAACTTGACCTAATCTGCATGTCCTTGGACTGTCAGAGGAAACCAGAGCACCTGGAAGAAACCCAAAGAAAGAAAGTCCTCAGTCGGCTGGCAGGTTCAAACCAAGAACCTTGCTGTGATAGTGCTAACCACTGCATTACCATGCTTCCCAGTTGTTCACTAATAAATTAATAATTGCAACAGTTTACAAATTGCTGAGGTATAAGAGGAATAAAAAAAAAATTCTGTTATTGGAGAATATTGCATTTTAGGGTGGCCTACTGTGTTTAATTCCTTATTTCTCACTACATTTGATTACTTTATTACTTAGCCCTAAAACGACATAATTTCAGTTGTGGTTTCAGTCACAATGTGGAACATGTTGCGAATTTATGTATACTGTGCTTGTTTAGTGACAGACAAATAAACAAACAGCTGTGAATAGTCTGCAAAAACTCGGTTCACGTAATCATAAATAAACACTACCGACGTCAAGTTTAAAGTCTGTTTTTCTTCCCTTTAACTCATCATCTGATTTCTTTGCAATCAAGAGTAAAGTGTTTGGTTACGAAGTCACACCTTGTCCAACCTCACAGGCCGTGACAGCGACACAGCTGGTCTCAGCCTGACGTGTCAAGTAGCCAATGGCTTCACGCGCTTACTGTAACACCCGGAAGTTTCCTCTTAAACTGGCCAATGGCAAAGTAAGAAGAAGGCGGGACTTGAGAGTGTACTTTCAGAGTTGTGTGGCTAGCTAGCTAGCTGGCTAATTAGTTGACGAAATAATAATAATAATAATAAAACAAAAAAAACAACAGCAGCAGAGATGGCTCGTTTGTGAGCTAGATGTCACACCGCAGCGCAGATGTACCGACAGCCACGAGAAAGTGCGGAATGTGCGAGAGCGAATGTACAACGCTGAAAATGGGCCTGTTTCTGATGAACGCCGTGGTTGGAGCCGTGAGCTCGGGAACAGCCGAGGGAGGAATCACGGAGGTAAGCGTAGCTAAAACAACACAGCCAGTCAGCGGCAGTGTGATGAGGAGCTCGGCTTCAACTCGCCTCTGCTCTCCTCTCTCATTTCACACACTTCTCACAGTGCTGTCAGTCAGCAGGACACACCATTTTTCTTCTTTATATTTGGCACTTTGTGTCAACTTTTCTTGCCTCGAGTTATCTGACGCTGTTAATTGTTTTAAAGTTGGTGTGTGTGTGTGTGTGTGTTTTAAACAGCCGTATAAGTTTATGTAAAGAATGCTAGCTTGGCTAACAGCAGCCCTTTAATCCAGGCAAAAAGCGAGCCTAGTAAATAAAGGCTCTGAAAGGGTTTATAGTTTGATTGAGTCTCCTTTTACACATCCTAGCTTGCTAACTCGACTTCCTTGCACCTGATACGACTTATTTCTTTTGTTTAAGATATCTCAATAGGTTTCTTATGTACCTGGAAGTTTAAATTACGGTGCCTCTATTTACACGAAGCGACTCAGCAAAGTGTCATTAATATTAAGTGCAGGGATGAAGACACACAGCTCTCTTCAAAAGTAAATGTAGGCAGACCTGAGAAGCGTCTGTTATCTGGCCATGTTGGTAAACTTATCATTTTGTTACAGTCGAGGCCTAAACACTATGTACACAAATAACAGCAAGCACCTTGACTCATACCTCCACAGAGCAGGAAACAGGTAGAAATGATAGTCAGCTTTGCTTGTCTGGGGGAGAAATAAACTTGAAAATGAACTTGTTCAAACTGAAAGTGTGAGCTGCTGTAGTCCTGCTTGCCAAACTGGATTCAATAAATAGAGAAGACTGTTCAGAAAGATTTCCTGATATCTGTCATCCAGGCAGACTTAGCCAATGCTGTTTATAATGTGAAATGTTTGCTGTCCTGTTTGTCAGGTGTGAATCTTTGTGGTAAAGTAAGATTTTACCCTAAAACAACATGTTTTGATGAGACAACCTCAGGAAGCGCTCGCCTAGTGCTGCTGATTTTACTGAAACGGAGCACGCAGAAAATCAGCACATGTGTAGCCTTTGTCACTGTATTTGATGCTTTTTGAGTATGAAATAGCACTTCAAGTTTTGTATTCGTATTTCATAGGCTTTATCATACAAAAGCAAATTAACATTTTAACTGTCTCTAAAACTCGTCGTTTTGCTCCAGGGTTTACCTCGCAGTGCTTTACTTGCTTTTCAGCTGTTCTTAGCTTCTCATTTTTAACATTTTGCTCTTCTACTGATCTTGTATTCATGAAGCATGGCTGAGATTTGAATATTCTGTACACTATGAAAAGCTCTGATCTGATTGGTCAGAACAGAAGTAGGGCTGCAACTAACGATGCCTTTGATAATTGATCAACCTGGAATAATTTTTTTTTTTTTTTTTCCTTAAATATCCAAAAAACCCAAAAAGTACTTAATTTAAAAAAGTTTATTAAACTTTATCATCACTACTAAAGAACTCTTAAGAACTAGGCTTGGTTAATTAAATAACAGGTCGTTTTCTGCATTTGTCAAATAATCAGCATTTGTCATGCAAATGAAACACCTAGTGTAATGCTTGCTGAGCTTGTTTCTGTAACTACACTGTATGGTCTAAAGTTTGCACACACCTGACCATCACACCCATATGTAGTTCCACGAACTGTTGTCATAAATTTTGAAGCACACAATTGTATAGGATGTCTTTGTATGCCGTAGCATTCAGGTTCCCTTTGCTGGACTGAGGCTGTGTTCACACTGACTCAAATCTGATTTTGTTTTCCGTAATGTGACATCTTTTTAGGGCTGTGTAAACACACCAATCTGATTTTTTTTTAAACTCAGACGTGTCCCTTTGATGTGTAGTCCCAAGTCCACTACGTGTCTGATTCGCGGCCATGTGACGTGAACGAGAACGCTCGGATCTGTTGTTCATGTGGCTTTTTGCCTATACACATGCCCTGAGCGTTGTCATCAGCCAGAACGGTGTTCTGCCGATTTGTGCTATCTATCGAGATATGCTATGTAGCAGTTGCCTGTTAGGTTTAAAGATTTTAGGGTTAACTTTAAGCTTTAAGTCTTAGGGTTAAGGTTTAGCTTAGGGTAAGGGCTCCAGCTAAAATCGAGTTTATTCTGTTATCAGTAGCATTTATTCACTCTGCAATAGCAATATTTGTCATTTTATCAACAATGGAGGAGAGCTACAGCTGACAAACTGTTTGCGGTCATCCAGAGCAAAATGCCATGCATACGTTAGCTACTAGCGTGTCCATTTGATCGGTTTTAATACCGTGAGTCCCGTCACAAAGTTGAAGTGGAAGAACTCAAGAGGAATCTGGTGTTTAAAAAGCAGTTATGAATGCGATGGTCAGATATTCACATGCTTTTGCCATGTATTGTATTGTTTTACCAGCATTGCATGTCCTGATTTATAATATTTTGACCAGACCAGTTCAAAGTAAAGGCACAATAATTATCCATTGTCTTGTTAACAGAAACATATTCATGTTGCTTACTGGGTTTTCACGAATTGTAATTCAGTGTGTGGAATCGACTCCAAAAGTGTTGACTTGACGAGCAAGATCCGTTAAAAAATATATGTATTGTGTATGCTAAGAAAATGAAACCATGTATTTGCTTATCATTTCTAGAAATGGTTTAATTACTTGCAAGCTAATTGCTTCATATATCTTTTCTGTTGAAAGCCGAGCACTGCGTAATGCACATGCTCCATGACATGAGCTGTGTTTCGAAGTGAGAAAATGTTGGTCTTGTAAACTAGTCATTCATTCGAGACCATGTTAATTTTCAACACCTCAAGTTGTCGTACAAAGTGCCCACTTTTTGGCACAAGATAATATTTTCAGATAGGGTGACCACAGATCTCCACATGACCCTGAATGTACAATACACTTAGAAAACCAGATAAAGCAGGATCACCCAAAAGAGTACAGGCGTTACTTGGCATGGTTCAAGCAGGTAGACTGTACTTCGAATGTTTCTTACGTTGATCACAAACAAATGATTACGAACCAAAAATATTTTTCAGATTAAGACAACAGTTAAATTATTTAGTCAACAGTGTAAAGTGTTCTCATACTTCAGAGGAGGTCGTTCTGTGATGGCATGTGTCGCCATTTCCATCAAGTGCTTTTTCTAAAAATGAAATGATGTGATGTAAATGTCTTTCTGTTTACCACAGAAATACATCAGTGTTTTCTTGGTTAAAAAGTGAGGGAACAGTTGTTCATTTATGTTTACGTTTATAGCCTGCAGCATCTCTATCAAAACTACATCCTCATGTTGGTACTTTAGTTCAGGGACTAGATCCTCTTCAGATATTCAGGAGAAGTTCATTCCAGCATGGCTTTCTTGTTCCCTGTGAGATGGTGGGTCTAATAGAGACGTGCTAGAGTCTCTGAGGCAGTGGGGTGTGGAGCTTTGAGGAAGGAGAGCACTGGAACATCTTTGGTTTTTGTAGACGAGCATCAATGTTTCAAATCTGATGCAGGCAGCTACTTGAAGCCAGTGGAGGGAGCGGCACAATGGGGCAGTGTGAGAGAACGTGGG
Organism: Notoglanidium macrostoma; assembly: GCA_030068235.1. Classification (NCBI taxonomy): domain Eukaryota; kingdom Metazoa; phylum Chordata; class Actinopteri; order Siluriformes; family Auchenoglanididae; genus Notoglanidium; species Notoglanidium macrostoma. Next base: position 12,109,097 of record JAQQZR010000038.1, read on the forward strand.
GAGGCTGAAAACAACTCGTGCAGCTACATGCTGGATTATGGCACATGTGGGCCAGCAACGACTGAGTTGCAGTAGTCCAGTCCCAAAATCACAAGGGACTGAACAAGCACCTGGCTGTTGGTGGAAATGGTCACATCCTCCTGATGACAGATTTCTAGCGGCTATAACTTGAGGGACAACTCATTTTTTCCCAGATGTTCCACAACATATATAAAAACTACAATTTGTTCCAAATTAGTAAAGTTACAATTGTAAGCACCTAAAACACCTTGTGATGTCCTCAGTCTGGTAGTAATGGCCATCCGCACATCATACCACCCTGTTGTTGGTTATTTTTCTGTAACCGTACAGCGTATAATCTAATGCTTTATTCACCAGTAGAAGCTATATAGAGGTGTGTATTAGGCTTATTTTTGTAACTTAAGTAATTACATGCCAAATGAGCAAGGCCAAAAGTTCCCGGGGGCTGATTGTGACTTCATAAGCATGATGTAAATGTTTTTCAATCCAGCCATCCATCCATTATCTATACCGCTTTATCCGTCTGGGTCCACTTTATCCAATCCCAGCAGTCGTTTTGGGTGAGAGGTGGGGTACACCCTGGGCAGGTCGCCACTCTACCACAGGGCCAACACAGACAAACAGCCACACACGCTCGCAGTCACGCCTATGGGCAATTTAGAGTAGCTAGTTGACCTAATCTGCATGTCTTTGGCCTGTGGGAGGAAACCGGAGCACCCGGAGGAAACCCACACATGCATGGGGAGAACATGCAAACTCTGTGTTTCTATTTAACAAAGAAATTCATCAGTGTTTTCTTGGGTAAAAAGTGCTGCTTGTGCATTATTGCTTGCTTGTTAATGCTTGTGCCTTCAACAAAATCTAATGGCAGCAATGTGGAAAGAAGTTAATGCTTGAAAGTTCACTGAAGCGTTATAACCCAATTTGTGAAAAGTAAACTTAATTTTTAATCATATACAGTGGAATATGCATTTTTATAATAATCTAACTAATAATAAATAATATTAAAAAAATTTTTTTTTACTATAATAAACTAATTTTTAGTATATTTATTTACTCATTGGATGGAAGCACCTAAACGAGCGAATGAAGTCCCAGCTAATGCGAGTTGAATGAATGAGTTTCGGATGAAGCTCAGCCTGCACAATAATTTCTCATTTCACAATAAAATCTCATTATTTTTGCTGCTTGGCAATGAAGTTCCGTTAACGTTACGCATGTGGACACCTGTCCACTAAACCCACATGTGCCGTTCTGGACGTCTCCCTTTTGCTGTTCTAATAATCTCCGCTCTTCTGGGAAAGCTTCCACTAGACTGTTGAAGTGAGGCTGTGGGGATTTCTGCCCTTTCAGCTACAAAACCTAAGTGAGGCCAGGCACTGATGTTGGGCGAGGAGGTCTGGCACTCAGTCTGCATTCCAGTTCATCCTGAAGGTGTTCAGTGGGGTTGCGGTCAGAGTTTTGTGCAGGTCACTTGAGGTTTTCCACTCCATCCTTTGTCAAACTATGTCTTCATGGAGCGCGCTTTGTGTACATGGGCATCGTTATGGAGGACCATGTTTATGCCTTTTAGTTTCAGTGAAGATATTCTACAGCACACGGACACATTCTGGACAGTTGTATGTGTCCAACTTTGGAGAAGATCCACGTATGAGTGTGAGTGTGACTTTTGTCCATATAGTGTATTTTGTGGTTCTGCACGTGTCCTTCAGAATCGCAAAAAATAAATCCGTAGAAAACTAATGAAAGTGAAACAGAAAAGGAGATCAGGAGTTTCTGTCTGCCTGAGTGTGTTTCCCATATGTCTGATCGACTGACGGGAAGAGGCAGAACTGTCATCCTGTTTACTTGCATTCCCTGGCATGGACCGCTGCGTTCTAAATGCTGGGAGTGGGGTGTGTGTGTGTGTGCGTGCGCGTGCGCTTAACTTGAGACCAGGCGTCAGACTGGAAGTACAAACTGCACTGTGCTGTGTGTGGCTGCAGAATAGATTGGACTTGACCTTCCTTTTGTGTTTAACTGTGTCTCTAAACGAAGGCAGCTCTTCATTCTCTCAAGAATACAGTATGCCTTTTCATATGGGTCTCCACCAGGTAATTCAGGACCGAATTCCAATGTCCCTCCCTTAGTTTTAATTTAGCTGGCAAATGATGATCCTTGTATAGTTATGCGGATTATTTTTCTGTACTGTTCTAATGATTTGAGGTGTGATGGCTGTGCGTGATCAGATAATTCAGCCTGGTGATGCTGACCGTTTCGTGTCAATGGACAAAGGGTTTATTTTTAAACAAAACTGCTTTTTCAGGACACCTCAAAAATGCTAATGAAACATATTTTCAAATCACTAATGTTTGTGGCTTTACTTTGTCCCAGGTTGTACATTCATACATGGTTTTGTTTGCATTCATATTGTTAAAATGTCTGATCTGCATCCAGATTTATTTGTGAAGAGTGAGACAGTGAAAACTGAACAAAGTAGATATCATGCTTTTTTTTTTTCTTTCATTCTTTTAATTGCTTTGCAGAACAAGCTGCTGTGCATCGGCGTTAACAACAAGACCTATATCTGTGATTCGGGGCACTGCTGTGGAGAGTCTCAGTGCTGTAGCTACTACTATGAGCTGTGGTGTAAGTACTACTACTGCTTCCTCATTGTTTAGGGTCAGGTGAGTAAATGGCTGTGATGCAGTCGTATTTGAAGAAGCAGTGTCCCTAGCTGTCTGTGTTTACCTCACGATACCAAAAACGTTTCAAACAGAGGGGTGTAGGAGTGGCGACAGAGATTAATAGGCCTACGCCTGTGCCAGCGAGGCTTGTGGAGGACCCTGTGTAAACTTCTTAATGTAACACTGAATGCATTTGTATGCATGTTTTGTCCAAATGATTTATGAAGTTAGAATAAGGATAAAGGTTGTCACTTCCGTCTTTGAATTTAATCAGCTCTGAATTATTGGCCTCAGTGTCACTGGTGATTCTCCATTGATTATCTGATATTAAGCTTTGATTAAGTTAATGACTCATTAGTACAGCTTTAATCACTTTTTCGTAACATTTCAAGTATTAATTATAAACACTAACCTGTTCTGTGCATTTTCTTAAACTCATGCTACTTGGTTATTTACCATTTACTGCATGACCTCATATAGAACAAATCAAGACATAAGACCGTTTTAATAATAGTTATATAATGCTAGTCATGCAATCCTGTGCCTCTCTGGGGTTTAGCTTCCCCTCCCAGCATGATATAATTATTTATTCCTGATATGGAAGTTAAAAGCTGATCTTAGTTAAGCACGTTTGTTTTCTGCTTCTGTTTCAAATCTGCATTTTAACTCCGTTCTGAGGGAGAGAATGACATTGTATTAATACCGTGTCTCTGTAATGTTTATGCACTAGTTAGTAGGTCTATTTGCACCTTATTCAGGCAGTCTGGCATCACAAGCTTATTGAAACACTTATTGAATTATTTGTATAACTGATTTATATTTCAACATGTTGAAATGTGTGTATCACATATCACATACGAAGCTTCAGTGGATGAACTATTAAGAACACGTCAGGAACTCGGTCAAAGTGGGTCCTTATAGCATTTCCTGTAATGTTCTACTAAAGCACTGATTCTGCTCAAGTCTAACCCGTCGTATGCTAAATTACCACAGCGTTTATGCATCAGTGGAACTTTGGAAGTGTGTGTGTGTGTGTGTGTGTGTGTGTGTGTGTGTGTGTGTGTATGTGTGTGTGTGTGTGTGTGTGTGTGTGTGTGTGTGGACGCTCATCTGTAGGAGGATGCAACTTGCTTTCATGCGACTGACTCCTTCTGACATTTGTTGCTCACTGCTGTTCGCACCCACTGGCAAACCTGCAGTATTATCAGATTACCGTAGAGACTAGGATGTCACAGGGACTAATCTCATCTCTGTGATAATTATGGCATATCATCTGCTGAGTCAAGGGCTACACTTTGTTGTTTTTCATCTAGCAGCTAATACAGCTGGTCCAGATGGGCTTGTCCCAGTGTAACTCAATCAGGTCAAGTTCCTGTAAACAGATGCCTCGAGCCTCTCTATTTGGAGAAGTGGAGCCAACTCACCAGAAATGGCTGTGCTTTATTGGGACAAAGTTTCACACACTTGGATCTTATGATGTCATTGACCTTCACTGGCTTTTCCATTGGCTCAAAGTTAAGCACATTCTCCTCTAGGGGTTTGATGCCAGTTCAGTCTTATTCAGGAGGACGTGTCATGGGTGGAATCGGCAGCATATGAAAATATTTTGCTTGTCTTTAGGGACTTTATGGTAAGTTAAAGCTATGCTGCTATTTCTAGTCAGTCCAGAAAGAAATGTGCTATGCGATGCAGAAAGCTGCCATTTTGATTCAAGATTTTTATCGATTAAAGCCGCATTTGACATATCACGCAAGTGGGAACTTGGACGACAGAATTATGTCCTTTTCAACTTCCATGCCTTCAAGCAACAAAGTCGGTGAAAAGAACATGGACACCTCCGTGTTTGCCTTTTGTTAGCAACAACCTACTTAACTGTGATGAGTGATGTATGTTTATCTCCTTAAACGGGCTGGCTCATGCTTCCCAGAATCCAATGCATTGTTTTTGTTTTGAAAGCATGTGACCGCTACCTGCTTGTTCTTTGTGCAGCAAAACCTCCGCAGGTTCACTGATGGTGATCCCTTTGAAAACCATCTCGAACTTTTTCTTCATTCTGGAAACAGTGTATAGTCAGTGTTATAGATGGGCTGTATGTTTGACCTAAAACATATACCTGCGTATACATCATAACTCATTTAAGGGCAAGAGGTGCTACTTTGTTTACTCTTCAGTGTGAGCATTCATGGTGATATGACATCACATGCTCAACTTGGTGTTGAGGAGACTGTCCAAAGATCCTGAGTAGGAATTCTGAGTTGAGTGGCCATTTTCTAGTTTGTTTCTTAAGGCCAGATCATAGTTCTGTGTCTAATCCATGCCATAGGCCTGACATGCACACACACCACAACAGCTGTGAGTAGTCCACTAGACCATTATCATCACATTTCCAGCTGCTCCTCCTTCTCCGTGAAAATCAGAACTCTACTATTACAATATCATGTTAATGTAAATATATATTGTGTGAGGCTGTATCGCGGCTGTAGATCATTATAATGGCGAGTTTAATCTTTTATATAATCCTGTGGATTTAAACACTGTGGCCTTGTGCCTGTGCCTCATTCCTAAACATGCATTGGGACTTTCTGTCGCTCATACAGTACTGTTGAATACAGACAAGTGTGTT
>JAQQZR010000038.1:12114506-12127251 GCA_030068235.1 Notoglanidium macrostoma
GTATTTTTTATAACAGCCCTATTGAACAACTGTAGTAATCCATATTATGTCAACAACCGCTCAACTAAGTAAAGAGAGACAACAGTCCATCATTACTTTAAGACATGAAGTATCTTTTTTTAAGTAATAAAAATAAAGAAAAAAACATTGAATTAGAAGGTGTGTCTAAACTTTTAGTAGTGTGTACCTCTACTTTTCGTAGTGTGTGTGTGTGCGCGTATATATGTGTGTGTGTGTGTGTGTGTATGTGTGTATATATATATATATCTCCAGCCATCCATCCATTATCTATACCGCTTTATCCATCTGGGTCGCGGGGAAGCTTCGGGTGAGAGGCGGGATACACCCTGGGCAGGTCGCCAGTCCACCACAGGGCCAACACAGACAAACAGCCACTCGCTTGCATTCACACCTATGCACAATTTAGAGTAGCCAGTTGACCTAATCTGCATGTCTTTGGACTGTCAACCCACGCACGCACGAGGAGAACATGCAAACTCCACACAGAAAGGCACCCTGGATGACCCAGGGATCGAACCCAGGACCTTCCTGCTGTGAGGAGACAGTGCTAACCACTGCACCACCGTGCCTATCTATCTATCTATCTATCTATCTATCTATCATATACAGTATATATATAATATTTAATCATGCTATGGTTCTATGGTTATTCTGTTTGTTATTCTGATGTGTAAAAGCAATAAATTGAGGTGTGCTTCATGCCACAGCTTTTTTTTCTTTTCTTTTTTTTTTTTTTTTTGAGAAGACATGCACCTTAAATGCAAGTATGAATGCTTCATCCTGTGCAATCATCAGCGCTGTAAATTCGACACAGAAATATAAATCTCCCTTTAGTCGGAGGTTGGAAATGGAGTTACAACCTTTAGTCAATTGCAGCATAAAATTTTAACATCCCCTCACTGTGCAATTATGATATCAGTTGTATCTTTCATACTTTATTTTTCTCTGTCTGGTTATTTGCATCACAGTGCCAAAAAATAGCATAGAAGAATTTATTCAGATTTTTTTGCATTGCTTATGTGAACCACAGTCTGACATGTCAGCGTTTGCCTTTTAAATAGCTGAAAATTAGATTACATTTAGATTTTCTCCGAATTTTCTTTGTAATAACCCTCATGCAATAACCTAACCTGCAATGATGTAATGGCAGAAAGATTACAGGAAGAACATGGCTGATTGTAATTGATGCAAAGGAAGATTCACTTTGGTGGAAAATGAACAGGAAATTCTTCCCTGCCTTAGCAAAACTTGCGTGCAAGAATGTGTGTGTGAAAGTACCGTATTTGAAAGGCTCTTCGGAATAGAGAGTAATAATTTAAGTTCTCTGCTCACGCTTACCTCATTAAATGGTAGATATGATTGTTTTCCTATCAGAAAGGACTTAGCTTATTTAATTTAGCTTTGTCTTGTTATGAGTCGGCTTGTTCACAACCATATAAGTTTAATGTTCTTTATACCACAGTGCTGTTGGAGTCAGAAGAAGTGGAGTAATTTTCATTTGTTAGGTTTATAATTAATGTGCTCTTTTTAATGTTATGGTTTCTATAGGAACAGCTCATTCATAGGGATATAACTGATGTATAATAACAAACAGATTGAAAGTGTGTTTTTTAACAAACAAAGGAAAATGATTAACTAAGTAAAAAATAATAGTTGGTTAAGTTCTCAGTGTTTATTTAAGGAGTCTCGGGTGTCGGCAATTTGTGACCGTTAGTAAGTTTTCCGCAACGGGAGAATCCTTCAGGACCAAGGACTTTGACAATTTGCGTTTTTCTCTTAATAACTTCAGGCAAGAAAACAAGAGAAGCTGGTGAGGGCCTAGCCCATCATTAATACCTGTTATAATCTGTGATAATTGGCACTAACTTGTCTCATAGACGTTCCATAGTGTTAAAATGTGACTATAAATTATAAAGCGGTCAGTGAAGTTGAACACACATAGTATTATAGTATATATAATGTATAGTACTAGCAAACAAAAAGCAATAATATAAATGTCTATTTGTTAGGGTTCTGGCTGGTCTGGACTGTCATCATCATCCTGAGCTGCTTCTGCGTGTGCCATCATCGTCGCACCAAGCATCGCCTACAACAGCAGCAGCGGCAGCACGAGATCAACCTCATTGCCTACAGAGAGGTTCACAACTACACCTCACTGCCCTTCTACTTCAGTGAGTAACCTGATGATTTCTGTTTCATTTTCCCCCACATTTCTTTGCCTGCTGCGTAAGCTGTTATATCAGAATGGCCCTCAATATCTGAGCTTTTGACAGTTCAAGTAAAGCAAAAGGCATATGAAACTGATAGTACAACACGGTGCTAATAGGGCTTCATTAGTACAATATTAATTAAGCAGTGAGCTGTATAATAATAGGTACAGCAGTGGCCTTTTCCCCAGAGTTAAAACCCTGTCTACTTTGGCTACAAATCAGGATATCAGGAAACTGGAATGAAATTACCATATACTAAGTAATTAAGAACAGTGTAAAGCAAGAATGATTTTAATGTTGTCAGTCCTGTCAAAAATTATGGAGCATAGTTGGTTTTCTTTTGAGAAGTAATACATCTGAAGGCACCCAAAAAACATACAGAATAAATCAGTAATAAAGTGATTATAAAATAGTACATTTGTGACTAAATAATCACAAAAAAATAAATAAAAATAATAAAAAAAAACATTTCAAGAGCTGAATCCTTATTATGATGGTAAGAGGTTTTGCACACAGCATGTTGCCGCTTGCAGCATGCAAAGTGTTAGCATGTTGAAAGGTAGACATTTATACCATTCAGGAAAACAAAGTAATCCATGAGAACTATGAAAACTACATTTTAAAAAAGCCATAAGGAGTTTTGCAACAAGTGCATTGATACAAATGCATTAGTAGTTTGTGGTCTTTTGGAGTCGTTCACTGGCAGAGTAGAAACAAGATTTAAAAAAAAAAAGAAAAAAAAAAAACATGAGCCTATAAAACAATATTTTTATGTGACCTGATGTTCAGTGTTCTCTAAATAATTATATGGAATATGTTTTTACAGGATGTGAATCAAATCAGCCTGTTTCCAGTAGATGTGCCAATACCAGTAGACGTCACATTCTCTGACTCTTACACAGCTCCAACTTTTTACATGAAAACCACGCATTAGTAAAAGTCGGCAGTGAAGAAACGAAGAGATAATGCGTTCTAAAATTGTTGGTTTTTTTGTGATATTTTAATGAAATTTGCTGGAATTGTTGGAGTTGCTGTGTAAGGATTTTTTGTTGATCCGTTCAGATGTATAAAATTGCCAGATATTGAACGCATTAGTTGTGGCAATTTAAGAAAATGTTACTTCAAAGCTTCTCCCATTCATTATTTTTGTTTTCCAGGGTTTCTGCCCAGCTACCTCTTACCCGCGTACGAGGAGGTGGAGAACAGACCCCCGACTCCTCCTCCTCCATACAGTGCCTCTCAACCAGGTCAAAGCACAGATTCAGCCAGCCCTGAGCAAGCTGATGAGCTGCGCCCGTCGCTACAGACAGGCTCAACAGCCACTGCACCAGAGAGCAACTCCACTGTGCACTGTATTGAAGAGAACAGTCGGCCTCCTGCTCATCGGCCAACAGGTGATGCGCACAAACCCTACCTGGGCTTTGAGGAGGATAGCCAGCAGCAGCAGGTTGCATCGGCCACTTCACCCGAGATAACCAAGAATGCCAAAGAGCCTTCAAAGTCTGAGGATCCAGGGCTTGATAGTTGTCCCGAGAGCAAGGACAAGACATTGGGGCGCCATAGACGCTTTACCGGAGACTCAGGGATCGAGGTGTGTGTTTGCAGCCGTGGGCCAGGGGAAGGAGAGGATGAGGAAGAGGATGAGATGAAGGAACTTGAGGGACTTCTGGACAGAGAGGCGTTACAGAAGCAGGACTTCTGTGATAGTTGCAACCCCCATAATGATGATCTTCAAGGGCCATGTGATGAGGAGCAGGGCTTTGCTGGCACAGAGAGGAGCCCTGAGCACAGGGAGCCTCCCCTCCAGCGCTTCCCTATCAGCCTTCAGTTACACACCATCAACGAACAGGAGGCTCCTCAGCATGGCAACAGTGCAGATCCCCAAAGCTAAGCACCACCATATACTAAAGAGACTCTATGTGGTTTGCGATCTCCCTTTACTTTCTCACTGTACTGTTGCTTTGAGTGTGTGTGCGTGAGGGGGTGCTGGAAGTGTGAATGTTGTGCAGTGTTTTTAGATTCATCGAAGAATCCAGAAAAGACATTTTCATCGACAAGCTGTGGTCACGGACACTGCAGAAAAGAAACTTATTCATTTGCTAGGCTTTGCTTTGCTTACCACTCTGAACAAGGTGTAGGTGATTTTTGTTTTCCTCTTAATAAACCCAATAAGGGTCATTGCTCATGGTCAATAAACACGGGGTTTCAAAGGTTGATTTCAATATTTAAATATCGAATGAGTTAGGAACAGTTCTTGAAAGCTGACATTGTTTCTACACGGAACTTCAGTATAAATGCTAAACTGGAATTGATTTATTTAAACCGCAAATACACACAGATTTTTGTTATTCAAGTTTGTCATTTCCCTTTAAGTAAGGTTTGCATGAAGTCAGACAATGCCAATACCACAGTTTTCACAAATGACTATGGAAACTGTCTGATCGGTGTATACACAAGATTTATTTTTTTTTTATCTGCCCCAATATATGAGTCTAACACTGTCATTGGTAGAATGCCTTATGAAGACTATATGGCCAAACGTATGCAGACACCTGGCTATCACACCCACATGTGGGTCTTCCCCAAACTGTTGCCACAAAGTATGAAGCACAGAATTGAATAGGATGTGTTTGTATGTCTTGTATGTAATTTCCCATACAAGACATACAAACCTCTTCCTTCATGGCAGTGCCCTTGTGCATAAACCAAGGTCCATAAAGATATGGTTTGCCAAGGTTGGAGTAGAAGAACTCACGTGACCTGTACAGAGACTTCCTGACATCCACATTCCAAAATCTAGTGGAGAGCCTTCCCAGAAGAGTGGAGGTTTTCATAACGGCGGCAGGCAGACCAACTCCGTATTACTGCCCGTGTTTTAGAATGGATGCCTATGGGTGGTCATGTGTCGACATTCTTTTGGCCATGTAATGAAAGTTCAACAAATATCTGCTCTAAATCCCAAACAATCTTACTGAATTTAAAAAATGATCACATCTGTACAAGGTATTTGATGAGTTAATGAGGAGTTACAAATCTGCTATTTGAATTCGAATATTTAGCCAGGTTTCCTCTCAAAGGCACAAGAATATGCACTGCAAGGAAAAAAAAAACTACGAGTACTGTCACTGCAGATCACACAATTTAGCAGTCTTCCAGACTGTAGAACCAGTGTGTAGTGTCTGTCAGTTCCTTTAAGTTAAGATATATTTCTTTCTCCACTCTTAAAATGAGGTTAGTGCCACGGTGGCCTGGTGAAGGACTAATTTAATTGTTATACATGCTCTTAATTTGGTTGGCCTTAGGGTTCTTTTTTGTATATATGTGTGTGCATGTATGTGGACTCAGCTTTATGATTTAGTTTTTTTATAACACATTATAAAGATTCTGAATTTCACATTACATTCACTTGGTGAGTAACAAAGGCTGGCATTAGCAATTCAAATAAAAATAGCATGTACTGTGTAATATTATTTTCTGGTGACATGGCTTATGTATTTTGGTGCCTTTGTTTTTTCATTTGCCTTATTGGAATATTTCAATGGGACTCTTCTATAGATCAGAATTCAAGGCCAGTGTGGGTTAACAAAGCTTCACATACAAGATTCAGAGCCGTGAGTCAGAGCGTATCGGGCACTGATTGCTATAATGTTCTTATCAAGACTGTGTTCTCAGCAGTATGGTTAACTTGATTAAGGAGTAAATGTCATGTCTTTTTCGCCATACCCCAGTCTCTAACAGAACAGCCCTATAATGGTACTGATTCAGTAATCTATTGAAATTCTTGTATAATGGTGCTATAAACGGCAGTTTATGCTCATCGCAGAAGAGGTTATACAGCTGCTTTCTTTAAACGAAACCCGTCCACGTATTCTAACTTTTGAAGCGCAATTCTCCCTACCCATCTCTCCCCATCTCATTCATATTCATATCCTTTTAGTGTAGTAACATTTTTCCTGTTTGTTAAGGTGGTAATGAGGATGTCTGTTTTTGTTCTACTGTGGCAACAGAGACTGCTCAGAGCTGCTCCAAGGCATTCCTACACTCTGTCGTGTGTGTGTGTGAGACAGAGATTGAAAAGCGGTTTACAGTCGCTTGTTCTTTGAGGTAGTGTGTTTATTTGACCTTTGGTGTGAATAATCAGTAAGGCTTCCAGTGATACAGGGTGTTTAGATAGTACGCAGTTCAAAGGGCACACATTGGCCTCAGAGATGGTGCCAGACGAGGGTGTCTCAATAAGTGGAGGACAAACATCTTAAACAAACATTAGACATCAGATACTGTAGCTTCCTTCCCAAGCAGTGTTTGCAGGAGACAATAGTTTGCAAACAAATTAAAACGAAACCTTAAGACGTCAAATTTAAAGATGTATTTCCCTTGTACGCCAAGTCTTTTGTGTTCAGAAGCATTCATGTGCCATTACTGATGGACTTGGTTCTTCTATTTTTTTGTTGTTGATATTGTTGGTGCTTAAGCTGTATAGTACTTTGATAAAAGGATTATGTACATGTGTCCTATTCATTTTCCCATTTCATATCTTGAGACCAAAAATATATATTGTTTAAAAAGTGGAAATCAAAATTATTGACAATAAAACAGTATGATTTTTTTTTTTTTTTTGCGCCTCACTGATGTGTCATTGCACTGTTTTAAATCAACGCAGTGAGTGTTTGCTCGAAGGCTTCAGAAATCCAATTTGCTCTTTGAGTTTAGCTCTGATATGAGACTTGGTACTATATTTTAGTTTTGTATTTGTAGTTGTCTTTTTATAAAACTGCATTTTCTCCTATGGGTAACCTTTTGTATAAAGCCTCAACCAAATGAATGAGTAACAAATAACGTACATTACGAATAAAAACACCTTTAAATGCCTTGTGTTTTGTGATAACTGTTTACTCATGGTTATAATCTCTCAATTCAGACAAATATGGCATACAGGACAACATTTCTGAAACATTTTAGAAGGGGATAGAGAATGAAACCTGAATTTCCTCCCAGAAGGGGGAGAATGAAACCTGTTGTTCATATTGTGTAAATAATGAACTCAAAAGCCACACCATGATACTGGCTCATCATGTATAGCAGATATAGGCTCATCTTTTGGAAATGGACATGGAAAAAGGATTATATTGCATATATTACACAATACACAGATTATGTTCTTGTCATTTTGGCCCAAGAATATAACAGGCATAGTCAAGTATCAATCCACATCAGCTGCTTTATGCAAAAATAAAACAAATTGGTGAGATCACTTATTATTAAGACATTACCTCCATGTCTTATTAGCACTTATATCTGGTTATACACACCTGCTAGTAGGAGCAACTTCAGGCATTGAGTGTTTTTACTGTTCCCCAAAAACAAATATATTCAAGGTTGGCAATTTCTAATATTATTTTCCGTCTCAGCTTCCCAAAGTCAATACAACCCATGAACAGGAGATCCATTGCTAAGCAGGGAATTTAACTCAATGGTTAAGACAATCTGTAATAACAAAACTGTTCTAATTTTTCACTAGCAAATCTCTGAAAGTAGTATAAAAAGAAAATTTTACATCTTAGCCTGACTCACTCTCTGGCATGGTAGCTTTTTTCCCCAGCCTGTCCTGAGTCTGGCAATGACTTTATATTTCTGAGGTTGAAGAACAACTCCGAATTTGCCCTGCAGCTCGGGCAGAGGCTGGTCAGCGGGCACCTCCAGAGTGAACCTTTGCAGAATCCATGACAGGAAGAGGAAGAGCTCCAGCTTGGCCAGAGCCTCACCAAGACACACACGCACTCCAGCACCAAATGGTAGATAACTGAGTGACGGACAGCGCGGACTGTTGCCTTCCTCATCCAGGAAGCGTTCTGTGTGTGAAAAAACGAGAGTGTGAATTAGGTAAAACCTCCTTTTTGCAGCAGCAGCATCAGCAGAAACATGGCCCTGGGGAGTATTTTGCAGATCACATTGGCTATAGATTGGATATAACAATTTCTGTTTTCACTTACCTGGGTTAAATAGTTCTGGGTTTTTCCACTCTTTTTCATCATGGTGCAAAGACCACAGATTGATGATGACCCGTGTCCCTTTCTGTACAGTGTATTCTCCTATACTGTAACACAACAGGCAGGACCAGAAACATACGCATGCTTAAACGATGTTTAAGTGAAATGTTTCACCTGTTTTAATGCGAATACAAAGTGATGTGGAATTACTTGGCGTCTGAGAGAGCTACATGAGGGATGAGAAGCGGTGAGACAGGCCGGATTCGGAGCACTTCCCTGATGGTGGCTTCCAGGTAGGGCAGATTTCCTCTGTCATTAATCTGGGGGTGCCGGTCCCTCCCTATCTTATTGTCCAACTCCTCCTGAATCTTTCTCTGAACCTAGGAACCATACAAAGAGAACACTGTCAGGCTGTTTCTATAATAAATCACTTTACCACTGGCACCGGTGTGGCATCTGTTGGATCTGATAGAGTCAACAGGCTATATTAGTAATGATTGAAAGGACAAATTGATCTGAATGGTGCTGTGTATTCTTATAAGCATGATTATTTGGAATTTCATGACAAATTAAACATAATGGGGAAATAAACAGTTACCTGTGGATGATGTATAAGATAAAGAATGGACCACTTCAGCACAGTGGTTGTAGTTTCCACCCCAGCGCCAAAAATATCCCCCACAGTCATGAGCAGATGATCATCGGTAAGACCGACATCCTGAGTGTTTGTGTTGTTATTCTCCGAGCTGCGTTTGGCACGCAGTAGAGCATCCAACAGGTCTCGCTGGATGTTGTCACTAAAGTCTGCCTGCAGATGGAGACACATCTCAAGTAAGGTAACGTGAATATGTCAGGAATTGAAGAAGAGGAACGTGTAGATAGCTGTATTTTACCTTGTGTTCATCATATTTTTTTTGAAGGAGTTTGTCTCTAATGGAGACACAACGCCTTAGAATTCTAAGGTCTTCATTTGGGAAGAGCTACACAGAAAACAATGGCTGGTTTGTAGACATTCGGATGTGAACTGCATTGTACGTGTTGCATATTGAGAAAAAGGTTCACCTGGAGCCAAGGAAAGATATCCACCAAGCTGTCCTTGGCAACCGTATCCACAATTCCCTGGCTGTACTGGAGCATAGCTTCGAACTCAGGATCTCCACGTTTATATGAGGAGCTAAAACAAAGGGTACATACTACGTTTGTGACAGCACGGGTCAGTTCCGGGGCCAAGTCTACTGCAGAGCTCTGCAGGTTGGTCAGGATTTCACACATGGAGCTCGCCTCTCGGCAAACTAGAAGGAATAAGAAGAAAGGATTTGAGGGTTCTAAGTTTACATAGAATACATTTAACTTGACATAGAATATCACCTTGTCCTTAAAGTGTGGTGTGAGGCAATTGTTAGCTATGAAGTTTTACTAAATAAGATGTTTATATACATTTCACTTACTTATTTTCTCGATAGATGCAGTTCCGTCTCCAAACATGCATAAAGCCCCATGTACAATCTTTCGATGAAACTTCCATGTTGCACTATAGTCAGCAAACGCTATGTCTTTCCCATCTCGTGTTAAAATGTCCGTAGTAACCTTGAAAAGAGAAATTTTAAAAATGACTTTTTGTCTGGGAGCCAATCACTGTAAAATTCTTCCCCTTGTTCATTAACAACATAATGGAATGAATTCTTTTGCTCGGGAACTCAGACTAAAAGAAGATGACTTACAGTGCGTGGTCTTCCTGCAAATATTTTCCCTTTCTTAAGCAGGACCTCTTTTGCATGGTGATAATTGTTGATGATGATTACTTTATGAGAGCCCATCATAAGAGAATAAATATCTCCATATTTCCTCTGCAGCTGCTGGAAGAAAATATGCGGCTGGCTCTCGCTCCTTAGGCTCAGAAGACTCCCAATAATCGGGAGAGAAGGAAGGTTTGGAGGAGCTCTATCATCTACCAGAAAGCCATGGATTTTTCTCAGATAAAGGGCTACTACAATTGCTGCAGCAAATAAACAGAAACAGATATGCCATACCATCCTTAGGTATTCAGTCATTTCAATTAGACCTACATCAATAGCACTCCACAGGCTGTGAGGAAGCTTACAAGGGTATTTTATATGCCTTCTTCAATGTCACCTCCTTGACCTCAGAATATTTTCACCTCAGCTATCTTTAAGAGTCAATGTCAGTTTAAACTCAAAAGAATGGCACTAGTCAGCGCGTGTACATGTATTCACAAGGTTTTGAGTTTTGCTGTTGTGCACTGACATATTTTACAAAAGTAAAAGTCCATTTTTATGTTATTCTACATTTCACATATCGTTCACACACAGACATAGACATGCAATCAGGTGTTGTTTACACTGCAAAAAATAAGAAATTAGCAAGTTAAAATATCTTGATTATAGTCAGATTTATCTAGTATTTAACCAAATATAAACCTATTCCTAAACTATTCCAAGCTTGAAATTAGTTAAAAATGTCTAGAAATATGTTTTTGTAATCTTATATTTGTTATATTTTGTTTTTTCTTTAGGACCGATGACTTAACGCCGAGAGAATAAGGAAGAGTGCTGGTGAGTGAAACACTGTTTATAGCTGTAATAACAGAAGTGATAAAAGAAACTTGTCTTGCAGATGTTCTGCAACATTAAATATAACTATAAATTGTTTTAAAATGTCATACGTTAATACATAAAAAATGGTATTCATATTGCTGTTGCAAATTACTGTTGTCTAAGATGAATAAAATACTTCATGTGCTGTTACTCAAATTTGAATGTCTTTTTTGGTTTTTATTTTCCTTTAACAACATAACTTGTACTTACATAATATATACCGTATAATGACATTATATACCTGCACCATCTACACCACGCTGAGATCAAAATGCTTGCAAACAATCCAGAAGATTAATTTGGTCATTAAAAACATGGACAGTTTGTAAGTCTTTGGGTGTGGTTTGAACAAGTGCTAAAGAAATCCCAGCTTGGTCTGACTGGCTAGCAACTTCCAAAACACAGACCAAGCTGGACAAGCTGGTAGACCGACTTTGTTTGGTGGTAAGTGCTGGTAGAAAGGAAGCTGTTTCTGAATTATCAATACTTATGCTACATTGTAGACTAGTTGTTTTTAAGAAAAATCAACAACCATGAGAAGATTAGAAAATCTCAGACAATTATTCACCTATTTAGTCAAGAAAATAGGAAGCTTAAGAATAACATCTAGAAAAGACAAAATTTTCAATTTGACCATCTGTGTTTTGGTAGCTAGTCAATCCAAGCTGGGGTGCCCAATATATATTCATTTTCTAACATTTCAGGGATTGTTGACCATCCCTATAATAAACACATTTAGAATGTGTTGGAATATAATACAAATTACACCAGGGTAATTGAGGTTAGTTGGGATCCAGGCTTTAGATTGGTGCAGGTTGTTTTGTTCTCACTTCATTGGTTAATACAGGCAAACACAATTGAAAGTATCTATGTCAACCACATTGCCCAAGGAGCTGCTGTTGATTAGGAAGAAAGTTTTACAGCATCAATATCATACCATACTTTCATTAGTGTCAGCTAGGATGACCGTATGTCCTCTTTTTCCAGGATGTCCTTTTCTGGGACCATAAAAATGCATCCGGGGTGGGATTTCGGCTACGGCTTTTGCTTTCTACAGTCACCGATCATTTTGCAGGTGTCCATCTGCCCCATGCTGCCATCCTGCCACCAGTTTCCTCTTTTTTGAAAACCAAAATATGGTCACGCGAATGTCAACATAATATAAAGTCTCATCAAATTCACTTCAACCCTGATCAATCTTGCAGCATTAAAACACAGCACTAGACTGCACAGTACGTCAGCAGAAAGTCTTTTCTGGTTCAGACAATTTTAGCCATGACACGAAGATTTGGCATGTTGGTGCTAAAAAGGACAAATGCTTTATTAATGATGTGGAATCACTAGGCACCTATTAATAATGCCCTGTAATACATCCTGAGCTTGGGTTACTGTCTGTGTGAAATTTTGTGGTTTCATCTGGGTTCTCTTTTTTCCTCCTATTGTCCAAAAACCTGAATATACTTTATAGCTAGCCAGCTTATAGGCTGGTTGGTGTAAGAATCCCATCTGTCGCAACATCTCCAACATCTCACAAAATGACCATTCTTCCGTTTTAGATCCAGGAAGGTGATGTCATAATTTGCCATTCTATGAATAAGATGTTAAAGATCATCACAGCGGTAGTCTTATTGTTGTGAAAATGACTGTTTTCACAAAATAGGACTTTGTTCAGGATACTGAGCCACTTCTCCCCTAGGACTCCATTCAAACAGAAGAGCCTCTTCTCTCCACAGCTGTCAAGCGTTTTTACATGAAGACTGGCATCCATCCATCCATCCATTATCTATACCGCTTTATCCATCTGGGTCGCGGGAGCCAATCCCAGCATCCCAGCCAAGCTGGAGCCAATCCCAGCATCTTCGGGCGAGAGGCGGGGTACACCCTGGGCAGGTCACCAGTCCACCACAGGGCC
>JAQQZR010000038.1:12138043-12149050 GCA_030068235.1 Notoglanidium macrostoma
GGCTTGGGGGAAGAAACTATTACAGAGTCTGGCAGTGAGGGCCCGAATGCTTCGGTATCTCTTGCCAGATGGCAGGACGGGGAAGAGTTTGTGTGAGGGGTGTGTGGGGTCGTCCACAATGCTGGTGGCTTTACTGAATCTGGATCCAGCATGAACAAGATTACGGAGTTACTGTTCATATATTTTGGAGCTAGATGTAAATATGATATCAGCGTCACAAAATATGACGTAGTGGCACAGTGGTGCAGCTATCTCCCAGCTTCAGGGTCACCAGTTTGATCCTGACCTCAGATTTCTGTCTTTGCACATTTTCCTCATGTATGAGTTTGTTTCCTCTGGGGTCTCTGGTTTCCTCTCACCTCCCCAAAAACATGGAGGTGTTGCCAACAGATTGGCAACGCTAAATTTGCCCCTAGGTGTATATGTGTGTGCATGGTGCACTGCAATGAAGTGGCGTGGCATCCAGGCTGTTCTCAGTGTCTCTGGGATAGGCTCCAGATCCATCATGACTACCAAGATGAAGTGCATACAGTGGTTAATGAAGATGAATGAGTGACTAAAAAAAAGATGTTTTTGCATGCACTTGCTGGGGTATTGTATAATCATCCTTAAAACTGGCAGTCATTTTGCATTACATTCATTCTCCTTCTGTAACCACTTAATCTTGGTCAGGATTGTGGTGGATCTAAAATCTAACCTGGGAACACTAGGCATGAGGCAAGGATGAGCACCATGCACACTCATTCATCACTCACTCACATCTAGGGCTGCATTAGAGTAGCCAGTCCATATATTGGCATGTTTTTAGAAGGTGTGGGAAAACTGGAGAACCTGGGGGAACACATAAAAGAGGCCGCTGGAACTGTGAGGTGTCTGTGCTACCTGCTGCGCCATCATGCCACCCACCATTGCATTACAGTATAATTCCTTTATTAACATGTGTAACTTTAAAAAAAAACCTTTTACATCGTACCGCTTTAACAGTAATGTTTTCCATTTTCACAGGGCCTCAATAATTCCTAGTTTCTTGATTTCTTTTAGCTTCTCATTATGTGGAAGAGAGACATTAAGACATTTTAAAATCAGGATTACCTGTTCTGAATCCAATTGCATCAATGCTTCATTTGAATCTACGGAAAAGCTTTGATGTATTAAACAGTATGGATATAGATGCTGATACGAGTCATTAAGTCTACTGAAACAGATATTTGTCCTCTGGACTACACAGGCATTTAAAACAGTCCCGCATTCCACAAATGGTTGCTTAACAGAAAATGGACTTAACCAGATTTGGGTAACAATTGACATGAGCGTGTAATACAGTCTTTCTACAAAGCGTCTTTACATTTTCTATATAAAGGACTTCGCATCCCCATATAAGCGATTCTCTAATGGTTGTCATGACATACTTGTCAACTGATGTTTACTGAAAACAAAAGCTAGACGGGCTAGAGCCCGTGCTGTAAATGTAAATAGAGCATCACTGCTCATGGTCAGGCAGGCAGGGAACTATACTGTACTACAGTGCTATTTACAGATGCTTATAGCTGCTGAAGCTCTAACATTAAATATATTCTTCCTAACAATTAAACCATGTGATTGTTGCATACCTTGAACCAAGCAAGGTATAAATTATTCCTCTACATTTAACCCATCCAAGCAGTGAACACACACATACAGAGCAGTTGGCAGCTCCATGCTGCAGTGCCCAGGGAGCAGTTGGGATTAGGTGTCTTGCTCAAGGGCACTTCAGCCGTGGATGCAGAGGGAAAGTGATTCCCATTGTTCCTGCTGGTCCAGGGAATCGAACCAGCGACCTTTCAGTCCCAAACCCTAAACTCTAGCCTTTAGGCCACGACTGCCATAAAAAGCCCTCTGTAAATCCCTCTGGATAAGGCAGCTGCTAAATGCTGTAAATGTAAATTTAAATGAAGAAATACTTGCTTTAAGGATGTTGCCGTGTTGGAATGTGTAATCCTATAAAAAGTTGGGTCAGGAGTTCACTGGGTTAATAGCTTTGTTCACATGAGGCACATTTGCCAGCTTTTAGCATAACCATTCCCTGTCAAGTTTACAGTCAAGGATGAGTATATATATTTCTATATTTGAGTTAATAAAGCATTTTTTCCATAAGGGTAAACGCAGGTAGTCCATGACAGTCTTTCTAATTTCGACCTCTTCATTGGCTTTTGTCATCAATCTAGTATTATACACCTTAGGCATTTTTGAAATCCCTAGTTTGTCTACTGGTATAAGAAGGTTCAGTGTAGATATTATACTCACATGACACACAACCAACTGTTTAATGATCATTACCTGCTCGAGTATTCTGGGAAACTAACAAAAACTAGGTAACATTTGGGGAAATTTTACACATGCCTTAATTTATGTGGGAAAAGATACACATAAGGCCATCTTGTATGTATTTTGTTTAGATTTGAGTCTTTAAGATATTTAAATTTTGAATCCTTTTTATGTTACATCCAATTATTAATGATACCTACTTTTGGTGTTATTTAAGTTTGTGTCTACCTTTTATTGAGGCAATAAATGAAACACTCCACAATGTGCTACATAGTGTTATTATTAATATATTTTTTTTTTATTATTAGTAGTAGTAGTAGTATTATATAGCACCTTTATATTATATAAAGGTGCTATATAATAATATATATTATTATATAGCACCTAGATTTCTGTTATCTGTTAAGAAGATATAAAAACATTCAATAAAAGAAAAGTGATTAAAGCATATGTTCATTAAATGGTAGGTAAGTAATAAATAGTTAATTAAAAAGCTGAATTAAACTAAATTTAATAGTGAAGGGGATAAAATACAGAGGGGGAGAGGGAGGGGCGACTCCTTATGGGCTGGAATAGACCAGAGTTAATATTAAACGAACTGCAACACAGACAACTTATAATAATAAATCATAATTAAAAATAATAAATATAACAATAAAACTAGCCAGGAAAGCAGAGGGACCTAACCACTCTGATATTTATTATTGTTCTATAACAGGACACTTACTGTTTTAGTCTACCAGTTTAACAGTTTACCAGTGATTGTATAGTTTTTTTTTTTTTTCAATGATGTCTTTCAACTATACATGGATATTTTATTCCATCTATTCATTTCTGTTTGCATACATAATTATACAATTATAAATATTTATACATCACTTACTGAATTCTTTTACCTCTAAAGCAGCTTCCTTCTCTCATCTTGCCCTGCCTCTGACTGTGGCTTTACATCCATGATGTCAGGTGATTTGATTACATTGTGGCATGATTATGGCAAAATTGCAGATTACTTCCAATGTTTTCTCTCAGGAATCTTGCTGAATAACAGTCTTAACAGTCTTTAAACAGCCAGTTTTTACACCTTACATCAGAGAGATTGTAGACGCTCTGTTGGACGCTCTATTGCGATCGTCACTTTTTATTAGGGTTGTAACTGAATATGAATATGCACTATTAGAATGAACAGATAAAGTGTTCCAAACAAATTCAAATACAGAAACGAATAAGAGATGCTCTTTTTCTTTTCTTTTCTTTAAAATGAATGCGTGATGGTCCTTCAGTGACTACCTGATCAGAGTCACAGTGGTTTAAATTAGGCTACTGGTTTGTTTATATTTGGGGAAACTAAATTCAATTAAAACTTTTAGGAAATATTAACAGCAGGTACAAGCAAAATAACCTTGAGAGTGGGATAAGAAACAGTCCCACACACATCTCCCTAGTGATATGAGGTTTAGGATCTCAGACCATGCTGACAGTGCTGACATTTCTTTCTCTTTCTTTTCCAGTATTTTCCAGTGTTTCCAGATGCATAGTGGTAGGGTTCATATTTAAAAAAAAAAAAAAACTGCACACACACACACACACCCCTTCTGGTTTAGGCCATGACCACTTTGGGTTGAACTCTGACCCGAACAGATCCAGATATTGCATTACACACCCCTTATCTAGACCAACCACTACTTTTGTATTGTATAATTGACTACTGGGTCTTCCTAGTGTTTCACATTTAATATCATTCTGAGGGAAATGTTCAGTTTTACTAGTGTTTCGTGCAAAATGTAGAATCTGCTAGTAATAAAGTATGGATTGTATACGTTAGTTGCGCTTAATCATCATCTTGCCTTTAGCCTGGACTGGTATTTTTAAATGTTGTCCGTTATGGTTAACTGATGTTGGTGGTATGTGGATGCCTAAAAAATGTTCCATTGTAGTTTTTCATTGAACCAGGACAAAAAAATCAGTCCTTTACTATGGTGGTGTAAATATGTGAAAACAGTGGCTTAGACAGGATGTTGAAACCTCTTAAAGCAGTAGAAATTAGTTACAGGGGAACCTTTACCTTTACTTATGGAGACCTAACATCCCTTGCTAAGGTCTTATTGCTCACTTGACATTCTGACAGTCATATCCAATAACTGGTTGTTTTTTATTATTTTACATGTAAGGTAGAGTCTGAAAATGCCCTGTTTCAAACAAAATTCATATTTTCATAGTGAAGAACTGACCGATCTTTTTTCCCCCCTATATGGATCTCCGTTTTTTTTTTCTCATTGACTTAATTTATACCTTGGACGTTGAGGATTTACTGGAATAATTTTTCACAGACTTACCATCCAGAGTCTCATGGACTATTTATAGGGAATGTCCATCATGGAAAAATCCAAGAAAATCTCTTTCCACAAATAATGTGAAAAAATGCATACGTCTGTGTGGTCTACACGGCCGGGTCATAAAACAAAGGATGCCTCTGTGTAAAGTCATCTGTTACAAAGCCATGTGAGTCAGTGCTCATTGATGGAAGTTGTTTTGGGAAGAAGCTGCATGAAATGAATTCACATCATGCTTACGGTTCTTAACTCTAACAAATAGTTTCTCTTAATTTCTTTCCCGGAATGACGAACCTCAGTAAACATTTGTGCAAGAGTCAAAACTATGTGAAAAAACAATATTTAAAGAACAAGCATTTTTTTTAATCTTATGACTTAAGTGTACTTGTTCTTTATATAAGAAAATGTGTTATACAAAGGAAGCCAGGAAGGGCAAAAAAAAAATGGAGAGTCTCATTACATTAATTATGTTATTTCCTTATTACAGCCCTCAATAATAAAACCACAAGCTTTGTAAAATCACAAAATCGTATATTAACAAATGGTTTTGCCCTAAAAGCCTGTTTCAGTCTGTGGCCATTATGAAAAATATTTCATTTACTTGAGTCATCAATGTGATTTTCTTCTCATCATCACACATATTGGAGTTGTAACAAGGCTACAGCTGATATTTTCTCAGTGGTCTTTGAAGAAATTCAAAGCCTTACTACCTTTAAACTTGCACGTTAAAAATTCTTCCAAGCAAAAGAAGTTTTCCTTAATTGGTACTGGCATTCAGAGAAGCTTCATGTTGATGCTCTACTTGCTCCATTGTCACCCCGGTGAGAGCATTTGCCCAACCAGAGTGGAAAGTTGATTTCAGGTCTAATATTAGCTCAGGCCCCCGGAAAATTCCTTTTAAATGATCACTAGCTGAGAAACAGGAAAAGAATTTTCAACATTTTGGTTGATAGTGCTGGGCAGGAATTTTTAAACAGCTTATTGAGGGGGGCCTGGGAAAACAGATGTGGATCCACAGGAGATTTGCTAAGGAAATGCAACGAATTGATGTTTGAACAATTTCTTAGTCAGTATTATCATTGTCTTTTCTCATCAACCATGGAAGGAGGATTCTTTGAATAAGCATATTTCTGCCAGAGTCCCACCGAACTGAAATGACACGGTTATTAGGTATCGTAAGCCTGTGGGTTACAGCAAAATAATTTCCATAAATGTTTTAACCTACCAAGCTGATTTCCATGTATGCATCATATGCCTCATGTACGTGACACATTCGTGTGTTGGATTTTTCAGGTAAATCCCACCTGGCCATTGTGCAAAGAGTGAACAATGAAGGAGAAGGAGATCCTTTTTATGAGGTTTTGGGGATCGTTACGTTAGAGGACGTCATTGAGGAGATCATTAAGTCTGAGATTCTAGATGAGACCGATCTGTACAGTAAGTGTTTACAACTTTGATTTACCGAGTGATAAGCATCTGCCAAAGGCGGACAAAGTACACAACTTCATTACTTGAGTGAAAGATATAGATACTTCTGGTCAAATATTACTTCAGTACAAGGGAACGATCTTCAGTCTTTTTGCTTGGGTTATAGTACTGAAGTACTTGCTTTTAAAATATTTAAGTAGTCAAAAGTACTTCTAAATGTTTTCAGTGCTTAATGTTTTCTTTTTAATGTCAGTGCAATGTTGTATTGTTTATTTGACAGGATTAAAACATATACGTCTGAAAAGATTTTCAACATTTCTGTTAGCTAGCTATTAGCCTGCCTCAGCAGTGGATTCACACAGGATGCGATCCCAATACCTGTCCCAGATGGGCAAATCCATAAAAACCAACTACTACAAGCACAGCCCAACGTCATCTAAAATGTTTATCTGGAATTAAATAAATGTTTACGTACCTTGACGTGCTTTCTCATGTTGGATGGTGAATTTTTGTAGGCAGTGATAAAGCTTGTGTGTGCGATAAATAGACCAAATTTTAAAAAACGATACAAATCTCTCAAACATGCACTTCAGATATGGCCATGGGTGCTCTGGTGTGGAATCGTCATTTTTATCCGCCGTAGCCATCATTACCACCGCCAAGTTCAAACTGTTCAAAACATGCAGCAGTCTGAACTTGAGTGTAGGAGGAGTTTACTGTGATTGGTTTTCTCCTGTGACGGACACCGCATATGGCCTATCACATTTTAGAAAAAGAGAGACAATTCATTCACTGTGTTTAGAGCTATGTTTCAAAGTAATGAGTAACAGGAACCTTCACAGAAATGTAGTGGGGAAAATATTTGCCTTTCAAATGTAATGGAGAAAAAAAAATTTATACTCAAGTAAAGTACAGATACTCGAAAAATGTACCTAACTCAAGTCAATTTAATTTGTTACTGTGAAACTCCAGATCTGTTTGAGTGGCATACATTAGGAATGTATATAGAGTATTTCCCATAACCTTTTTTTGTTCCCTATAAAAGCTGATAACAAGACAAAAAAGAAGATAACTCATCGGGAGAGGAAGCAGGATTTCTCAGCTTTTAAGCCGACAGACAACGAACTTGGGGTCAAAATATCACCACAGCTTCTACTAGCTACCCTGCGTTTCCTAGCAACTGGTACTGATGTCCTCTGTGTGTGTGTGTGTGTGTCTGCGAGTGTGTAAATGTTTGTGTTCTTGATTAGGAAAGGAATTACAGACTTACTCTTCATTCTTCTGTTTTTTGTTTTTGGGTTTCTTCAGAAGTAGAGCCATTTGGCCCAGCTCACATGTCAGAGAAAATCCTTCTGCGTTTGCTCAAGCATCCCAACGTGATCCAGGAACTCAAGTATGATGACAAGAACAAGAAAATGTTAGAGCACTATCTCTTTCAGAGAAACAAGCCTGTTGATTACTTCATCCTCATACTGCAGGTCAGCAACACTCGCTGTTTCAGTAAAGGAGCATTTTGTACACAATAGAGAAATTTGGCCTTCAGAATCGTTTGTGTGGAAACAGTAATTCTGATTGGCTAGCAGGTCTCAGTTTTTGGGACTTATACTACTACTACTTATTTCTACTAGTAATGTAGATCTCAAACTTTTGTACCATTGATCCTCATAATACAGAGTTGAAATTTCTTTAATTAATAACCAACTGTAATGGTGATAAAGTGCCCTCTGATACAACCCAAACAACAATCTTATAATGTATAATAGCCCACTGATATGTGGCACTGGGACTTAAAGCTTAGCTAAATAAAATGGCACTGCTTTGTTATTTTCATAATGCTTTTGAATTGTTTTTGTTTTTTTTTACTCCTGCTTAATTTGTTATTGTCTGATACTGGAATGCGTAATTGGGTGATACATCATGCATCATTGGGTGATGTTACCAAGGCAACGTTTCCATCCTTATCCCTTAAACCCCAAGTTACATAAGCTACAGAATGTCTGGGGAAATTCGACTTGATATCCTTTAACTGGTTTAAGAAATTTCAAGAAATTATGAATGAAATGCTTTTAATTAACTTATTTCTTAGTGTTGATGAACATGCGCATTTTCATTAGACTCTGTTCAGTTAGGAAAATCCCAAGCATGGTTCTCAATATGCTTTCAAATCCTGTTTACTATTACCAGTTCTCTGGTCACATGTCTGACACAAGGAAGTAGCTGTGTAATGTGACTAAATAGATTATTTCATTGACATGTGAACAGTTTTGTGTGTGTATACTGTATATATACAGTATGTGTATAAATGTGTGTGTTTACAGTAGGTATGTATGTATATATGTAAATATACATATATACATTGATCAGCCATAACATTAAAACCACAAACCAGTGAAGTGAATAACATTGATTCTCTCTCTCTCTCTCTCTCTCTCTCTCTCTCTCTCATACACACACACACACACACACACACACCGTGGGTGCAGACAGTATTCAGACCTCTGTTTTATCGACTATTTTGCCCATTAATCTACAATAACCAGTAATGACAAAAAAACAAACAACAAAATGTAGGTTAGTAAGTACAGCCTTGGTTAAGCACTCAAAATTGAACTCTGGTACATCCTGTTTGCTTTGATTATCTTGTGATGTCACTAGAACTTGACTAGAGTCCACCTGTGGCAAAGACAATTATTTGTGTCATGATTATGAAAGGCATAAGTCTATGTGTATAATGTCCCACAATTCACAGTGCATGTCAGACCAAAAACCAAGCTATAAAGTCCAAGGAACTCTCTGTAGGCCTCTGCAATCAAATTGTGTTGAGACATAGATCTGGGCAAGGATATAAAGCCACTATAAAGCCATTTTAGAGTTCCCAAAAGCATTGTGAGCTCCATTATTGTGAAATTGAAGATGTTTAGAACCACCAGGACTTTTTCTAGAGCCGGTCATCCAGCCAAACTCAGTAACTGGGCTAGAAGGGCCTCAGTCAGGGAGGCCAGTCCACCAAAGCTTCAGAGGTCCTCCACAGAGATGTGAGAGCCTGCTGGGAGGGCAACCATCACAGAAATACTTTATCAATTAGGCTTTCATGGTAAAGTGACCTGAGTGAAATTCATATGGCAGGCACTGAAGGACTATGAAGGAAAAGATTCTCTGGCCTGATGAGACAAAAGTTTAACTCTTTTGGCTGAACTTCAAGTACTCCAAGTTCCAAGTGATGTACTGCTAATCAGTGGAGGGTGCTGAATATGGGAGGCAGTTCACAGATGCTCCCAATCCAATCTGATTGCACTGAGGATTTGCCTGGACCAGTGGAAAAATCTGTGTGTGAAATGCTTGTAGAGACGTACCCAAGAAGACTAGAAGCTGTAGTTGCTGCCAAAGGAACTTCTACAAAGTACTGAAAGGGTCTGAACACTTATCCATCTCCATATCTCAGTGGATACGTCTAGTATCACTGTATAAACTGTCCAGACTGATGGTACAACACTGGAAGCGATGTGGGTGAATGAGCACCAGATTCAGCCTTTTAGTAGGATTTAAGTATTGTGTATCCTGAAAAGGTAGTTGTTCGTAGAGGCCAGAAAATGTGGGTTTAATTAATGTCTAAACCAGAGTCACCTATTCATCATTTTCATTTTCCTCAATTAAATTTCTCCTCCTGTTTATCCTCAGGGGAAGGTAGAGGTTGAGGCTGGCAAGGAAGGAATGAAGTTTAAAGCTGGGCCCTTTTCCTACTATGGGATGATGGCCTTAACATCATCACCAGGTCTGTGTAATGTAGAAACACACACCCACCCACTCACACATGCTAGCATTGCTTCTGAGCTGAAGCAGTGTTGACACCAAATTTTGAGACTGATAGTTTTAGATACACTCTTCTGCAGCTACAATTCAGTCCTGCTGGTAGTGGAGTCTACTGACCTCAGGTTCATTTGCATTGTTTAGAACCTGAGCTTATATAGGTTTTAACTAACATGACCGATGGGCCTTCATTCTTGGAACAGTTATTAGGCAGCTGAACTATATAGACCTGTCATTTCTACTGATATTTTTGAATATGCATGACTGTCTGCAATGTGTTTTCACCTGTTCAATTAGTAATCTTTGTGGTAATTTCCTCCTTGAGTTACTGTGCTAAATTACTACTTAGTCAATTGTTGGCAAACTCCTTGGTAACTGGTTTATTCCTCCGACTTCCTTTTTCTGTCCTTTGTTCTGCCCTCTTTCTCCCTCTTGTTCTCCAGTTCCACTCTCCTTGTCTCGAACGTTCGTTGTCAGCAGAGCAGAGTCTCTTGCGGGATCTCCAGGTAACCCACTCATCCTTCTAGTCTTTTTCACATTTCCTGTTTCTTTTCCTCAGTCCGGAGAAATGGGAAGCTTTGTTTGGTTACAACATTGCTTAACACAAGCTCCTCCGGTTTATTGCTTTTTATACCCATTATATCAGTCACATGCGCAATAGGCAGCAGTTAGGGGCAATTTCTTGCTAAAAAGCTTTTACCCAAAATTGATCAGAAAACCTTAGATTTTTATAGAACTTGTGAAAGGACTAGTTTAGTGCTTATGTGTTATATTTATATTATACTGTTCTGTGCACTAAACCTTCTACTGATTTTCACTACTTTGACTACTTACACAATCATTGTATGGCAGTAGTTGCTTAAAAACGTATTGTTGTGCAATTGCAATATTTGTGGATTACTCTTACAAATTCATTTTAGTTATTTGAATGTACAAGAACCAGAAATGTTTAAAGGTTCACTATGTAGGATCTTCAGGGTATTTATTACAACCTGAATTCTATAAAAGTTGGGACGTTATTTAAAATTGAATAAAATGAAAACTAAAAGACTTTCAAATCGCATGAGCCAATATTTTATTCACAACAGAACATAGATAACATAACAAATGTTCAAACTGGGAAATTGTACACCTTTAT
>JAQQZR010000038.1:12154729-12168433 GCA_030068235.1 Notoglanidium macrostoma
ACTAACTTTTTACGGAGTGGCCAGTTCTGTCGAGAATAGTGCGACTCTTTGGCACGGCCGTCCCATTCACAGATGAAGCAACAGTACTTTGTATAGCCGAGATGAACTTCGACAGAACAGCTTCCAGCCTGGCCTAATTCCATGCCTGGACATGCCGAGGCTGCACAAACCGTTGTACATAAGTCACTTACGGGGGCAAAAATGTTTGGATGCAAATATAAGAAAAAATCATGACAAAACTGAAGGTTTCTCTGAAACGGTACGTGATGGGTAAATTTTGACGTGATCTTCGTGATCAGCACCCAAACATCTATAAGAAACACCCAACAGTGTTCGAGAAGCAAAAACGTTGTTGTGCAGTGTAATGAGAGAATTTTGGGCTAAATGTTCACTTACATGCTGTTTTTCAGTATGGCTGCAGGCGCACACCCATTAGGAAAGAAACGTTATATGCTGCTTTGTAATATTAATATTCAGGTTAATATGATGTCACATTATTTACATTACACTGTAAATAAGATTACAGTGTGCAATTAAGGCAAAGGCTTGATCACAAAAACAAACTTTATTTCAGCAGTAAAATTACAGATTTTAAAAGTTATGCTGCATTTCTTTTTCATTATGAAAAAAAAACAAAAAACAAACAAACACAAAGCAAAAAAAACACAAATGCAAACAATGTCTGAGACAAAAAATAGCAAAATGATTTTTTTCTTTTTTTGCTTAACTATTATTTTATTTCTGTGCTGCTTTTTTAAAAATACCACCACTTTTGCTGTAACACTTACTTGGTTAAAGTAAAGTAGTGGACCTTTTATTTACATACACCTGGAGCTGCAACAATTCACTAACTTTTCCCCACTTAATCTGTGGGAAGTAGTTTGGTACGAAGTCATTGAGAAAACCAAAAGTCAAGCTACTATTTATGCAGGCTAGCTGTGATTGCATCTGGATAAGGCCCAGTCTCACTGTGGAAGTGGCTGCATGCGGCATGGGCTTCACTACGTTTTTACATATGCATCACTCATTACATGCTGTTAAACATGCTGCCCCTTCCCCATAATATATAGCTGTTTCCATGACACTGTTGAGGTGATACTGCTGTCTGGAAAAAGAGGCTAATGTGCATGTTAAAATGCTCCATGCTCCAGTGGGAAGTTGGTTTTACTGCTTGCACAGTAAACACTTCAAATATAAGTTCTGCACAACAGGTAACAAACTAATAAACCAACAATGTCCTCTATTAAAGACATCCTAAACCTACACATGACATTCAAAATAAACTGGCAGAAGGGGAACTGGGATAAAGCAACAGGAGTCCGTCAATTAAAAAAAGGCAAAAGTTAACCAAAAATCTAATATGCGCACTAAAAACTAAACAATTTACGAGCATGGCAGGAGTCCTGAACACAGGCGTGTAAAGAAAGCAGACCACGGTTACAGTTTACTGCTGCACCTTCATCTGCTAGTGCAAACCATCCAAATCCATCAACAATGTTTTACTTTTCAGAAATGCTAAAATGTCTGACCATATCCAAATGTGTCTACAGAACATGCTTTTGGATGTCGGAGATAGGACAGATACAGTACATTTTTGCAGCATGTTAAAAAGCAACCGTTTAATAGCAAGGCAATAACCTACAATGCCTTGTTTGCATTCAAATGAAACAAAACTGAACAAATCTACGCTGCTAAGTGAACACTTTGCTATATCCTAATTCAGCTGATTTTATCGCTGGTTTAATTAATGTCTACATGTATTCAAAAAAGGCAGTATTCAGTGTGGTCTGAGCTCAGGTCAGAGCAGGACATGGGTCGAGAAACCGTGTCTATGAATTAATCCAGAAGAAATAGCTAAGAAATGCTTCCCTGAAGCACATTATTACTGGTCACGTTATTTCACCCATTTGTCCATGACTAGCAAGCAAAACAAATAATAAAAAAAAAAATCAATCCTAGAACTTACAACATTAGTATTCAAGCAGAAGTTTCTGATCAAAACGTAAAGCAAGAACATGAATAGAAATAAAAAAATAATAATAACTGTAATGGAAAGTCATTTTAGAACCATGGATGGATGGACTACACTACACAAGAAAAATGGCCCAGATTCTTCTTCTCTCACTAGTTTACATACTACATTACAGCAGCTGAGGCGGTAAAGCTCTCTCAGATATCTTGTTATGGTGGCTGAGAGAGATTCATGTTGATGCAGTTGCCCTCCTGCAGTTGTCAAGTAATTCAATCACTTTGGTTGCATTCAAGACAAAACGGATGCATAGTATGGGAGTCTTTGTGCTCTCGGAAACTACTTAAGTATAATTCTAATAGAACTGCTGATTGCATACTTCCCTTTACCCTTTAGCAGAAACAACAAAAAGTGAAATAAACTCGGCATTTTCAATATATCGTCGTAACACATTGTGAGCACACGGTTGCCGTGAAAAATGTTGAGTGTTGTTTCTGCTAAACATTGATTACCTTAAGCTTTGGTTGATTGTGTGAGATGGGTACACTTCCCATCATGCAGTATGGTTTCATTTTGCAAGGTACCTGCCATATAAAAGGTAAGGCCATTGCATGCACATATTTTCTAAGACTCTGCTTAAAAATGCAAGTCCTGTAAGGCAGATACTGTACTTGTTCCCTTAATATCATGCAAAGTCATGGTAAAAGGTAACAAAAATAACTTCATTCCATTGATTTAAGAAAGAAGGTTGATGCTCCCTTCTCGGCCTTAAGGCAGTGAGAGGAAACTGGTCTCTGATGGGTTCCAAGGTGACTCTCATTTACATAAGATTGCCTGAACAACAGAAGGCACCCACAAAGCTTCTTAGCTTTACTACACAACTAAAATTCTTAAAAAAAACAAACAAACCATGATTTAGCATGTGCAGCTGAAAATCTTTTTTTAAAAATCAGAAAAAAAAAAACCCGAAAAAAAAACATCTTTTCCAAATTATGGGTAATTTTGACCTGTGAGCTATAAAAGCCATGATAAGCAAACTGACTTCTTGATAATGTGCAGGTCCTAAAAGACCACCGCTCTCTTGTCGACACATTTACAAGCTTACTCTTCCTCCTCTTCCTCATCGTCGTCCTCATCGTGGCAGTGCGTGATCTCCTGTGGCGTCTGTGGGAACAGGTGCGGAGGCTGAATCTCGCTGATGGAGCGGGTCAGCTGGTGCTTCTTACAATCATGGTCTCTGTAGTCCAAAGAGTGGCGGTTGCGTGTTGCCATGGGAGATTCCGTGTCATTGATATCCACATGAGTGTGCTCTACAGTCGACTCATGTGGCATCTGAACCAAAAAACAAGAATTTTTATGAGTACAGTGTACTCCAGTAACTGGCAAATTTTAGACATTTTGTTATGGCCATAAATGTGTTTAATGGTATTTTTACCATTCATGATTCCTTCTACCATGATGACTACAAAATTGGATAAATCAAATGACAAAAAAACACTTCTGCAGCTTTAAGGGCTTTAGACATGGCAAGTGGCACATCTTCATTCCACTAATCTCACTGTGCCTCGTTTATGAAAAAAAAATCTGAATTCTTGCTTAGCACAGTTTGATAAAATAGGTAAAAAAAAACAAAAAACAAAAAAAATAACCCTCTTGTTTCTCTTGTGTGGTAACCATAGTAACAGCAATGCTAGGGACAGCACTTGTCTAGTGAGGACTGCACCATTATTTTAAAACACACAGGAAATCCATCCATCCATCAATTACCTATGCCGTTTATCCATTAAGGGTTGCGGGGAAGCTGGAGCCAATCCCAGCATCTTCGGGCGAGAGGCGGGGTACACCCTGGGCAGGTCGCCAGTCCACCACAGGGCCAATACACGCTCGCATTCACACCTATGGGCAATTTAGAGTAGCCAGTTGACCTAATCTGCATGCCTTTGTGTGAGGAAACCAGAGCACTCGAAGGAAACCTACACCGGCGTGGGGAGAACATGCTAACTCCGTACAGAGTGGGCTCAGTCGGCCCACAGGAAATAGATCATGAGAATTATAAACATATCTATGGGGGGGGTTAAGCTGAAAAGCTTTAAAACCAAGACATGGTTTCTCTATGTCTGCCACTCTGCCCTATTGTATTAGTATTATTTTCTTTAATGTTGACATAATCTGACAGCTTAGTGTAGCATTTCTTGGGTATGTTTAAAGACATATACATTATACAGCTACAGAAACACTGTTACTTGGCTTTAAAAAGATTCAAAATATAACTGTTGCTCTAACTCATTTGACAGGCACAAAACTAACTGCAGCCGACTGAGCATGTAGCTTGGCTTAAGCAAGGACATCTGAATGGTACTCTTTAACTGGCGCTAATGTTGATATAAGGTTATTGTCAATGTTTCCACTGCAGCTGCAATTCGTCTTGCAGGCAGCAGATGGCTCTACAAACGATAACACCAACCAATCCTCGAGAAATGGGATACCAAAGCACCACACTCACCAGCACATGTGCAGCTCTGAACAGGTAGCTGAAGGGGTAGTAGAGTAGGTTGATGAAGGAGGCAGCATACAGGTCAGCATAGCGCATCACCTGAGATGCAAACAGGGTTTGCCGAGAGCCACTGCGGAACAGACTACCCATCATCCCATAGCACATGTCCATATCATGGGTTACTTTCTGTAAAAATCAGATACGAGTTATATACAATTTTCAATCAAATTTGCTGGAACTGAACTAGCAAACTTCCAAATGATGACTACAGATCGAAACCTTAATCCGTCTCTGCAGTGTACTAATGTCAGGTCTCTCATTACTGCTGCTGTCCAAATGCCTGTAAGCAGAAAAAAAAATGAGGGTCAGAAGTGGAGAAAGGAAAAAAGTAGGAGCAAGCACACATGCAGATGAAAAACATGTCACATCCTGCAAGCTGTTCCTCCATAAATAGAAACAAGTCCATTTCTTTCTACATGCCACTGACTTTAGACTTATGAAACAGAGCATGTCCTTGTCTTAAACCTAAAAGACAAACCACCGCATTCAAAGACACCTACTTGTAGAGCTCTGCCAGGAAAATATCTAGACTCTGCAGTTCCTCAAAAAGAGCTGTAAAAGGGAGTAGAACAATATTGTCAATCAACACAAAGCTCACCATTCTGCACTTGTAACGAATCAATCCATTCCAGCTAACTCAGTAACCATATACAAAGAACAGGTCCTGTTTACTTTTTTTCCCTAAAGTATCCAAAGGATTTCCATCACGCTTTTGAGCACGGTGCTTACTTTTAAACAGGATTAAAAAGAACACCACTTATTAAATACACAAGGTCCAACAGACAATAAGAAAATTCTGTTGAAATATAAAGCGGCATAAATTCTAAAAGACTGGAGAGCGAAGACTTACGACTCTTGTCAGTCCAGACATGCAGCTCTTGAGCCAACTCAGGAATCACAAGAAACGTTCTCCAACCCTGACGCTTCTTAGACTTGAGAATGTCACCAAAAATGTGGTCACCAATGTACAAGATGTCTTTCCCTTTAGCCCCCAATAGATCACACACAATGTCTGAGGATCCTGTAGGAAACAGAATGTAAATATTATCCAGGATACTCAAATAAAAAAAAGACAAGACGCATTCGATTAATTTCACTGTTTGAATATTAGACCTCGACATGGTGTTACTTACCACCAGAGTACACAATCCCATGCTGCAGTGGCCCTGTGTAAGTTCCAATCTTGAGTCTCCCAGTGGTCTGTAAGAAGGAATAAAAGCGTGAATCTATGAGCAAAAACTGATTATACACAGCTCATGTATCAACATGATATTACAGCTAGAAATATGAAGCGTTGGGTAACACATGGCTGAAAGATGCGTCTCACTGGGAAAGTGAGAGGTTGCTGCATGTTCCTAAACATAAGAAGCACTGTGCCAACTTACTGTATCAACTTGTCTCAGAACTGTGCCCTCCCCAAAAAACACAGGCTTCTTGGCATCAACCAGAATGAGGTCAAAGTAGGAGTGCCAAGGCCGATGAACTGTGCCAACCTGAAAATAACAAGCAATGAGTCGGGTCTAATCATTCTACTAAGGGTCATCAGTAACGGAAAAGCCCTGAATGATTCAGGGATTCAGGGATGTGTAGACCTGCCGCTGTTCAAAACCAGTACTTTAAGTACTACATTATTTAAGTACTACATCTTAAATAATCTCTTAACTAAATTAATTGTTCTACCACAGCCATGCATGATTAGTGCATAAAGAAAATCATACCTATTTATTTACAGACAAGTAAACTAGATATAACTATAGCACCATTACAAGGTGAAGATGATGGTTTCAACTTACTTTTGGACCATGAGGGAAGTCAAACAGGTATGTCATGATTTTCTGAGAAAGAAATATTAGTAATGCAACTTTCTGCAGGTTTTATCGTTTTACCGTGATATCTTCATTTCAGAACAGATAGATTATATATCAAAACTAAGTCTTTAATAACTAATATGTTCGTTAGACAACTTGCTGAATCACTTACATCAGTGTACTTGTAGTCACTGTTGGTGGCCAGGAAAACTTTAGCAACTTCCTTCATGCGACTAAGAAGCAAAGGCAACTTGGCCTTGAGGGGAACAAGAAGTGTAAATTCACAGTGCAAAAAGCAAAGATGAGCCAATGCATTGGCTAACGTTATATATTTCCGCAAACTGCAACTTGTATTTACTCACATCTTTCACCACATATTTCTCCAGGTTTTCTACAGTCTTCTCTTTCAGAGAACCCTAAGAAAGTAACCGAAAGAACACGCTTATCAGCTTTTTCAGTGGGTATATATGGAGTGCAACTTTGTTCAGAAGTAACAGTCTCTTGCCTTGAAATGGACCCAGTCAACTGCATCTCTGACATCCTGGAACATGCTCTTGAAGGACATGAAGAGATCTCCATCCTTAAAACCAGTCTCGCAGCTTTGGGGAACAGGACAAAACACATTTTCACCGGTGAGGAAACATGAAAGACTGATTCACCATACCTGCAGACATCCAGTCTACTTAGAAGAGTTCTGTTATATAGAGGCTTGAAGTTAATTCAGCAGAAAAGTAGATCTATATATGTTATAAACAAACCTAGTGTATCTGGAGCAGCTGGTGAAGAAATCAACCAAGCAGGCAAAAAGGTAGGTCTCTGGAGGAAATTAAAAAACGAACAAACAAAAAATAAAAAGCCCATGTTATTCGGCGTGAACAACACATGCTGTCAGCATTAATATAGAATTACATATATACATTGTCAATAATAATAAAAACAATAATCCAATGATATTTCAAAGACTGGCACGAATGCCTCACCAGGGAGGTTAAACAGGGTATTAAGGATGTAGAAGCGCTCTGTATCACCACGCTGGATGAACTTATTTGGATATAATTCTCTAATCTCTGGCCTGTGTGCGATAAAGAGAAAGAAAGGAAGCAAAAACAGTATTAGGCATGCATCAAATGTTCACCACAAAATATACTCAGTAAAGAAATCACCAAAATTAGCTGGTTTCTGATGACTCATACAAACAACAGCTCCATACGCAGAACCCTTCACAAGCCAGTTCAAGCCAGAAAAAGAACAATACTCCAATCAACAGGCCATTCAAAATACAACAAAACAGCCCTGTGCACATCCAGATCAGGCACAGTAAAACGTTTCTATGCATAAAATTCAAGCTGTATTTTCCACCATTTTGTTGTCTGTCGTTACACAACTGAAGAACGATGCTGCCGTTGGAGCAATAATTACTGACCAAGAGCACCAACATATTCATAATAAAATTCTTCTTCTTAACAGCTTATTAACAACATCAGAAAAAAACAGGATAACGGAGCAACAATAAAAAGCAACACAAAGCATGAAAGCTGGTCATTTGGATCCGGTGGTCAGTAGCTCCGAGAACATAACAACAGATAAAGAAGAGTCATGCAAGGCCTCTTTATTTTGTGGTTACTCACCCTCGCATGAAGTTGAACCCATGGGCACATACCAAAATGTTGCCATAGGCATCGACTTTCAACAGATTACCATAAAGCGTATCGAACACCAGGCCTCTGGAAAGAGCAAAAGGTAGACGGTAAAATACTTCTAGCGATAACATTTCTAAAGAAATGTATTCAACAGTAGTGCAGTATTAGTTTAGAAAACAGACATATATACAGTATGTTTTAAATGTACACAATGCAGGCATAGTAGTCTACAAACATTATTAATACCAACAGAAAATCAGTTTGTAGTTTACCTGGTAGGAAAGGTAGGGTCATAGACAAAATTGAGAAGTTCTTGTGGATAACCAATGGAAACCAACCTCTCGACTGTCAGGTCAAATCCTAAAGATTCATACTCTGGAGACTTATACACTGTGAAGATGTTGTAAAGACGGTGCTTAGACACATACAGTACAAGCTGGCTTTTGTGACAAAGTGCATGGTGTAGAGGATGGAAAAAGTTGAGGTTTATCTTATTAGAACATATAGACTGTGGAATTTGTATTATTGTTGTATTATGATTTTGCTTTTGAATAAAACAGACTCCAGTAATCTTTAGGACAAGAAAGGCTGCCACGGGATTCACATCTATGTCTGTCCATATACACCTCCTGGGCAAAAAAAAAAGGGGGGGCCAAACCCAAAATTAATCACATACTGTACAATATTACACTTTCAATGGTCAACAACAAATCAGAAAAGCAGCAAGAACAAAAACAGACTGTGCCGCCAGGTGCTCGTCAATGCTCTTTGCTGAAAGTGGACTGTTAGAGGAAAGGCTGGAAACAGGGCAATTCATTTACATAATCTTCTTGTAGGTAAAGATAAATCGTGAAAATATTTTAACTATCTGGGTGTTCAAAATTTTATAAAAATAGCTTTGAAGCCATCAACACCGAGTGGAACAGCACTGACTCCTCTTTCCGCTGCCTGTAAGTTTACCCACAATGCTGCCGCTCATTTCCTGACCAATGATTTGCTGTTGAGAACATTAAAAGCTTAATGTTTTGCAATTTCGTTTTTGGCCCATTCTTTTGCCCAGGACTATACTCTTACATGTAATGCATGCATGTACACTCAAGTCTATACTCCCTTTCTCAGTCTCTTTCACAGAAGTCTGCTTTTAACAAGCTCATAGTTACAACACTCAGACGATGAGGCTCACTAGGTCAGAGAAGGTGCTTAAGAATGGTGAGAAAGTTGTGTGTGTCTAAAAATACCAAATGTCCTTGTAATACAAATCAACATATTCAATTACTCTAGACATACTCTAAAATATTTAGCCTAATTTAAAAACCTATTACATCCTCTCTTTGTGCTGTGAAGTGTGGCTTCTAATAGAAGTGACTCTTATTCAGTTTTACCTCTGACATTATTACACACTACAAGAGCATGTAAAGAGCATTTACCCAATTTACACATACATGGATTTGACAGTATTGACTGAAATAGCAACGTGTAGCTGAACTGAGAAAAGGCACGGTACTTACCTGCTAGAGTGTAATCCATATCAAAGCCAAAGTATTTAATCTTCTCCATTGCCAAACTTCTGTTGACAAAAACTCTGAGAATGAAAATAATTAAATCAGTTTGGTGGCAAAGTAAAATCACAGGATGTTCACAAGATGACAAGCAGGAAAGCTAATTCTTCCCTGGAGCCAACAGACTTTACCTTCTTCTCTATATGGCACCTTTAACACACATTAGCATATACTAAATAATGTAGTATGTCAGAGAATTTGTGTGTGAAGAAATAACTGTAGAGAGAACATTAGTTATAATATATATATATATAGCTGGCAGGGAATATCATTTAGTCTTAATCATAAGTTCATAAGTGAAGAAAGTAACCGGTAGCTGATAGGAAAAAAAAGATAGAAAAAAAAAGGAATTAGAGGAGTTGTAGGGTGTGCTCACACTAGGTTCGACTGCCTCGTACCGCACCTAATAATCTCCACTGAATTAAAAAGGGCACGTGATAGTGTTTGAGTTTTCAGAGCCTGGTCCGCTCCCAGGGGCACCTCTTCCAAGTGGCCCAAGTGGAGAGATCACACTGGGCAAATGAACCGGTCTTTGGAGGTCAAATGCTCCTGGGAATGGTACAGATCGCCTAGTGTGAGTGCGCCCTTAGACACAGATTGTGGTCAGAATATTTCCATGAATGGTTATTTACTGCTAAATAGCCTGTGTCATCTATAAAGAGTTGTAGTAATATTAAATCACACAAGGACAAAAACCAACTGGCTTGTTTTTACGTGCGGTTTTAACTGCATACCCGAAAAAGGTAGTGAAATATGAAATGCGTTTTTAAAAATTCAAAATTTTTAAAGAGTATCACGGCAGATTTCCTCTTATAATATTGAAGCTAACCAAACTAAACCATATCCTCTTCAAGTTATTACCAGTACACCATATGGCACTGGCAGAGCCCTAAATGACTTTATTAAGATTTTTTTTTTTATTTGATGTGGATCTAAACAAGTACTGAAACATGGAAATAAAAGCCACTGTGTTAAACTGATCTAGCCCTAATTACGTTAGGAAGAGTAAAAACCCGGAAGAAGGTATTTAACATGTCCACGTCCACTGTGATTCACTCAAAGAAAAATAATCTGATGAGATCTGTGACACCTTTCTGCAAAAGTGACAGTGAAATGCCAGCGTTATAACCCGGGAGATGAAATATTACGAGTGAAAATGAAGGAAAGGTCTCACGAAAATATGAAATTCCAATAAGACCAAAAAGTGGTCTTCCGACAGGCACCTAACGGAGGCCACACCTCAGAGCCGGGTAAGTAAAGATGAAGACGGTTTAGAACAGGGGTGTCCGATCTTATCCGCAAAGGGTCGGAGTGAGTGCAGGTTTTCAATCCAGTCGAGCAGGAGCCGCACCCGATTCCTCCTGTTTAATCAGTTGATCTTGGTTTATGTAGTCGCGGGTGTGGCTTCTGCATATTTGGAATGAAAACCTGCACCAACATTGGCCCTTTCAGGACAAGATTTGACACCCCGGTTTGGAGAAAGGTAATGGTTTTGGTGGATAATTCATCACTTATAAAAGTCAACACTTCAGGTCAATGACAAAACTTTCGCATACCTCATAGCAGGATGACATTGGGCCAGATCCCGTGGTAAGCTTTGTAATAAAGGAATAAATGTACTATACATTACTACAGTATGTACATCAGCACTGCAGAGTAATAACAGTGCTGGAGTGTTGAGCAATGAACACAAACTCAAACAAACCACTGAGCTCTTTTACCTGCCTTCTAATTTTGCTCTTCGTGGTTAAATAATAAGAGGGCATTGTTTACGTTTCTGCTGCTGCTCATAATTGCTCTTCATGAATGCTTTTCCATCAGTCAGAACCATGTCAGACTTTATAAAAGAGTTTCTATTATTTTCTGCTAAAAATCTGGTAAAACTGCCAGGATACTGCAAATCCATTACAGTGAAGCACTCATGATTGATCAGTGATTCGCTTGTCAACAACAACAACAACAACAACAAATGAATTTAACTTATAAAAGATAATGACAAAATAAATAGAAAATGACAATACAAGCAACAAAAGGTACGACATTTCTTTCTCACAGCACACAAAGAAAGCAATCTGTGCTGCATTTTCATTGAGTCAGGCAAAAGTATATTTAAAATAAATGACTGTATCAAAGGAACAGACAAAAACACAAAAGCCCATGACAAAAACAAGCAAAAGCTCTTGTCATTATCAGTACTGTCACAAGCTTGTATTATTTTTCCATCATACCACAGCATGGCTAAATTCTTGAATCTGATGGTGTGTATTCATTTTCAGCACGTCTCTGACAGGAGGTTTATATTAACGTACGAATACATTATTATTTCTGTAATAACAGATCATTCCATCATTAACCAGGTGTTCATTGCAGTTTTCCGTAAAAACAGAAATTAGAAATTTTGACAAAACAATTGCGAATGGTCTGTTTTTCCACTGAGTGATGTTATGTGAGTAAAGCTGGGTTTTATAATCTCGCTTGTTTTTCCTCTCATGATAGCTTTTACAGAGTGCTCTTTTGTCAGAAAGTAGCATTTCCATTTGCTGTGCCATGTGACTTAACCGTGAAACATGTGTTTCCATTTCAATTTTGCAAAATATTGCCTTATCGAATCGTAATGTTGTCTGTAATATTTGCGAGCATTTTCAAAATTCACGTTTTTTTTTTTGT
The DNA here is from genome assembly GCA_030068235.1 of Notoglanidium macrostoma. Classification (NCBI taxonomy): domain Eukaryota; kingdom Metazoa; phylum Chordata; class Actinopteri; order Siluriformes; family Auchenoglanididae; genus Notoglanidium; species Notoglanidium macrostoma. Next base: position 12,166,927 of record JAQQZR010000038.1, read on the forward strand.
TTTGTTTTGTTTTTTGTTTGTTTCATTCTACAACATTGAAAGTAATTACAAACTGTTATAAAGTGCACATTTCCATCATGAATTAATGATTGTAACAGATAGCAAATTGCTGTGGTATAAGAAAAGTAACACACTTCAGATTTTACACTATTTGAACGTAATCGACTTTGGGGTGCCTGCACACCACCCTGGCATGGATTATTTCCTAGTACAGTGTCAGAAACAGAATTAGTTTGTTCAGATTAAATGATGTTACAGTATACATCAGAAAATTGCAATTGTGGACTGACGTGAAAAGAAAAACCTGGTAAAATCTTACGTTTGCTGAAACAACAAACGGTATGTGTAAATATAAACTACAGCTAGTGATGTCAGAAAGAATCAGTTCTGTTCGGTTTTTTTTCTTTAATGTTTTCATAACAATGACTCTTAATGATCTGATTAAGATTCTCAAAGGCAGTACAGTACTATAGGATTGCTGTAAAAAAGGTCCAACAGGTTTCCCACCTAAAGTCTGGCTGTGAATCAGATCTGAAATAAAACGAGGTCTCCTTCCTGTCTGGGCAACATGACAACAGAGCTAAGTCCACTTTAATCAGATGTGCGTTTAATACAAACTATACCATCAATTATAATCTGGCATTAATTGTAAATAAACAATAATAGCTCATCTACTACTACTACTACTACTACTAAAAGATGAATTGTCTACATACTAGCATAAACAGGTCATTATGCCTACGCTTTAAATATTCGCGGCTGTAAATAAACTGATACTTCAATGCAGATTTGTGTACCTTTGATAGGCCTCTCGTCTGAACTTCTTCATAGACAAGCCATCCATGTTGGCAGGAAGTTCTGAGTGGTTCTGAAGCCGATCACTCCAAGACATCTTTAACCGGTTTTGTGATCTGAAGAGAAATAAAATAGCTCGGATTAACATAGATAGACTTCTCATTAAATATATTTGAAGAAAATCAGTTATTAAAGCTTTAAATGTAGACAGACTAAAGCCAGAGTAAAAGTGGGTTTGAAAACAAGTCAAGCCTGTTTTAAATCACTTTCAATATTACAATTAATGTTGTGGAACATTTCTTTAAATTGCTATGATTTTAACATCTAATTAAAAAGCTATTTAAAGGTAGGGTGACCATATTTTGGTTTTCAAAAAAGAGGACACAGCGCGCACGTTTGTGGGTTTTTTGGGGGGTTGGATAATACAAATGTGTCAACACAGTCAGCGTGATCTGATCAATGAGCTTTATTGGCCCTAAAGAACATTGTGGTCCCTAGGCCTAGATTAAACTGAACATTTTAAACTTTTCAAACAAAATCTTTCATAAGATAACTTGTTCTGGCCAATGTTGTCCTTAATGAAAAAATAAAACACATTTCTTATATAAGGCCACAGATTTGAAAACAAAAAATATTCAGAAAATAGGAAAAAAGTTAACTCCTGGATTAGACACTTTTCAGTCATCCTGAGGTGGCTGGGCATGTTTTCCTG
>JAQQZR010000038.1:12168533-12217185 GCA_030068235.1 Notoglanidium macrostoma
GGCATTATAATATGGTAGGCTACTGGGTTTGGATGTAATGATAGCTAACATTAAGCTAGCTGATACATCTCCTAACAGTGACTGGCCAGCTAACTGCACTAACGTTTCCATTGTAAAAAAACAAACAAAAAAAACCTGTCCTGTGGAGAAATTTTGACTTACTTTCTGCTTCTTTGTCAATAATGTCCTTATGTCGTTGTATCTGGGGAGCAAATATTGCAAACAATTGATCAACCAACAATACCCTACTGTTACTTACAGTAAATAAAGCAAAGCTTAGGCTACTCCTAATATTTCATTGTTTAGTTGAACATCAATTTTATGTGGCCTAGGTTTCATTTTGAAGGCATATAACAAAAGAATAAGGTTTTAGCAAAAGTTGTACATTGTGAGAAGGCAATGGGACTGACGTCACCTCCTCGAGTACCGAGCAACCTTTACCTTCACTGTCTCTACGTTTACTGGCGATTCACTGCACTTGCGAGTGTTTTGTTGTTGTCGGTAACCCGGGAAACCCTGGAACCCTGGAGTGGAATTTCATACGTGTGTGTATTCTCAAATCAATCAAGTGGACTGGATTCCTGCGCGAAGCAATAGAAACAGCGCTGGGTGATGACGTTTATGTTAAATGTGGGGGGTTCACACGAATAATTATGAAATGTGAGGGGGACACGTCCCCCTCAGCTATAATGATCTTTGACCTCTCAAAAATATTTGGTCCACTTCTGGTGAGCCTTAAGACCAGTGAAATTTCCATCAGTCGGTCGGTGGCACCTTTATTAGCCACTGACACGCACGTGCCTGCTTTGCATGTCGTGCATTCAGCCTCCCGTGCATCGCGCCCGAGACGAAAGCACGGGGATTGTTTTTGTAAATCGTCAGTGAATTTTCAACGACGTTTCAGCATTTTGCACTGCAAATATCGAGCGCCATGTGCTTGCTGTAACCAAGGAAACCGGTGCTGATGGCAGTGATTGGTGCTACTTGCGATGCTGAACAATTAATTTTTTTAAGGTTAAAATGAACAATCAGTGACGGTAGGCTGAGAACGTGCAGGGAGATAACCGAAGCCCAAAACTGCTTCCTCGCTCAATCCCCCTGCTCACTTATCTCTTGGATCCACTAGCGCGAGTGGAAGTGACTAGGCGTGTAGGATAGTAACTAGTTTAGGAGAGATGCCCATGACGTGACGAATGTTTAGGCAGCTCAAAAGCCCGGATAATTCTAAAACCCCGGCCGGACCCAAGTTCCAGGTCTCAAAAAGAGGACGTCTGGTCACCCAAGTAATTTAAGGAGAAACCGCTTTGTTTGGTTTTTAACTGGAACGTATATAATCACAAACCAACCCTCAGGATTTGACCCTATGTATTTTATCATTTTAATGCAAATATACTTTTGTGCAGAAATCTATTAAAACAGCAGTAAAACAGAAGACACTTTCTGTGGAAAAGGACTTGCTGTCTGTCAGAGAAATAAATAAACAGACTAAACCGGAGCACTTCTAACTAGCGCTAACCACTGTTAGCTAACACTAACACTAACGCTCTAAAATCTACCAGGGTAAATAATTCACTTCCAAATACTTCTTAGTAATACTATTGGATAAGTTGATAATGAAACTGAACGGTTACAGTGCAGTGTGAGCTCGGCTGTGAACTGCTTAACCAGCTGTAGATAGTATAACTGGTTAGCATATTATCGTTAACTTAACGTTACTTCCTCCGGTCCTTGTTGTCATAGGCTATACAGCCCTCTAGCTAACACCTTCCGTATCAGTCTAATAAACATTTTCATTTGCTTTTAAAAAAACACGATCCACATGTGACGTCTATAGTTTTTACACCCTAAATACTGCACCCCTCTTGAAAGTGCGTTCTGAACATCGGAGTTTATTTACATTTTGCTCCACAGCTCCTCACCTCGCTATTCCTCTGTCTTTGAAGAAGCTGCAATAACTTGCATACTGCGCATGCGCACACTAGATACACGCCTCGGCAGCAGGGACTGTCACATCTGCCCTAGCAGCCTATAGCAGTGTTTTAAAGTAGCTGACTCTGAGCGTTGTTTCTGCACGCAGCCTGTACGGATTGGGAATGTGACGTCATGACGCAGCGTCTCGGTAAGGGATTTTCATTTCCGCGTTCCTTTAAACGCTTTTTAAACGCCGAAGAGCTCATGGAGAGAGTCTTTAAAAAAAAAAAAGCACAGCCGCAGCCGATTTCTTTTCGTCAAAGTGGAACTTCCCAAAGTGAAAAAGATCAAACTTGTGTGTGGTGTCTTTTTAACACCCCGCCCAATCAGATGTGAGATCAGAGGCGAGACAAATAAACATGGAGGACAGGTGTTGCTGTGGCAATAAACGAAGATTTATCACATGCTGAATTGAAAATATTTCACTGGCAATATTCAAACGTTGTAATGTAAATGAAAATAACAACTTAGCCCTTTTGGACATTCAGCGCTATGTGATGTGATGTCCAACTATAAATGGATACAGTCAACTCAGTAAACAGACAGTTTTGGTTTATTGAGAACCATTTCATAACGTTCTGGAAACGTTCCATTTGTTGAAGTCATTTCTTGGACCTCTAAAACACAACGTTCTCTTATGGCTGTTGGAAAGACTAATAAGGAACATTCAGTTGTGGCATTCTCTTACAGGAAGTTCTCGAAGTTCACCAACGTTTGCTTTTTATGCTTTAGTATTTTTGGATACATGCTACAGGTACAGGTACAGGCCCTCTGAGAGGAACATAGAAACACAGAAACTACACTAGATTAAAGCACCACTGTTTAAAGCACGATATGGCCAAAAGTTTGTGGAAACCTTTGTTTGTTAGTCCCCCTTTGGATAATATAACAACCTCCACTGTTCTGGAAAGACTTTCCATTAAATCTTGTAGCTTAACTGTGTGGATTTGTGCTCATTAAACTACAAGAGCGTCATGAGGTCAGCATTCCTGCTCATCCCAAAGGTGTTCTGTAAGGTTGAGGTCAGGGATCTGTGCAGGCCACTCGAGCTCTTTCACACCAAACCTGGCAAACCATGTGTTAATGGAGCTCACTTTGTGCACTGCCATGCAGCATTATCATGTTGTAACATGTTTGGGCCCCTTAGTACCAGTGAAGAGAAATTGTAATGCTATAGCATATAAAGACAATTGTGTGCTTTCACCTCTGTGGCAACAATATAGGGAAGGAACAATGTGGTAGGCCCACATATGGGTGTGATGGTCAGGTGTCTGCATATTTTTGGCCATATAGTAAATACAGCAAAAAAACATGTTAAATCTGGGCAGCCTGTGTAACCAGGCCCATAGCACAGCTGAAAAAACAATAAAGAATAGGATAATCATAAGCATCTAAACTATAAATGAAAACAACAAACCCTCAATGGTGTTAAGTATAAACCTAAATCACCCTCATTGAAACTATTTACCTGTTCATGTATGTCTCAAACTAAGAAATATTTTTTTTATTTGAAGTGTCAGGAATGTAAGTGTGTGTCTGGTGAAATTCCTAGTATAAAAGAAAAGTGTCTCTTGGGTGTTATTCTGTTTTGATATTGTGACTTTGTGACAATCTGGTATCTTTCTGTTCTTGTGTCCTCTGTCCAGATTCTATCTATCCAGTAAAGACCAGCAACTCATCACTTCATGGAAAATATGGTTTGTATCTGTTACAGTTTATTTGCAATACTACACAGATTAAATGACTGTTATACCAACATATTGTTAAGCAATGCAATATTGCATTCTGTGTCTGAGTTTACTTCCTACTATACTTTGCCCAGTGCCTTAATCCCAAAAGGATAACAGTGGTGAAGAAAAACTCCATGTTACATTTACTGTACATAGTAGGTAAATTTAAGGAGAAACCTCAGGAGAGACCCAGCCTTTCGCGGAGCTGTCCTCCTCTGCTGGATACTCGGCACAATAGCTAAATAAGCATTGCGAGTAGGCTTGTATAATGTAACTATATTAACATTCCTACACAATATTATGTTGCCATGATATCAAGTGACGCAGGTTAGATTACCAAATATGCCAAATAACATCATTCTAAACTGCAAATTACCACTTTCGCAAGGTGGAACATCTCTTCACCTTTTTCCATAGAATGTCACTCCTGGATATGGTTTAGGAAGAGAACTTGCAAGACGGACTTATACCCCTTTTCCATATGGAACGGATTCTTTGAACCTTGGCGAGAGCTAGTGAATCAGCCGGTTTCCACCAGTTTTGAGTGGAACAGTTGTAATCCAGGGATCTGATGGCCTATGGGAAGAAACTGTTACAATGTCTGGCAGTGAGGGCCCAAATGCATAGGTACCTCTTGCCAGATGGCAGCAGGGTAAAGTGTGTGTGTGAGGGGTGTGTGGGGTCATCCACAATGCTGGTGGCTTTGCGGATGCAGCATGTGTGGTAAATGTCTATGATGGAGGGAAGAGAGTCCGATGATCTTCTCAGCTATTCTCACTATCCGCTGTAGGGTCTTGTGGTCCGATACGGTGCAGTTTCCATACCAGATAGTGATGCAGCCGCTCAGAATGCTCTCAATAGTCCCTCTGTAGATGGTAGTCAGGATGGGTGGTGGGAGATGTGTTTTCCTCAGCCTCTGCTGGAAGTAGAGACACGGCTATAAAAAAAAAAAAAAAAAAAAAAATATATATATATATATATAAATATATATATAGATATATTTTAAATTCTCATCTTTTTCAAACTCTTGTCCATAAGTATTTAACACAAATAATAAACAAAACAAACATAAAGAAATTGTTCTTTAAAAGTTAAGGACAAAAGCAAATTCCCTAATTGCTCCACCAACAGCTACAACCAGGGAGGGTAAAGGCCATCATGCCCCTCTTCCAAGCCAGAATCTTTTTAAGATGCTGCTCATGCAATGACAATGGGAGTTGTAACACACTCACAGGAAAGCATTATCTGCTCATTCCCACATGCATGAGCTTACAGATGCCCATGAATGGCTAATGTCTCTGTGATTGATGGGGGAGATAGAGTATACCACAAGAGTAAGCTTTCTTGGACTCCCAGCCACAGATGACTGTGATCTTGGGAACTTGTGATCTCCAGACAAGATGTTCTGGTATTTGATGTTTGTACTTGTCTGCAAATGGACTGACTGTCATGATGTGATGAGGCTGAAGAATTTGTAATTATCTTCATCTTCAGACATCCATAGAGTATGGTGTGGGAAATATGTCAAGAGTTGAATACTGAGGAATTCACATTAAGCTTTGTGAATTACTGTTTGTAATATACAGTGGATATGTTTATTTTTGGATAGGGTATGAGGTAGGATGTGGTACACTTTTTATATCCACTGTATCTAAGAAAAGAGAATTAAAATTTTTACATTTACAAACCTGCCAAGGAGAGGAAAAAAGTTTTGCTCGAACTTCTACTTCATTATTCTATGCTGCACTTAGTGAATTTTAATTTGAAGCTGGATTAAACTGTGGAAAAATATTGTCATTGCTTGTATACATGGTTATGAAATTAGTGAAGGAACAGTAAAGCACATTCCAAAACTTCTTTAAAAGAAAGAACGTCTTAAGGATGCACTCAGTTTTACTCGTAATCAGTTAAAGTACTACTGACAGCTACTCAGGTACAGATGGATGTACTGTAAGTACAAAGAACACATATATGCAGGAAGGTGTGCAGGAATCTGTGTACATTTGATCAGTAAACTGGATCCAAGAGTGGTTTATATTGACGCTGTACTGTCTTGTGGCAGTTTTTTTGTCTTTTTGTCTGTCTTATGTCTGCACTGTTTGAGGTGTTTGAGCACTTGCACACCTTGCACTTTATGTTGTTTTTGCCATGTTTGCACACATGCACTTTGTTGTCTTCTGTTGCACACGTGCACCATTTGTACTTCTGTTGTCTTATATGTAGCACCTTGATCCTTGAGAAATGTTGTCTCGTTTCACTGTACACTGTACCACCTGTATATGTTGAAATGACAATAAAAGCCACTTGACTTATAGAGGAAACGAAGATGTCAATGTTATTGAGTGAGAACGCAAAAATCATTGCAAGGGAACACAAAAAGTATTTGAAAAAATGAAATCTTATCATGACCCTTTAGAGGTTCAGTATCTTTATTAGTTTAGCAGTTGTGGAATTTTGAATGCATGCTCTGTCCATGGTCCTGAATTTGGCTCAGACAAGATGGGCAAGCCTAATTCTAGATAAAGTGTATTCCCCTATAAGGATTATCCAGGTCAAATTGGTTAATGTGCTCTACATCATACTTATATTTATCCTACTATCGAACTCCTGCAAGCAAAATTACATCAGTCTGCTCAAGGGTGTCTCATGCAGTGCCAGGGACCCGAAGAAAGTGGCTTATTTATGGTGTGCACATACCAATAAGCTATAGAACTGTACAACCAGCATGCTAAATCATTGCAAATAAAGAACTGCACCATTGCTGAGCTGGATCACCTTCACAGCAGTGAAAGTGGTATAAACAATGGGGATGTAGCAAATTAAAATACACACACAGTACTTTGGCAATAGTCTCGATGCTGAGTGAAATTGTGGTATCAAATCCAAAAACAAATCCAAAAGTAATACGAATTGTAATTGCATTTCAACAAAAATTAAATAAATAAATAAGGTTTAGAAATATGCAGCTCTGCACATGCTAGTCAATGTATTTCTAGATGGCATAGGACAAATTACTACATCAAATATTTCTATAAAGCCCTAAAACAGCCATGTCACTTAAATGATTAACAAAATACACAGCCAGCAGGTGATTACTGATAAGTACTCTGCCAGATCTGACCATTTTTGTTGCTTTCTCCCACCCACAAAAATATTTCCCCCTCCATTTAAAATATACACACCTCCCATCTGCCCTGAAGCTGAGCAAATAAAGTCTAAGTGGATCAACTTTCAAACCACTTTACATGACCTTTTCATATTGATTAAAACATAACTGCATAGTCTGCTTGGTAACTGAGGATATACTGTAAATGTCATGATCAGCAAACAATTAGTGACTTTGAAGTTTATGATATATGCTATACCAAAAACATGTCAAGATTATTTATTTTGCAGGCCCATGTAATCACAGAATGATGAGTGTTGTGCAGGATGCTCGGAGATATTTAATTTCTTTGCTTCTCCTCTCATTCACTTTTTTAAATAGCAAACTTAAGCAGCAAGTTAAAGGCTGAGAGAGACACACTTATCCAACTTGGCAGACATTGCTTTCAAAGCACAAAACTTTAAAACATTATAGCACTGAATTTTCAGAAGAGGCAGATCAAAGAAAATAAGTCATGCACAATTTAATGTTCAACAACAGTCATTTTTATTCTGATGCAGAGAAGTCATAATAATCACACCAAGATGCTGTGGTTTAAAAAAAAACCTTTTAATCCAACTCTTTTTTGCCAAAAGCACAAATATTAAAATATATATATATCCATATTTTGGGTGGAAAACAGATGCACTGGATGTATACCATTACAAAAGACACAGTTCATTTCCACTGTTATTACAGACTCTCATACTGTATACCTCATATGTCTTCCCCATAATGTTTAGTGTTTCTATAAATTACAAAACTGCATTATATAATCCAGAAAAATTGAGAACATGGAAGAGTAGTAATTGTTAAACAACTGAAAAATGTTGTTTAACAGGAAGGAGTAAGTGAAAAAGATTTTTCTGCTTCTCACAAAGTACAGACTAGCCCTTACTTTGTTCCCTGTAGATAGGAGGTTAGATAAAACAGTCTTCTGTTCACAGAGTAGGCAGCACAAGTCCAAATTGTAAAACCAGCATTCCATCCTTAGATTGTTGGGAGGAAAAAGAAAGCAGTCATTTGGCTGTACAGTTCCAGTTGACCCATTGCACCCATGTCACAAAATCATGTGACTATTTGTTTATGACACCATATTGGTAGGCAGGGGTTCTCTGGTGGTCGCCCTTGGTCACAGGTACAAACTGTTGATTTGTTCAACTGACTTTTCACTTTTTTTTTTTTCCAATTGACCTTATGAACACTTTCCTCCACATTCAGAGTTAGCCAGTTGTTTCATTTTTGGCACTCATATCTAACATGCAGCATGACAAACATATAATTACAAAACCTCTTCATTTAAAAAATATAAAACACTAGCATTTAAATAATTAGCCAATAATCTTCAATTGGGACTGGTGAACAGGTCTGTAAGCCTGATGCATTTTTTACTTTGTAAAAAAATGAATGTAAACCCTAGGTGAAAGCTAAACTGCTAATTCATAATAAGCGTCTCAATTTCTTTCCTAAGCTGGAGGATCTCTCTCTGAGAGACATGTTTTCATTGATGGTGAAGTCGACAGCCGAAGCGTAGTTGTGGTCCTCAGGGCTTTTATTAGCCTCCTTGCCTGGCAAGTCAACCTCCGCCGGTCGCTCCCTCCTCTCCCAAAGCCCCAGTCTTGAAAGTGGAACAGGGAAATTGTTCCACTCAAACAACAGCGGTGTGGAACAGCTCCCATCTTTAACCGTCATCACCCTGGCTTGGACACCACGTTTTTTTTAAAATGCCAGCTACAAACGTGGGTAAAGCGTAAGGTAACTGTAAGAACTGTCCGGATAGCGGCAATCCATTTTCGCCTGGTTTCCGCATGAGAGGGAAATGTATGAAAACTACGTTTTTTGTTTTACTTACAACAAAGGAGGAGGCATGACACAAAGGCACACAGCAATGTTCAACCCTTCTCTACCAAGATGGTGGCACAAACAAAGCGTGCAAAACGAACATACTCAAATATGAATAGTTACAGGCTATTTTACCCACATGGTCAGATTTTATCTGATACTCACCTGTAGAGCATTTTCTCCCATTGTGCTTTGCACTTCTCTCAAAGACTGGCACTGCTCTAAGAGATGCTCTCCACAAACAACATCCACCTGCCGAATAAAGAGAAGCGGTCAGTTTCCTTTCAGTCCATTACAAGGCAAAATGAGGTAAATTCCAGTGAGGTGTATATTGATACGTCAAAGTTATGCCTCAAAAGTGATGAATTTTAAATGTAAGCCCTAGATTAGCCAATATTAAATAATATATTAGGTTTCAGTCATGGCATTATACCTTCTTTCTCTTGGCTTCAACTTCACCTCCCAAGAGACTACAGGCACACTGCATTTCTCACTCTCACTTTAACCTTATATTTGTTTTCAATTCTCTGTCTAGGGACAGATTAGCTTTTACCACACAACACAGTGAGTAAGAGTCAAGAAATTACCTTAAGATATTTTTGCATACATGTTCATTCATTCTGCTTTCAGTAATGAACACTCTTTGCAATTACATATTCAAAACAGAAATATTAGAAAATTTCAACCACACTCAGCTAAATTACACTTGCATCAAATGTTTGAAATGCTAACGAAGGAAGTTAGCATTCCAAAAACTCTGAAATCCAGTCTGTTCGCATGATTTCCACCTGCATGCTATTTTATATCCTATACTTATTCACATTATATCATTGTGCTGAGGCTGGCACTTATTTAAAAGACTAATGGTAGTCTTTGTCAGGAATTGTGATAAGATAAACCTAATTAAATGAGTGTGTTAAGATGGACTCTGACATGGAGATGGATGGAAACAGTAAAGGAAGTCTTTTTACGGCACTTAAAATGACCTTAATATATAAAGCAGTTACAACACTCCAACTTATCAAAATGATCGTGCTATGAAACCAAGGACTACCACTTACAATATGAATTATATTACAAAAACAGCTGTTATTCTTTGCTTTTTTTGTAAACAGTGGGAGCACTAACTTTTGCATTAATTGCTCTAACCTACCTACGGTCACGTTGAAAGTAAATAACTTTACAGGATTTGAAGAGACTGTGGTGTTTAAGGTCATGTTAAACATACTGTGAGACACAACTGGCCTTAGTGTTACAAGGTGGACATCTGTACTCATTTGCCAGGCACTTACAGTGAAACAGGATACAATGCAAGCATACAACTCAGCAGTTGAGGACTGAAGGTGTTATGCTCCTGGGCTTCAGTAGTTCTCTGGCAATCCTGGAATTTAAATGCTCAATATTCCAATCACTAGCCAAAAGCTGAACAACTGAGCCTGGCACTGCATACATGTACTGTATGCTCAACACCAGGCCAATGGCTCACAACATATAGCCCCCATTTAACCACTACTTTTCATCAAAAATAGAAGAGAAACTGTCCATGGGCTTAACAACAATATAAAATACATTTTTATGTTAGATTTTAAAATATAGTGTGTTAGATTCACAACTGCGTTTGTACACGGTCATGTGACTACTACCACCATCTCAAACCCAGACAGTGCATGTCCACAATTAGCAATGGCAGAGGTTGCACAATACACAAACAATACACAAACTGCAAGTAACTTGACACTTGATAATGCAAAGCAGGGCAATTTATGCCATAAATTATACTACATTTTGCTGCACCTTCAAATTTGGACTCAACTCCATCTTCCTTCTGATAAAGAGCTCCACGTGACGAACAGTGGCTTCACCTGAGACACGGATATACTTTCTCTCCAAAGGCTGCACATAGAAACCCTCATTAGATCAATAGAACCCACCTGAACAATGCCTCATCAATGCCATTATAAATATAAACAAACCTTATAATCTTCAATGCCCTCCTCAGCTCTGTGAATCAAAATGTAATAAACACATGCACATCAGAAAAGAGAAAGATATTTGGCAAACAATTTACACTCACTTCAACTGGCCATTATTGAACTGTTTATGAAGTTTCACTCCATCTAGTGGTGAAATCCATATGTGCAAACTTCAAAATGCATTACATTGAAAGGTGCAAGCATCATGCCCCAGACACAGAAAAACAAGCCCACTCACCCAACAAAATCCAACATTAGAGACACATCAAGCTCTGGAGGAATGGTGAAAACAGACTGTGGCATGTAGTCTCTCTGTTTCTGTTTCAGGAGTTTTATTGGAAGCATACTTGTGGCTGTTATTAAAGAGGACAGTGTAAGGGCCCAAATAAGGGTATTTGAGCATCGTCATATTTCAGAATACAGATGAGACATAAAGTGGGTAGAGTCAGAGACCACCATCCTAAATCTAAACACACTAAATCTTATACATAGGTCATGGACTTTGTTAAAATTATGTAGCTGCAGTGAAATGAGAATACCTGGTTTTGGGATTGGTAGTCCTCTGTCTTTGTAAAACACATATATTTGTGCCCTCTCCGCTTGAATGGGGACCAAAGACAATTCAACAATAAGCAAAATGTTAGTTTTGGGACATAAGGATAGGTTGTAAGACATGTAAAGCAAAATAACACCACACCTTCCTCCAAATATGGGACCGTCTTATAAACAATATCTTGTAACTGCCTGTCAGGTCTGTGAAATAAACAGACAGATTAAACAATAAATGCAGATCAACAATGCCTGCATGTACATCATGCATGGAAAATCAGTCATGCAGAATAACATGGGTGAGTTCACTATTGTTCCATGATAGCAGCATACTTTACACACAAGGGATTGCTGTGACCATAACAACAATCCCTCAAGGGTCTCCATTTCAACAGAAAACAGTGAAAAATATATTTTGATCACATGAAATTCTCCTTGATGCCAGGCAGACTTTCTGCATTTTCTTTGTTCACAACATTCTTTAAAAGGTCTAAACTAAATTTGCTCCAACCATCCACTTTATGAGGGACACTTCAACATTCATGCAGTTGAAATGAAGAAAATCATGCAGATACAGGTCAAGACCTTAATGTTCACTTCAAACATCAGGATGAAGAAACAGTGGGATCTCTGTGACTTTGATCATGGCATGGATGTTAGTATCAGAAGGGATGGTATTTCAGTGTTTCAGAGAATGCTGGTCTCCTGGGATTTTCACACACAACAGTCTCTAGAGTTTACACAGTATAGTGTGAAAAAACATTGAGTGAGCAACGGTTCTTTTGGTGGAAATGCCTTATTGATAAGAGGCATCAGGGGAAAATGACCATATTGGTTCAGGCTGCCATAAAAGATATAGTAATTCAAATAATTACTCTTTACAACCGTGTTGAGCAAAACTGGGCAGTTGAACACTGGGGAAAAAAAAAACAGATTTTTATTTCTAATCTTCGACTGTCTAGATTGGGTGAGTCTGTGCCCATGATTGCCTCAGATTCCTGCTCTTGGCTGACAGGTGTGGAACCTGATGTGGTCATCTGCTGTTGTAGATTTGATGTGTGCTGCATTCGGAGATGCTTTTCTGTTCACCACGGTTGTAGAAATGTTTATTTGCGTTACTATAGACTTCCTGTCAGCTCAGAGGAGTCTGGTCATTCTCCTCTGATCTCTCTCATCAACAGGGTGTTTCAACCTGCAGACCCTCCACACACAAGATGTTTGTTTGCTTTTCGCACCATTTTGGGCAAACTCTAAACTGTTGTGCGTGAAAATCCCAGGAGATAAGGAGTTTATGAGATACTCAATCCAGCCTTTCTGGCGTCAACAACCACGCCATGGTTAATCACAGAGGTCACATTTTTTCCCCTTTCTGATGTTAACTGTGAACATTAACTGAAGCTCTTGACTGGTATTTGCATGACTTTATGCACTGTGCTGTTGTCACATGATTGGCTGATTAGATAACTGCATGAATGTGCAGATGTACAGTGTTCCTAATAAACAGTGGATAGTGAGTGTATGAACCTCAACAGTAATTTTAAACTGCCATGAAGTACAAAGAAAGAGACAAAAACAGTAATACAAGATAATAATACCTTATATTGTACAGTGGTTGCGTTTGATGAACAACGATGCTACAGTTGGGACACCTGTTGCTGCTAAAGAAGTGCTTGACAATGCAACTTTTACAGACTGTGAATAAAAAAAAGAAGACAGTGATATGTCTATAGAAGTAAACCTCTAGCCACAAACAAAACGGATGTGCACATTATCTATGTCAGGGTTGTCCATTTCAATTCCTGGATGGTCAGAGTCCAGTTTTTGGATGACTCTTCTTTATCATACCTACTGAGTTCACAAATAACTGGCAAGTTCAATCGGTGAGGAAATCACCCTAGACTGGACTCCAACCTTCATGAACTGGATTTGGGGGAGCCCTTATCCCGATCTATGCAGTTAGCGTCAAGTGTCACACTTACATGTATGAAGGCATTCAGTGATGGTGGTGGCATCAATGAAGAAGCCATTGCAGAGAGCACAACGAATATAAGGGTACAGCTCCCTCAGTGGTAGTGGACGCTTCAAGACATGAGAAAAAACATAAACAATAAGATATGTAAGGAATAAAAGAGAATGTGGCATGCTATGGTGTGTTACTTAAGCCATATCGTATGAGCAAGAGTGCTATTGTACTGAATATCAGCAAGGCCACAGGCACAAGGCTGCAGGTAATCACAGCCATGTTAATATTCAATAATTGCAATTTGGCCTTTATTAATGAATGGTGCTATTTAACCATTTGTTGTTACATTTCATGTTTTCACATGTCTGCAAGACAAGCTCCCCTTTATCACTTACGTTATAGCACCTACAAACAATCATTCCCTCACCAGCCTCTTTCTCTCTTGAAGTGATTAAGACCAAAACTATGCAGCATGCCATGGTACAGGGAAACTGGAAAGCATAAAGTCATCTTTATGGTCTTTATGGGGGGGGACGACACGTACACACCGTTAGAAGGCACTGACACCTAAGACTTCTTCTGTAAGCATTAAATAAATGTCTCTTCATAGAAAGCTTCACCATACTAACAATAATATTTTTCCTTGTTAAGAAACAAAGCTGTTTAGTCTGGTTATTACTAGTCTTAGATTGTGTACAGAGTTTGCATGTTCTCCCCATGCATGGTTTCCTCCCGCAGTCCAAACACATGCAGATTAGGTCAACTGGATACTCTAAACTGCATAGGTGTGAAAGTGAGTGTGAATGGCAGTGGTTCAGTGGTTAAGATATTGGACTACAATAACTTATTAGAGACAGCAGACTAATATAAACCTGTGATTTGCCTTTCAGCCGGAACTATTGTCAAAGTCATTCTGGTATAGAAAATTTATCAACAGCTAGAGAATTCAACAGTGCTGTGGTATAATGTGTAAACTTTTGCTGTCCAAGATGAAAGAAAGAAAAGTGTCCATTTCCACTGTGTAGCTGTAGACAGGTGTCTGAACACAAAAAAACAACACTAACTACATAATGGACTACCAATAACATATTTTAATAAAAATCCTTTTAACACTATAAATAATATTAAAATAATAATAATAAAAAAAACTTTTCACAGGTAAAAAAATAAATAAATACTTGTCAACAGGTAAATGTTAAAGGTGTACCTCTGCACAGGTGAGCGTGCTCCCTGGAGCTTGCTCTTGATCGTCAGCGCCACTGCTCGAGCCCTCGCCCAAACTTTCATTTCCCTCACAGCTGTCGTCCATTCTTCGTCGTTATTATTATTTTTAAATATTTTTTTCTTTAATATTCCGTTACTTCCTAATGAACATAACCAAATCCTGCTTTGGGTTTGGTTTTCAACGAGACTGCGACGTTTAAAACGTGTTACAGCAAATAGATGAACTTTAACAGCGTTTCTCCTCACAACCGGTTGCTACAACATTAAATCCCGCGAGTTAAGCTTTGCGCGCGACAATAACAACACCGAGCTGCCGCGTGCAGATTTACACAATAAAAGTCAACACACAAATGATTTTTTTCTTAAATAACGACAACAACTACTTTGAAATGCTATGCCCAATTCTACATTTTAATTTTAACAGCCATTAAATATCAATACCTCAATTTTGTCTTTGTCAGTCGCACTGAATAAGGCAATGGAACAGATTAAGGGCATTTTATTTTGAAATGTAAACTCGGTTTTGAGCGGAAGTCTGGAGTAGGAGGAGGAGGTGGTGGATGATAGCGGGCAAAATGGCGGTGCCTATGAGCAACGTGGATGAGATCCGTGACAGGGTGATTCTGGGCGAATTTGGCGTAAAAAATGTATGTATAACATCTTCGGCTTATACAAAACACCAGTTTGTTATCAGATTTATATTAAAGTGAAAGTTACACACTAATAATAAATATACTGCTGCCTGTCTGGCTGCCTACTGAGGGCTGTTTACATTGACACAGACACCATGTGTATTGGATAAGCTAATGTATTTACTGTATGTGTAAATTGTTAAAGTTTTTAGTGTGATATAAAATCTAAATTCTAATTTTACACAGGTTCATTCTACACATTTTCCTGGTAATTATCCTGGTTATGATGACACATGGGACCTCAAGAAGTTCAAAAAGGTACTGTAAACGTCTGGCTTCTATTACTTTGGTCATATAAGGTCTGATCTTTTGTAAATGCTATGCTTTTCCATACTGTGCTATAACAGAATTTCAGGCTGGATATTGTCCATATGGACGAGAACACGTTGGAGTTTGATATGGTGGGAATAGACGCTGCTATTGCTAATGCTTTCAGACGCATATTACTAGCTGAGGTATGCCATTCACTCATTCACTATCTCTGTTATCCATAGCATTTCGTTAACCTTGTACACAGTCATAAAGACAAGACCATGAATAAGGTAAATATTTGTGTAGAGTGACCTGAATCTGCAGTTTCTAAAACAAATGTTTAAGTCCTAATCATGCTCAATGTGTCTGTTTGATTTAATCTCTCATTTCTTGTGTTGCATCAATCCAGTTGCGCTATGAAGCTGAATTATTTAGTATGTGGACACCTGACCATCACACCCGTATATGGGTCTTCCCCAAATTGTTGTCATAAATTTGGAAGGATACAATTGTCTAGGATGTCTTTATATGCTGGAGCAGTACAATTTCCCTTCACTGGAACTAAGTGAGCTCCATGAAGACATGATGTGCAAAGGTTGGTGTGGAAGAACTCAAGTGACCTGGACAGTGTCCTGAAGTCAACCCCACTAAATGCCTTTGAAATGAATCGGAATGGCAACAACGTGCCAGACCTCCTCGCCCAACATCACTGTCGGAAATCGTTAATGCTCTTGTGGTTGAATGAGCAAATCCCAACAGCCACGCTCCAAAATCTAGTGGAAAGCCTTCTCAGAAGAATGATTATTATAACAGCAAAGGGAGACTAAATCTGGAATGGGATGTTCAAAAAGCACACATAGGAGTGATTGGTCAGGTGTCCACAAATTTTTGGGCATATAGTGTTTACACCGCATATGGATGTGATGTGTGTTACGTTGTATGATGTCTGATGAATGAACATGTGCTGATTTGCTAAGTCATGTATATTTTCTGCAAAGAGATTTTGATTATATCATATTTCCCACATTTAGGTCCCAACTATGGCTGTTGAAAAGGTTTTCATTTATAACAATACATCTATAATTCAAGATGAGATCCTAGCTCATAGGCTTGGCTTGGTACCCATCAAAGCTGATCCCCGTCTATTTGAGTACAGAAATGCTGGTAAGAGTGGTTTTTTTTTTTTTTTTTAAATGTTTAAATAAAACAGAGCCCCAGATACACGAGTCATTTCCTCGTAAAGCACTTCCGGTTTTCTCCAGTCAAACTGATGGTCCTGTCAACACACTCAACATGCATGTCCGTTTGGGTACCATTTAAATACTTCAGTTTTGTGGCTTATTTCTTTAGAATCCTGTTTAAACAAGATGAGCTTTTTTTTATGGCAAATTGTTTAATATGGCTGTTTTGTTCTGTTTGTTAGGTGATGAGGAAGGCACAGAAATCGACACAATTCAGCTTCAGTTGAAGATGAAATGCACAAGGAATTCCAGGGCATCTAAAGACGCCTCTGATCCCAAAGAACTATACCTCAATCACATGGGTAAATAAATACGAAGTGTTAATGTCGTAGGATTTCCAGATAACTGGAGCATTTGTGCATGATCTGTGTATACTGGAATAAATAATTCTTTCTGAAAATTAGGTAATCTTTGGCTAATATTTTACTGGCATTATATTTAATCAGTTTTATTTGCTGTTTTTACGGGTATGCTGCTTTGTACCTCATTTTGAGGCTGTTCTCAGCGTAGAGTTTTATATGGAGCCATAATTAGGGAGAAAAAGATATAGCAACTGCCTGGAAAAATCACCTGGTATATTGTTTGTATTTTTATTGATTGATGAGTTCTGTATAGTCTCAGATGTGCATCTGCTACTTAAGATGCCTGAATATCATATTTGGTCAGTTTATTCATGAAGCAACTAAAATGAACCTTATTGTGTTATTTTTCAGTGTATTCAAGGGACATGACGTGGGTACCTATTGGAAATCAGGCTGATGTGTTTGCTGACGCTAACATTGGTCCTGTGCATGGAGACATCCTGTTGGCACAGCTTCGGCCAGGACAAGAGCTGGACATAGTTATGCACTGCGTTAAAGGAATAGGTGAAGAAATATGAGCTCTAGTTAGTTCACATGGTTAACATAACAATATATATATTTTTTTAAATCATTATGTACAGTTCATAAGAATATATTACATCCATGAAGATTCTCATGTGGTTTGTAGTGATGTATTTCGGTTCACTTTGGATTCATCGGTGTGAAAAGAAACCGAACCAAAACGCTGCAAATTCACAAACGCATCAATTGATTCGAACCAGAGCAAACGAACTACAGGTGTGAAAATGCCCTTAGAAAAAGAAAGGCCGGTCCAGTATTATAAGGAGTTCTTTAGGGTTTTATGTAGAGTTTCATAAGTTTTCCTTTCAGAACCTGTATTAAAAGAAAACCCATCCGAAGATCCCTTGAAGATCCATAAGAATGTAGTTTTAGACTTTAGACTTTCTGTTATAAGTTTCCAGTCCATAAGTTTTTCTTTCATTACTCAGTGCAGGTAAACATGTCAAAATGGTTGTTCGTGGTAATTGCATGTATGCTACACATGTGGTGGCGAATAGGATGAAAATGCTGCAGTGTTTATTTATGACGCTGAGCTCTGTCTGAGTTCTTGCATGTAAAAAAATCCTTAGCCGTCTCCTCTTTACACTGTGTAGGTAAGGACCATGCTAAGTTTTCCCCAGTGGCCACGGCTAGTTATAGGCTACTTCCTGAGATCACATTACTGCAGACTGTTGAAGGAGAAAAGGCTGAGAGATTAAAGCGCTGCTTCTCACCTGGAGTTATTGAATTGGAGAATGTTGATGGTATGGTTCTCTCTCTCTCAGCCAGGCTATTCACAGCCTCACTAAAGCTTTAACACTTGCATACATATGTTCTCAGTTTGTTTTATTTATTTGTTTTAAATGTCACTTAAGGGAAACAAGTGGCAAAGGTGATCAACAGTCGTCTGGATACGTGCAGCAGAGAAGTGCTTAGGCATGATGACTTAAAGAGCTTGGTCAAACTCGGAAGAGTGCGGGACCATTTCATATGTACGTATCTGAAGCATGAAAGCTTATACAACAGTGATTGTTCTTTCAACTACATTAGGGTAGATATTAATGTTCTTCTTGTCTCTCTCTTTCAGTCTCAGTGGAGTCTACTGGAATTTTACCACCTGATGTTTTGGTCAGTGAGGCAATTAATGTACTCATTGCAAAGTGCCAGAAATTCCTGACTGAACTCGATTCAGTGTCTGAAATGGAATAGATAGAGAGACGTTGGACCACATGTACTGAACGCAACACTAACAAGATCTCATGACCTTGAAAGTGTTGCAGGATCTGAAGCAGTGCATGATTAGGGAGTGTTTTCTTCCCTACTTCTAAAAGCTTCCTCAAGTCCTACAGGAAGCCTTGATGACATTAGATCTTTATCAACACAGATTAATGTTAAGTTAAACGGACATGGCTATGAGAGGTAGTGTTCTATTCTCATTCTCAATGCATCTGCTTTGTTCAGAGTAGGCACTGCTTGGCTGGTTCTGATGAATGACTATGAGCTTAAGCTTTATTTTTGGCACTTGCCCATGTCTAGACAAAGGCATCCATGGTCTGGTGAATTGTTCATATTCCTCCCTGAATTTGTTTGACATGAAACACTGTACATTGTTTGTATTAAATTTATTGACAAAATGTCACTCTGATACTCTCAGTTCTCCGTTTGAAATGATTTTTTGTATTGTTGTGTGTGTGTGTGTGTGTGTGTTGTCTTGCCTTGCAGATCTGATTTCTTATTTTCTACAAAGCATAAATACTTCATTTTTATAAAGTTTGAGAGTTATTTTTTTTACGGTATTTCCAAGCTGTTTCAAAATATATTTCATTAAAATGCAACAATTTCTCCAATGAAAGCTATCAAAGAGTGGCGTGGTCAGGTTAGAGCCAATAACTTAACTGAGGTGGCACTCCAGGGTGGGGCGAAATCTAGATTCACATCTATAGAAAATCCCCTTCACACATGAATACACACTTCAGCAACAGTCATTGGCTATAAAACTCTTAGCCAACATAACATTAAGTTATTAAGTTGGTAATACTTCGTGTCATTTGCTAATGGTAGCTTATAAGTAACCGAAGAAATCCTATGCTATGCCTCCTTATAATGAATATTGTTAACATTGATAAGAAGTTTGACCAGTTTTTGCTCACCTGTTTGTTTTTTGTGGTTTGTGGAGCCAGGGAATTACTCCCTTCTGTGATAGCTAGCTAAAGCTGCTTGTTCTTGCACGTTACACTTGCTGACAATGATGAAATGAATATTACGATTTTCCAGAGATGATACTGACAGGGATGTTCCATTATTATTTGAATAGCGAGTCTTACCATCTTGTTCAACTTAGCGTCATATGACGTAGGTAACAATGTTTATTGAGATCTCCAGGACTGTAAGAGAAGCCCCTTGTTAAAGCACAATATATCCATTCTATTTTTTTAATCATTTGCCATAGTTTTAATCAGTATAAACATTTTAGAATGTTTTGTTCCACTTTGATTAATTAAATTTTGAAGGAATATAACATCATTACTCATATTACATCATTTACTTGATGCGAAATTGTGTAATTGTAGCAGATGGACTAAATTATGTAGTGCCAGTGTGACTCAGTTTGGGCACTGAACTGAGAACAGAGAATCTCAGGTAGCAGAGGTTGGAAAGCATGCTGATCCACATAGACTTGGCTTTATCTGCTAGTTTACTCTGTGTGCTCTATGGTTTTCTTTTTTCTTTTCTTTAGAGGAATTGTAGATGTTCAGGAATTAGACGTGTATGCGGTCTTGAATATGAATAGGCTTACATACTCATAAATTACTAAATTATCAATCATGATATCAATGATCAATTTTGATTAGTACTTTTTTTAGTGAAATAACTGACTAATATAATTTCAAACTAATTTACAACAAGAAGACATGTCATGTCCCTTCATTATTACAACGGTCAAATAGAGTATGTTAAAATATTTATAATTAAGATGATACTGGGGAACAAGGATTATATTTTAAAGGGTTGCATCTCACTTTTTGGATGTGATATAAATGTCCTCTAACTACATAGGCATTTCTGGCAACTCTGGCATATTGCTTGATTTCTTTAAATATCTGTTACAACTTCTAGATGTCATAGAATTCAAATGAACTATAAAGAACAAGCCTAATGGGACTTACTTGTTTGGTTCTTAAAAAAAAAAAAACAAAGCAAAATGATATATCCAGAATGCATTTTTCTCCCATCACAATAAAGTGTGAGGGATGCAGACTTTTGCAACGAACGTTGCTTGTTTCATATTATTGTAGTGTTCTTATGTAGCTTTGCGCCGCCTTAGTTCATTTCTAAAAACTCAGTAACTTAATAAGTTCATGATGTGTTTCATAATACTGTATATACTGCCACAGCAGTCATCTGTATACAGTTCAAAATCAGTATTTATACAAAAGATTATTGGTTTTGAAGTAATGCTAATGAAATAATCCAAATATTCTGTTTTAATTAACTGTTTAATTAGATTTTTTTTTATTCAATAGGTGGTGTCATCTGGCACTGGAGGGTGATCAGATATAAATCCTGTCTCCTCCAGATGGGCTGCATTGCCATTGAGGCTAATTACTGGAGGAGGCTGAAGTCACTACAGCTGCACTGCATCATTTTGAGCATGTTTCTGCCAACAAACCACCAAGCCAGACACGCACACACACACTGGTTTGTGCACGCACATGTGCACATGCACACACAGAAGGCAGTTTAATTTGGGCCAGAACATTATCCGTGGTGTCTGGAAGCTGAAAGAGGTGACAGTAAAGTGGGTCACCTTCCTTTGTGCCGCGAGCAAGCTCTCATCATTAGAGCTCCATGAAGGATGTGGAAGCATGTAGAATTAACATGGGGAAAATCATTTCTTTCTTTTCCATCCTCCTTCTTCTGTCTGACCTCACAGTCTGACTCATTTGTTTTTGGCAAACAAAGATCCTTCTCTTTAAACAATATATGGTAATTATTAAAAAAAAGTGGGATTAATACCAAGCTATTGATTACTGATATGACTTTGTAAGTTTGGTATCTGCTTATGTAAGGCTTGTTGAGATAAATATGTGAGTAGTAGATTTGATTCTGGTTACTTTGTTGCTGTTAATCCCTATAATCTTTGCGTGTAGTCTGTCTAACACTCATTGTGTTAGACAGACTACAGCTAAAGAAAAGTGTAGTGTGTAATGACCACTGACTGCATGAGGGAAGCCTCAGGTGTTGTAGAGTCATTACTGTACTGCACTGTAGTTATTGCTGACATAGTGAAATAGTGTTTGAGTAAGGAATCTGTCCACTTAGAATGCAACGCTGTATGAATAATTTAATTATTAAGATGAGAGTACTGTTTGGTATAAGAGACTGTTGCATTTTGCACTCTTGCATGCCAAAAACAGAAACCTGGTGTTGACACTGGCAGTTATTAACTGGGTCAGCATTCCTCATTTTAGGTCATGCATATCTACTGAGGGGAATAAAAAGACAATTTCATCTGATCTGGACAGCAGATGACTCTCTTACAGGTTCAGTTATGACTGTGATGGTAACAGTGTTCATTTGTGACAGTTACATTTCAGTCTGGTCTACGGAGTGCCTTAATGATCAATGCCTTCTTGGCGGAGGTCACAAGTGGCTGGACGCTAAGGCTCAAGGCCGGTTGAAGTTAATTGAATGCGAGGCGCCCGTCTGCCTGCATGTATGCTTTCCTGGCTGCGTGTTTCCAGCGAGTGAGAGACAGAATAATGCTGTGCCTTGTGTGCCCCCAACGAGCGATCACTGCTCTGCCGTTGCCATGGCGACAGTGCCCTCTCTGGGTACGACGGGCTGGAGAAGTTGCTCTGGATCTGCGTCATATTTTTTTTTCCAGTGGATCTGTGAGCACTCTCCCGCCTCCTCTTTTCGCTCTCCACCACATCACCCCTCTCTCTCTCACTCTCTCTCCCTCTCTCTCTGTCAGTCCTTTCTTTGTTTAAAGGCTAATTGACCCAGCTTCAGATCGTAGGCACTCAGTGCTTGGTCTGCCACAAACATCGCAGCTCTTGAAGAGAGAGAACGTGGTAAGGAACAGGGCTGATAAATAATGTAAATTGATTAATGAAAACAATGTCATTGTCATTATCTGTGAGCTTGGTGACAGTGATGACTGTATGCTGTGCTTTCTGTGTCAGATAAGGTTGATTCTACGCAACATATTTCTGCTTGATTCTCAGGTGGTCACTGTGGGATCACCGGTGTGTGTGTGTAAGGTGAGTTCGTGCTCCTGCATGCAGGTAAATGCCTACTCTTTCACCATGCACTCACACTGCTATGTAACACCCTAATACAGAGTGAGGTAAAGACAGTAGGGGGACCATCTTTATTTTCAGTGGAGCTGTGGCATGTCTGTATGTGTGTATATATGTGTGTGTATGTATATATATATATATATATATATATATATGTGTGTGTGTGTGTGTGTGTGTGTGAGAAGGAGGGTGGGAGTGCAAGAGGACCTGATTGTGCAGTCATGAGACCTGATTGTGGTGAAGTGCATTTCCTGAGGCTTAGTGCTTCAAAGCTTTGGCTTGGAAAACAAAAAGCCATTTCCCACAAAATCGCTGCAGCAGCAGCCGAGAACCTTTTAGTGTAAAATTACTTTGTGAAACAGCATGTCTCTTTGTATGTGGTTCACCATTTGGGAAAATCATTCCCTCTTGGTCTTGCTATTAATTTATTACATAGTGACACTATGATGCTGTTGAGGTAAGTTAATGAACTCTTCTGGTCTTTGGAGATCTCTATAAAGATAGAACAACGTGTCATACAATTTGTACACAAGATTACCTTTAGTTGCCTTGTCATTCATATAAATGCAACAACTAGACAGGAATGCCCTAGCATCTTCTGAGTGTTGTCTCTCTGACAGCGTATTGATTTTAAATGACAGGCAACAAAGTCCAACATGATGCTCTTTTAAAGAGCTCTCTAGTCCCTGGGATTGAGATTTCTGAGATCAAGAGGCTGTAACTCAGCCTTTCATGCCTTCACTTCCACACTCCTGAGGTTTCTAAAGCTCCAGAGGCAGAGCAGTCAGCGAGCATGACAGGCTGTGTGAAGGACTCGGCAGTATACGTATGTGATAGTTCGGGGACTGGAGCACACCCTGTGGAAGATAGAGACTTTAAGAGGCATGTGAGGGAAAGTCAAGGAGAACAGAGGGAATCAATCAGAGAACTAACATAGGATGAAGAATGTCTGTCCTCAGGAACAAAGAGAGACAGAAAAGCTCTGAACTAAGAAAGATGCAGGATTAAAAATGAGCTGGAAACTGAGGAAGGTTTTTAGTTATTCGAAAACTAATTAGCATCAACAGCTGTGAAAGCCCTGTGAAATTATGAATGGTGCGTTATTTGTTGGTTTTATGGATTCTTGACTTGGACTCCCCCCCCCCCCATCCGTCTTGCACTGCTCATTAGCTTGTGTCTCCTCGCCTCCTTGGACTCTCGTGTGTCCCTGCACTCCAGGTGGGCTTTGCATTTTTAATCGATGCTGTCTGTAGCCATTAACACCACTGTTCTCCTGTCAGCGGAAATAAATGAGGGCTTGGAGCAAAAACAGAGGGAGAGAAATGGAAAATGAAAGAAAGGGGAAAATGATAAATAACATTATAAATAAAAAGCACGGAGAGGTGAATGTAATTTAGAAAATGCATATGGACGGAGAGCCCTGTGAAGAGAACGGGGAGTATGTCTCAATGTCTGGGTGAGTTGTTCAGCAGACCCTAGGGAGTTACAAGAAAGTAGCCTGTGTGTGGCTGTGTGTGCGCGCGTGTGTGTGTGTGTACACCACAGCTCCACTAGGCGATAATGACTCTGTGCCTCTGGGCTCTGCCTGACTCTGTTTATCTCTCACACATAGCGCAAGGTAAAAGCTGCCAATACATCCACAGGAATAAAAGAGCTGCATCTCATGGCTAATGTGCAATGAAATCTATCTCACATGCGACTTTTACACTGCTCACTTTCTCTTTCTCTTTCACCTTGTCTGTACATCTCTCTTGTCACAGTCTCGCACACTTCCTCTCTGTCATTTTTCCCCACCCACAAGCATATCAATTTGCATCTTAATATGCAACTGAGAGTCAAACAGGAGCACAATTCCTGCTTCCTGATTCTCGTCGAGCTCCTGTTTCTACATTTTTATTCCCTTAAGCACTCCTCCTCCTCACTGCCCTCCCCTCGGCATCTGTTTCTGCTCCTCAGAGGAAGCCCATGCTAGCAACGCGTGGACTCAAAAGCAGCTTTCTGTTCCAAGCAGAGCCAAACATGTGAGAAGATGTCTGTTGGAGGTTGCGCTTGCCCAGGTAAGCACTTTAACTTGACTTATTCAGCCAAGTGTTGCACGCTGGCTGCATTGCTTTTCTTGTGGATCTCCATGTGTCACGTCTTTCCATTGTTATTCTTCAGTGCAGTAGTTTTATGGGTCCTGTGGCTTGTACTGTGGTCTGTTTGGGACTCAGTGAGAGGTTGAGCACAGGCTCCATGTCAGTATTCCAGCATTTTCATGCTGTACCTAATATGCAATCTCAAAGTAGTGCCTTTCTGTGCAGAGGAAGAATGTTTCTGTAACCTGAATAGCCTCTCTTACTGGTTTATATCTGTGTGCTGAGTACACACTTTTTCATGTGACGTCAACCTGTTCTCACAGATCTTGAGGTTGTTTGTGATAAGCAATGAGTAACAGGCCATGGTTTCTGGGGCTGCAAGTGTACTCCAGTAATAAATTAACTTACTTTGACAGGTTGAAAATCTTCCCTGGGACCCTGGTCAAATGTGACGCTTAGTCACCTGTAGATATTAAGCTTTTATTGTCCTTTTCTCCTGTATGCTGAGTGAATGCACAGGCTTCTCAAGCAAACGCACTTTAGTATTTAATATTATATGGAGTATATAGTTCTTTGCTTTTTTCTTAGGGTTTATAAGTTGACGCATATTGAGCTGAAGAGTTTTAGACACTGAGTGTACTAATAATAGTAACTAATAAGGCTGCTGAGTGTGTAAATTAAATTGAAAGATGCCTTGACATGGCAAAAATTCTACCTGGCCATAGATCTGAAGGCTTTCAGATTTAATAGTCAGAATCCATGTGGGGAATCTACAAGGCAGCAGATTCAATATAGAACATCCTATCTGATTAATGGGAATATTAAATTTCATAAGGCTATAGG
Source organism: Notoglanidium macrostoma (assembly GCA_030068235.1). Lineage (NCBI taxonomy): Eukaryota > Metazoa > Chordata > Actinopteri > Siluriformes > Auchenoglanididae > Notoglanidium > Notoglanidium macrostoma. Next base: position 12,194,206 of record JAQQZR010000038.1, read on the forward strand.
TTATCTGTGCACCAAAGGGAGGTATTGAGAGGATAAAAGGTAGAGCCGGGATCTTGTTTTGTTAGGCTGTTAAGAGTTATGGTACACATCCTAGAAGAAGTCCCCTTTTCCCTAGTGCTGTTTGTAATCCAGCTGTGCGAGCCATGGCAATGGATCAACTGTGAAAATGGACGGGGAGTTGTAACTAAATTGACGTGATTACTGTGCAAATGCTGGTCATTCAGGAGAGCTTCAGGAGACCCTTTAGATATGAAAATGACCAGTTGGTGTTGTTTGACGTTAATGAATGAAACATAATAGTCTGTTACGTGATGAGAGATTCTTAGTAAAACTGCTGTGATGTAGCTGCAATATCAAACAAGACCACATGTTTGAACTGTAGAAGTCACACAGTACCTCAGTTCCGTGATAACCAGAAAGCGCGCAGCTCTGTTGGAAACAACAGTCACAAGGGCACATGAGGTTTCTCCCCTGCTGTTTTAAATTGGATAAAGATCAGTAACGTGTTCATAACATGTGGCATCCAGGCAAGTTTAGACGGATGCGGTGACATCAGCACAATGCAAACAGTTTCTTCGCTTGCTCCCTGCTGAGATCCTTATCTTTGTATAAGACCCAGACATGAATGCCTTACTGGCAGCTCGACAGATTAAGAAAGCCAACATTTCGCACATAACATTTGTTTAAAATCAAGTAGATTAGGTTCACAAGGGTGCATTTTTTATGAGTGTGGTCATGGAAATTTCCACAGCCGTGTGTCCTTTTCTGATTGTTCTCTTTTTTTTAGCAGCGGGAGGAGGGAGAAAGGGTAGAAAGAGGGGGTGAGACAGAGTGAGGCAGGGGAAGAAAGAGTGGGAGAGACAGTTGTCTCATGTTGAAATGGACTGCTTTTGTGTGGGCTCTCCCTGCATTGCTCCATAAAAGCCAGCGGCACTCCATAAAACCTGATTGTGATATTCACCTCGGCTATGAAGACAACGCTATCTCCTTTTCTTTTCCCAAGTCACAGACAAAGCCCCTCCTCCTAACACATGGTTCTGTTTGAAGTCGAAGTTTGTTTACATTCCTGTGCCTATGTGGGCTCGGTGGGAGTGCACGTACCCCGGACCTCAGAGGTCCCCCTCCTCCTGCATACCTGTAGAGATTGTGACTTGTGTGTCCTGTCTTTTATGTGCATTACTATGTTTATTTGAACAGCATTAGTCATATGATGACATCCCAGTTTCATGCATCCCTGAATTCGTCCATTTTCAGTTTGCAACCTGATATGAACTAGGCTTGGACTAATCTTTCATGTTAAGCTTATAATAAGCTTCATAGAGACAACACAGCAAACGTACAGGGCCAGTAATGATGCTGTTCATTCTCTGCTCTGTCACACACTCATGCAAAGCGTAAGCTGCTGCTCCGTTCTGCTTCTCATATACAAGCACTCCAAATCAGCAGGAGCTCTGCTACTTCATGCAGAAAGTCACATGGGCCCCTTGATTAGAGGAAAATCAGAGCTAAAATGGCAAGCTCACAAAGCCAGAGCTGTTTCATGTTTCACAATGACTACAGCTAGGAGCCAAGAGTTAGGGCAGGGTGTGCTGCCTGTCGAGCTGAATAAAGCTGTCCTCGATTCAGTTTCCCTGTTGGACTTTGTGTGCATGTGTGTGTGTGTGTGTGTGTGTGTGTGTGTGTGTGTGTTTGTATGTGTTCAGACAACACCTCATCTCTACCCATCCCAAACCTCACAGATCTGTCTCATTAGGCTGAGCTCAAACAAAATGGCTTCCTGGGCTGAAAGTCAGCACCCGTTTGCTTTGTGACCTTATGGCTGTATGGAACTCATAAAGAAGGCGAGCGTCTTAAAGTGAAACATAAAGTGTCATTCTGGAACTGTGTGGCTCAGTGCTGTCATAGTACAAAACTGTTCAATATAATTATTTCTCCTAATGGCAAACATCATATCCACAGGATCACTGAATGACAAAATAATACAAGGGTGACTGTGGTGTGGCAGGTAGCACTGCCACCTCACAGCTCCAGGCTTCCTTGTTGATCCTGAGCTTGATTATTGTCTGTATGGAGTTGCTGTGCATGGGTGTCCTCTGGGTTGTCCGACTTTCTCCCACCTCCCATAAATATGGCAGAGGGTAAATCGGCTGTGCTAAATTGCCCTGGGCATGAATGACTGTGTGTGTGGTGCACTGTGATGGACTCACATCCCATTCACGTGTGTCCACACCTCTCACCCTGGCTCCAGATTCACCGTGACGCTGACCAGGACAAAGTGCTTACTGAAGATCAAAGTATGAATGAAAATAGTAAGGAGCGCAAGGACAAAAAGTGTTAGGTTAAAAATGTAAGTGCATTTGTTTGTGAAAGTACTGCAAGTGGTAGATGTTTGAGAGACATGCAGGGTTGGAGGAAGCAGGAGACAAGCACCTGTTTGGTAATTCCACCTTCATTTCCATGTTCGTAGATCCTGCACTGTGAACATTTGTATATTGATGCACTTCCATGATTCAGTGCTGTGCTGCCATTTCCACAGAAGACACAGTGAGGCTTGTCACAACAGCCCCCTCCATTTAAACATTAAACCTGACACACTGCACTCCCCAGTAGGAGTTTACATCTCCTCAAAACTTTATCAATGCATCCCTTCTCTCTCTCTCTCTCTCTCTCTCTCCCTCTTTCACTCTGTCCACACACTATTGTCAGGTTTCAACTTTGATGAATACCACATAATGATGTGAATTTACATAACGCTATTAGACAGAATTATTACAACTGCCAAGCCTCCTATTTTTCATAGTATTTCAAACTCCACATTGATTTTTGTCTGTCAACTAGGTCGGTATTTCTCTTCCTTGTACCTACTGTTTAACGCTTTTTAGAAGCTATATAGTGTTAAACGTCAGACCCAACATGAACAAACAAAATGTGTGTTAAATATAGCCAGGAGGATGGGCTTGTGCTTGATATCTTTGCTTTCTCACTACAGCTGTATGAGCCTAGAGTTGTATAAGGGCACAAACTGTGCCAAACTGGCTAGAACCAGTTTAGGTCATTTACAGCAGTAAGGTCTGATGTCTTAACTTTATACTGCAGCAGAAGCAGTGACAGGAATTTAATAATACATTAAAAAAAGTATTAAGAAATATTTGAGCTCTAACTCAGAAACAGGAAAGTATGTCAGACGTGGAGTGCATATGATATAAAGGTCAGGAGAAAACAGTTTGAACCGGCAGTGAACCGCAACAGATCTTATCTTCTGCACTGAATTATGGTTTAATGTAATAGAGAGAGAGAGACGTCTCTGAAGCTAGGTCAGTCTGGGGCGGATCGGCTGCTCATCTAAATGAGATGAGAGCCTGCCTCAGCGGTTCTGTAAAGTAGTTTTTCAGCTTACTCCAGTGCTCTATAGCCACAGCAAAAACAGTGAATATTACACTGGCTAGGTTCAGGTAGGAGAATACCCAATTGGAGGGTCAAATTTAGATACAACATTGTATAAAATATAGTTAAAAAAAAAGATTTTATTGTATTTAAAGGTGTGGCTCTAATGATTTATAGAGTATGTACAGTTTTCATGTGGCAGAGAAATGAGTTACTTATTTCTGTTAACACTACTTATTCATGTTTTTTTATATTACATAAAGATTGTCTGACTTTTCTCTCTATAATTAGGCCTGTTTTTTAGATGCCACACGTAATTAATTAAGTTAATCAGGAATTTAGTCTTATTTTTTGTCCACAAGGGGGCACTGTATAAGTTTACAGGTCAGAAGGTTGTGGCACTGTTATTCTGAACCGGTCTTTTTCTGATGCCTGTGTTTGCATATAAATGAGTAACTAGGTAAGTCTATCATCTTGGCATTTTGAGAGAAACAGGTTGATAAAGGGTAAAAAAATCTACCCCGTCTGCATTTATTACACCAGCATCGAGAAGGCGCATGTGATGCATCAATCACTGCTGATGACGGGTTCCAAATCTCGGGGTCATTTTACTGTGTAATAACATGACATAATACCTCACTGATAGGCTGCACGAAGCTACTGGGCTAGGCTATAAAGAAATCAGCCCCAGCACGGTGTCGTCATACTTGTCTATTCTGATTCAGATTCTGGTTTTTATGGCCATTGATGATGCTGTTGCACTTGATTCCATAACGATCCACAAGTAATCCATTTTAAGAGATTAGTCATTTTCAGAACTCTGAGAAGGATTTTGTGAATTAAATAACACACGTTGTATGGTATTGTCCCTTATGCTTTCCTTGAAAGAAGTATAGTTGCACCACATACTAATTCCCAATTTGTAACTCCTGAATATCATTTAGATCTTCAATCTAAGCACATTATTCTCATCGTCCAAAACAGTGGCACTCCTGAAACAGGTGTTGAAATCTGCATTCACATTAGTGCGTTCATTTCACTACGTTTAATGCAGTTTTCTGAAAGTGTTGTTGCCCTGACTGTAGCATTTTTGGGCCTTTAGGAAGTGATTTGCACTGCGATCACTCATCTAGTATAGTTAATATGACTGTCACATCCCATGTCTGTCTCCAGAGTATTATCACACTCTGCCAGGTGTGTAGCTGTAAGCAGTCAGGGTGAATGTGCAGCGTAGAGCTACTTCTGTGTTTGGGTGCTGGGAGACACGCCATATTAAAGAGCCCCTGAAGCTGAGAAGGGGAAACAGATTTTGTCAGCAATGACTGAGTGGTGTATAGTGTTTGCCCGCAATGGCATCTCTGACTTACAGCAGTGGATTCAACCAGAACGGAATTACTGCACATTATGGACAGTATTAGTTCATGAGTGCTGCTAAAACTTTTACTGACTCTGAAATAAACAGGAGTGAGCTCTGTTGTGCTACTGGGATAGCGAAAATGGTTTGACCTTGAATAGGTCCAACAATTTTAGATGATATTTTGCAAACGCAGGTATCTGTCCATTTTGATGAACCCGTGGCAGGTGTTGTATTCTTGAGTCTTTTTTGTATTGTAAGAGAACTCTCAGAGAGACCTGGACGCATACATCTAAGCTATAAATACTACTCACTCTTAGATATACATACACAAAATAGATGCATGTATAATTCTTAAAAACTGTAGTTATTAATATGGAGAAATACAGACAAAAGATTTATATATTTCCATGTGGAAAATTCTTTGAACCCTCAAGGCATCTGCTTGGAATTAGTTTTCTGGATAAATGTTTGTGTATCGTGTAATTGAGACAAAGTTGGTGTAAACAAAATAGTTTGAAATATTATTGAGTTTATAGTGTATAGTTTTAAATCACACACTACAAACCAAAGAAATGCCTGTATTGAAACTGTCTGCACCCTGACTGAAAAGTCACATGTACACACACTATACATGTGAATAGTCACATGATTCATATTTGTGGTTGTCCTGCAGTGCATGTTTTTAATTTTACATGTGATGAGTTTTCACGTGATTTTTACAGAATTCATTCATTTTTTTGTGTGTGATTTTTATATAGTTCACTTAGTTTCATATGTGATGTTTATACCTGATACATTTTTCCACAATGGGATTTTTATAGACAGGGTGTTCCAAAAGTCTGGATCCACATGCATTTATTTATTTAAATACAGATATTATAACAAATGCTCAAATTGATGGCCTTGGACTTCGCGACACTTGTTTATACTCTGAAGACAAGAACGCTGAACATTTCCTCATGTATCTGAACTGACGTTGTTAAAGATTGAGATGATCTCTTAAATTTCCTATAAGGAACAATGTGTATGGATACAGACTATTGGGACACCCCTTATATGGGGCATGCGATTTTATTTTTCATGTGATTTCTCACACAATTGAATTTTCAGATGTTAATTTTTTTCGCATATAGGGCACATTGTTTAGTTTTCAGAAGTGATTTTCTCACATGAATAATTATTTTTCCATGTGCTCACATACGTACTCTATTCACATGATGTCACATGTTCATTTTCCCACATCTTATACCAATAATCAAATGTGAAAAATCTAAGATCACCCATGAAGTGTGTGTGAAATGGTGATACTGTTTATGCTCCACAGTGTTCATAGGAACTAAAGGATTTTAGTCTTTCGAAATGTGCTGCCAATAGATGGCGTTGCTGTAATGTTGTCTCATGTCTTATAATGACATAGTATAGACTGCAGGTACAGAATCTCCAGCAGTACATTAACAATCATGCAAACCCACAGGTGATCTTCAGTCAGTCTGGATTTACATGATGCCTCATCTTGTTGCTACAAGTACACCATTAGAGGCAAAGCAGGTAGACACAACACTAGCGCTTATGAATGCCATTCTACTGACATGGTAGCTCATGTTGATGGTGGAGTCGTGCATTAGCTTTTTATATATTTATGTGTATACAGCTAAACCAAGATATGACATAATTTGTCAATACACTACAGTATGCTCTACACGTTTATGTTCTTAAAAGGTTTTGGCAGATCACACTCGTACAGCTCATGGATTCTTAGCTTGTGATGGTACATTTCATTCATTCATTCATCATCTTCATATCCGCTTTAATCTCAGTCAGGGTCTTGATGGAACTGGGTGTGAGGCAGGAACACACCCTGGATGGGATGCCAGTCCACTGCAGGGCACCATGCACACACACACACACACACACTCATTCAAAACCCGGGGCAATTTAGGGTAGCCAATCATACCAGTATGTTTTTGGGAGGTGGTAGGTAAACTGGAAAAACCAGAGGAAACCCACATGGACACAGGGATAACTGATACATTGTTTCTACAGTGGTGATACTGTAATACAGGGGGTTTCCAACTCAACATAGTGCAATCACCCCTAAATTTCACCAAGCGCAAGATGTGAACACACTGCTCCACTCAATAATCTATACATATACTGTCTGTTTTTGGTAGCATGGTGATGGAAAGACACCGTTGCATGCTGTTCCGTTAGGAGACCAGTATCTCCTAAAAACCCACTTTCACAGAGGTAGGACATTATGCTGCCTTCGTAGTCAATTTTACAAACTGTTTGACAAGCTATCCAAACTTATCCTAACCCCAAAATCAAGCTCTTTATTATCATGTGCACAGAAAGTACAATGAAATTCTTACTTGGTTCCTCGTGATTGCATACAGAATGCGGACATATTTGGAAGACTTTATTCTTCAGTTATACATTACAGTACAGTGAAATTATTTTCATCACATATCCCAGCTTATTAGTAAGTTGGGGTCAAAGCACAGGGTCAGCATTGATATGACACTCCTGGAGCAGGAGGGTTAAGGGCCTTCCTCAAGTGCCCAACTGTGGCAGCTTGGCAGTGCTGCAGCTCCAACCCCTGACCTTCTGATCATTAACTCAGCACCTTTAACTGAAGAGTCTTACAGGCCAAAGACAATACGACACCTATGCAACGTTCAACCACAGTGATTCTTTTTTGTACAGAATGAAGACATGCATGATTGATATGGTGACACAATGTATAGCTTTATCATCCCACAACTTTTAAGTCATGTGTTTGATCCTGACCTTAAGTTACTTATGTCTGTGGGTGTTTTCTCCTGGTTCGTCATTTACCTCACACTGTCCAAAAAAATGTAGGTGGATAGGCTATATTAAACTTGACCCTGACCAGGATAAAACAGTTACTGAAGATAGATGAATGAATGAAGGCATGCATGGTAAAATGTAATGGGCAAAGTAGAATAACATGAGCAATGTAGAAAGTGGCATGTGCAATTAAGAGTTTGGCATGCTCAAGTTAACAAAGTGGCATATACAATGTTAAAGTGTTCATTAGTGCAGTACAGTAGCAAAACCGATTTAAAGGTTTGGAAGTTTTAAGTATTGCATTTCAGAAGGATACGATTTGAAAATCTGAATACGGGCTCCCTGCAGTTTCCTAACAGATCCAAAGAGAAACCCATTGCTTTGTACAAATAGGAGTTTCTCTCATAGCTGGGCCAATCATCAAACAACAGCTCACATTTTTAACTGTCCTTTTTTCTTGTATGGACTCAAAGCCATGATTCTGGGGCAGAATCAGATTTGGGGCAGAAGTAGCTCAGTGGTTAAGCTGTTGGACTAGTGATTGGAAGGTTGTGAGTTCAAATCCCAGCACTGCAAAGCTATCTCTGCTAGGCTCTTGAGCAAGGCCCTTAACCCTCAATTGCATATAAACATATAAATGAGATATATGTAAGTCGCTCTGGATAAGGGCGTCTGCCAAAATGACAGAAATGTAAATTCTGCAGGACACACGAGCTTCATGGGTTTTAACCCATTTGGCAAATGAAAATCGCACAGAACACTGAAATTCTTACTTGCATACCTGTAGCTCCTCAAAGCTACACATCACAATGCGGACATACAGTATTCACAGCCTGAAGACAATATGAAACCTATCCAACATTCAACCAAAAGAGACAGCAATACACTGTTCCTTACAGCATGAAGACACTAATACATAAGGGGAAAAGCAGAATAACATGCAAAGAGCCTTGTGCAATGTTACAACAAATAGCATGGCATGTCCAATGTTAGTGTCCACTAGGACTGTACAGTGGTAATAGATGTCTATGCTTTAAAGGTTTTAACTAATACAAATTTTTATCGTTGTACCGTGTTCCAGTATAGCTTATAATAATAGTCCAATCAGATCTGGGCTGCTCATCAAATAACAGCTTATAATCCTATTTTACCTGGCGTTGTTTCTTGTATTCGCTATGAGGCGGATAGTGCAAGATTCACAAACCAAAGGTTTCTAGATTTAACCCATTTGGGAAAGAAAAGCAAGTAAGTTCATGCATGCAGGTTATAAAGTAGCAAACGCATGCTGCAGATGTAGCAAAACTGTTGCAGAGGGAGGGCCGTGTGCGGTCCGGCTACCGGGGGGAGGGGTGGATTTAGGCTTGCAGGGAATGCAAAGGGGGTGATGATGCACAGAGGAGTAGGAGGCGGGGTGGTGGGGTGAAGGAGGAAGAGAGAGTGAGAGAGGTAGACAAGGAGCAGGAGAGAGAGAAAGCGGCAGCGAGAGCGCGAGTGCTGTATGCTATTGTTCATGTCCTGTGCAGGGAACAAAGGGCCGGGCGGTTGGACTGTCTTGGGCTTTGCTTCGTATTTGTGTCTTGTATCTGTAAAGAAGACCATAAATTCAGTTGCTAAAATTGGATATAATATTGCATGCCACCATGGGCTTTTAAAAGGGTAAAACTTGCGCCCCAGGAACTGAGATCGGAGCGCGAGACGCACGGGAGTGCATTCTTCTCTCTGCACAGGTAAGCACGGCCCAGCTAGGCTAACTGGGCTAACCGGCTTGAGCACTTAAAGACCTGCGTGTTACAAAATATCGTATTACGGCAAGCAGTGTTTAGAAATTTATCTGGAAAAATAGGCAAAACTGGCTGTTTGTTAGTTTTGTTTTCTGGATAAGAGCTAAGTTAAGCTCTAAAAGGCCGCTTGAAGTGCAGTGTTGCTAGGCTAACCATCAGAATACACTGTACCTAGCCAGGCCTGTGTTCAGAGTGTGGCTGTGTTGTTACCCAGTTTGGGTAGTTTGTTGATATTTCACAAGAAATGTGTTGAGCATGTTTTTTTTTTTGCAGAACTGATTGCATGGCCATAGAGCAGGCCAGTAGTAATCCAGTTCACATAAAGGATGAGACTGAGACTTAAGTTTTCCTTTGAGGCTGAGATTGAAGCTGTTTTCTAGTCCACAGGTTTCTAATCCTGGTGCTGGAGTACCCCCGGTGCTGCACATTGCAGTGTTTTCCCTGTTCTCACACACACACACTTCAACACAACTGATTAGCTGGAGGTTTGTAAGCATAGGGACAACAACAGGGTTGTGAACCTGTGTTCTAAGGTGTGAAAGCAAATCTTCATGACCGTGCATTCAAGCACAAAACATTGATGCGTAATCCTTTATTGAATCTCTGGCACAACAGATTTCCTACTACAGCTTGCATCTTGCATATTGCGACCATCTTGTGAAGTGTAAATGGTCCAGCGCAATGTCACACTGTAATTTAGGCTTGCATTAGGACTGCTGTTATGTGCAGGTGATAATATGCAGTGATTAGATTCAGCTTAGATTAGTACATTGCTCCACCAACTCACAGCTGTTCTACATTTTACAGTAGAATAAAAAAAAAAAGTGGAAGTGTGTTGGAGTAATACATTTTTCTAAAATCAAACTTTTTTTTTTTTTCTTTTTGCAGCCAGAGATCCACCACTTTAATGTATGATTTCAGCACAAATTTAGTTTCTGAGCACAATCCAACTATTCAAAGATAGGAAATATTAAATAAATATGTACCATCACTTTTACATTTATGTTCAAATATAGATTTAATACATTTTCTATTAGCAGACCATTTCCTACTTTCATTAAACTTGCCTTCATTTCAGGTTCTTCTTTTAACTTTTTTTTTTTTTTTTTTTAAAGGAGACATACGGTGCCTTTCTTCAGTTATTTATTTATTTTTATTATTATTGCCTGAGATGCTTTTGTAAGGTCTGCATTTTTTTTTTTATTATTGAAAAAATGCCTTAGCTCTCCTTTCTCATGCTGTTTTTGCATGGTGTAAAACCGTGCAAGATAGAACAGGCTGATTTTGGGAGTGTGCCTTTAAATTTAAATATGTAAATAGCTTCGCCTTTGATTGGCTGACAGAAGCACTGGATGGTTTGTATTAACTGCACCTCACTTCATGTCCTTCTTTCTACTCTTCTTTTTAATAATCAGGCAGTTGAGTGTAGAACTATAATAAATAAAACCTCTATTAATACTGTTATTTAACGATCATAAATATTTGGTGATGCTTCCCACAGCACACCGAGAATCTTGCTCTGTGTTATTTGTCAACTGATTAATCAACAGTCTGTATTGAAGGATTTGTGAAGAAGCTGGTTGTCCTAAAGCTTGAAGGAGCAGTTTGTAATTTTTAGTGGTCTCTGTTGCTTGCAAGGTGAAAATCAATTGCACTAAAACATTTTAACATTTTCCCCAATCGACCCCCCCAGGGGTGACACGCTGTATAACTTTTGTCAATGGGCAAAGCGCAGTTGTATTCTGGCTATTTGAGGGATGGAAACACTTAGACATTGCAATATCACCTTTTAAGTTTAGTACGTATACTTGGACATGGTAGTATTTTACCCTCAAAGTTGCAGAAAGCTAGTCTGGGAGCAGTTTGACGTCATTGTGATTTGCTAGGGAAAAATAAATGTGTATTTGAATGGCACATCCTTGCTTCTGGTTTGTTCAGGATATCATGAAGGCTGTACAGGAGACGTGTATAGTTTGTTTATAACCAGGCCTTTTAGACAGTGGATATTTATTCCTTATAGATGTTTACCTCAATTGTGGTTATTCCTGATATCCGAGTTCTTCGTTGAGCCGTATCTGAAGCCTTATCAGTTTTGCTGTGTCTTATGCGGTGGGTGGGGCAACAAGGTCAGCAATTGTTTAGCTGTTCTAGTTAGTGACTGTACTTCCTAAAAGCCCACAAGACCTTTTAAGATCCAATAGGTGGTGTATCTTAAAAAGCCGAGATCCTGTGGGTGTAGTTAAAATGAGAGTGAGGGATTATGTGGTTGATGTTTGCATGTGTTTAGCAAGGACTGTGGGGGATGGGAAAGCATGCCTCCGCTTCCTTACGTCACCCACTCATATGTTAACTCGAACAAGGTGCAAAATAAACCATTGCATGTAGTGTTTAACATGTTTCAACGTGTCCGTACAGGAAAGGTGTTGCTGAGAGATCATGTGGTGTGAAGTTTACATCTGCATAGCTAACGTCTTTCTATGGATGCAGTGACTGATTTTGTGAATCTAATTAGAACTGATGAGTGAGACATCTAATATGGTTAAGTTTTGCACTTAAGATTAAGATTTTTGGTTCCATGTTTGACCAAATGCTTAAGCAAAGAGCTGAGTCTGGATCTTGTTTTTTTTCTCCTCTGTCAATCTATGTCTCTATGCTATTTCGTGTAAAGGGTTTGTGGCAAAATGGCACAGCTAGACAAGCAGGAGTTAACAGTAACAAAATAAGTGGGGGATGGGCTGTGCGTAGAGTAAGCAGCAGATCAAACCAATGTCATGTGGTCACATGGTACTGTGTTTGTGAACGCAGGAAAAAGGGGATTGGCCGTTTGAGCTGTGAAATTCAGTATTTCACAGTCGCTGATCAACTTCTCTTAATCTAGAATTCTGAATCCATCTTGGCTGTTGTCTCAAGTTTCCCTTTAAATGCAAATCATAAATGGAATTGTCTGTCTTTTAAGAAAAAAAGATTCGATGCATATTAAATTACACCTCACTTCAGAAGCACATTATTCATTCAGGTTGGATTTTCTCTTTCTCTTGTAGGCTGTTCGTCCAAGTCGTTCAAGCTGTACTCCCCAAAGGAGCCTCCCAACGGTAGTGCCTTCCCCCCATTTCACCCAGGCACTATGCTGGACAGAGATGTGGGGTAAGACCCTCTCCTTTCTTAAATAGACATTCCACAAAGGAAGCATTCATATTATTTGTATTTTTTTTTATTAAAACATACAGTAGTCATACAAATTAAAAGGTTAGTTGTGGATTTCGGTCTAATTATGGTTTTCATGATCCTCAAATTGCAGTCCGACACCAATGTACACCCCTTCGTACATGGAGCCTGGAATAGGGTGAGTGTGCGTTATTTAGTCACTATTGTAGGCTTGTGTTCTATTGGTTTCACCTGATTGTGATGAAAGGTACAATCATGGATTCTAATTCAATACACTTTTCAAAAATCAAATTCAGCATACATCTCCTCACGGCCTGCTAGCGGTCCGATCTGTGCGTGAGCCGGAAAAAATGCCGTGCTCGTACACAGCTTTGGTTCTGTAAACAGGACCGAGCCACACAACACTATTCCAGCCAATCAGTAACAGGGGTGTATTCCAGCCAATCACAGGACAGTGGGAAGGCGGGGGGTGTTTGATGAGGGTTTTGTCGTTAGTGTGTTGGGGACTCCTGAAAGAGCACTGAAGGAAATTGTGTTTTTGTTTGGCTCAAATATCAGCAAACTTCCTCCAGAACTGATGACTGCTCTTTTAAGTCCTGATTGATAATTTGATAATCTAGAACGGACAAAAGGGTTTAATGTGCATTAATGTGCATAAAATAAAACACAGGCATCTTCAATAGACCTTAAAGTAACTTTAATAGTCTATTACTACCATAGTAAAGTTTACTATAGTCTTCTTTTGTCCACATATAGGCCATACTGACCGTTCTTAGAGTAAGAGTTGGTGATCTTCATCAAGATTAATAAGATTTACTCCGAAGTCTATGTTTTTAGGATTTAAAAATAGGAAAACGGAACCAAACTCGGCAAATTTTCTCACCTGACATATTCCGGGTCAGTCATTTACATAAATTACATTGCATAGATTTACTTTTAGGGGAAGAGAAAAGCTAATTAGCTGGTACTCTGTGCAAATGTGCATACCCAGTCCCATGTTTTGGTTGTTCAGAAATCTACCTAATTAGGCTGCCTAATGTATTACAAGATAGTGGATTAATACAGATAGTCTTGAAAATGAACAAGTATTTGAATTCCCAGGAAGATATCTCTCTGTGTAGACATAATCCTTATCCTCTCCTCTTGATATTATCTCTGATGTCACAAGTCCTTGGCTGTGAGCTATGGCTTTCTTTTCTCGTATCACACACGTAAAACAGTATTAGCATCTGGGTGTGTGTATTTTTGTCGGCATGCTGAACGCAGAATTCCATCAGAATAAAGTTCGCACATTGTTTCCCATTGCCCATTCCTTTAAAAAAAATGTTTTTCATTTGTTCAAGGCAATTTATTAACATAGTAAAAGTTCCTAATGAGGGTCAGAATTCAGACTGTATCCTCAGTTGATGTGTAGTAGGGTAGGATTGGGGATTCAGAAACAGATCAGAGCATGATAGTAGTGTGTCTCATCACCATGAAATATATTAATAGGTTGGAAATGTTTTGTGGAAGACAATTAAGAGTCCCCCCGATCTCTGGATGCTGGATGCGAGCAACAGTTGCTGCTTCTGATTTGTGCATTCCTGTGGTTAGACATGTAGATAGTTATATTGCGCACACCTACATGATCAGTTTCATGATTGACCTTTTTAATGATCTTGCTGTAGCTCCACTTATTTCCATGTCTTGTCACAGAAGGCATACGCCATATGGAAACCAGACGGACTACAGGATATTTGAACTCAATAAACGACTGCAGAACTGGACAGAAGTAAGAAAATGTCTGCTCTTTTGCTAATGTATGGGCCACAGTAGTTCGAGCCCAGCTGATAAATCTGTGTGTTGATGATCTTGGCCGATATGAGCTAATTGGCAATACTTTTTTTTATTATTATTTTTTTTCAATATTTATAATGGCCAGTAAATGACAAAAAAGAAATAGAGACAAAAGATGGATCCTTTGAACATGTTATGAGCATTGTTGCATCGTTTGTGCAACTCCACATTTTTTTTTTTTTGGCAAGTTTGAAATGGCAAAATCGCAACAATCAGCTGATCCAAGCAGAGTAACAATGGCGTGTTAAACAGATGAAGACATTCAGCTGTTTAAGAAGAGAATCAGTTTCAGTTGAAAACATAAATTAATGGCATATATGTACATGTTTTAACTGAACTTATTTTTGTACAGTTCTTATATATATATAAACTAATGATGTAAAGTATCCTAAAGTATTTCATTGTTAAATTAAAATTGCATATATGATATTTGATTGATGAAGATGCAAAACATTTTTTCTGATTAAGTAGGTTATACTTTATAACATATAACTAATAAATGTGCATGTTTCCAGATGAATAGTCAAGTTTATAGGCCCAAATAAATATATTTTGTTGTGTACATCCTTAAGAATTGTTTGTTTGTTTGTGTTAATGTACATTTAGGCCTGGTTGACTACTTTTGTAATAATCACATTATTTTAGTACATATTTCATTGAATAGTGACATTTCTGTCTTTTTTTTTTATTTGATTTTTTTACATTTTTTCTGCAGGGTTGGTATCGGCTGATTACGTTGGTTATCGGATATCACAGACCTTTTTTATTGTTCTAAATACTGGTGCCAAAAATCCCTTAATGGTTGGGCTCTAGTTGCTGTCTAGTGTGAATAAATGTAAAGTTTTCCCCTGAAACACAAGTGAGTGTGATTTTTGTTTCTTCGTTTCTCAGCAGGATTGTGACAATCTGTGGTGGGATGCCTTCACTACAGAATTCTTCGAAGACGACGCTATGTTAACAATCACGTTCTGTTTGGAAGATGGTCCTAAACGATACAGTAAGATGCCTTCATTTTTCAAACTTGCGCATTAAATGAAATTTCAGGCTGTTCATATAGTAAATCTTTTTACATTATCAGAGTGAATAAAAGTTTCAAGGGTGATGAATCATGTCTGTTGTATTAACCTTAAACATTTTTGTGCTCAAAGCCATCGGCCGGACGTTGATCCCTCGCTACTTTAGAAGTATCTTTGAGGGGGGAGCCACTGAACTCTTCTATGTGCTAAAGCATCCCAAGGAGTCCTTCCACAGCAACTTTGTGTCCCTTGACTGTGATCAGTGCACCATGGTCACGCAGAACGGCAAGCCGATGTTTACACAGGTAAAGCATTCTTTAAAAGTTTTGTTGAACATTTACAAAGACTTTCAGCATTTGTCCTCACAGGCTTAAGGCCAAGACATTGTAATGTTGATAGCTGTTGCACTTAAAGGGGGAGTTCACCTTTTTTCAAATTGGACCCTTTCTACTGTAGTTGTGGGCAATGCACTCACAGAAATAGAACTGCAGTACATTCGTTGCCGTTCTAGTTCAGGAAAATGCGTTTGAGGAGGATAACTCATCCAGTTAATTTAATGAATTTTAGAAATGCGCCATCCACTGTCTCGGAGCTCTTCCCTGATATGAATGCTTGCTTTTTATGCTTTGCGTTAAGCCGCTAAGTAACCGATATTCACACAAATATGACTGCTGTTTTGCTTTTAGCCATAATTTGCACAAGGCTCTGTCTGTCTATGGAAATGTGTAGACATAAACACTGATTTATGCTGTCGATGGAGCATTTCCACAGCCTACAACACCACACCTCTGCTGCTGTTATCAAGTGAGATAATCAGCTACTGTAACCAAAAACGAAATTGGCTTCGATCTTGTTCTAACCTTGTGGGGTTTTTTTTGTTTTCAAAAATTATCTTGAAGAAATTTATATCGACTACTCTATTAGCGTACTGCATGTATTGACATCAGAACTATCTGAGGTGACTAGAAATCACAGAATAAATATTTAGAACTGCTGAAAAGTGAAATAAGGTGAACTCGCCCTTTAAAGTGGATTTTTGTAATATCAACTTAATTAAGTAAACGTCTTTCCAAGAGTTTTTAAATAAGGAATGAAACACAGTGGGACATGCGATATATAAACTGCTATAAACAGTCATTCCGTCACCAGCATGTTTTTTTCCCCCTTGTTAATAAGACAAAAATACCGAGTTTGTCATGTGAGGGAGAAACTGGACATTGGAGACTCCTTACGTAAATATTAAATAAATGTTTGCTCGCAAGAAGTACTATTCACGTTCCTTTGTAAAATAACATTAAAAAAAAAGTTTATATGGAAAGAATCCCTTTAATAAACGTGTGATTTGAATTACAACATGCACTAATATCAGAGCGTGCTGTAAGAGAATATTTATCGACACCTTGTGCTCCGTCAGAGTCGAGACTTCAACACTGTAGTGTAAAGAAATTTACAGAGTCGGAGTTCTTTACAGTTTCCTTCAGCTAGAGTCAGTGAAGCTTGGTTACTGGTTGACTTCTGCGTTTTAATTTCCCTTTGTGTTCACCATTCGTTAAAAACGGTGTCATATCCACAGGTTTGTGTAGAAGGCAGATTATATCTGGAATTCATGTTTGACGATATGATGCGCATAAAGACGTGGCACTTCAGCATCAGACAGCACCGTGAAGTCGTTCCACGCAGCATATTGGCCATGCACGTGAGTGAATTTTCATATTATTACTAATTTAACCTACTCAAGCGTTATTTGTAATGTGTCCAGGATCACTGACACTGAAATTCTGTTTTGTATCGGAGCGGTTTTCTATTTCTTTTGAAACCAAAAAGAAATATCATCATTTGTCATTTTTTCCCATTTAAACTGAAGTGACTGAGATTGTCCAGGTGGTGGAGCTATATCAATGTTGTTAGTATGTCAATTAAAAAAATTTTTATTATTATTATTATTTTTTTTTTGTCATTTTCTTTCTCTATCAATATTATTTTCTACAAACTGACTCATTGCCAATAACAGCTCATCAGCACCTTGCCATGTCGGCTCATTTTACTCCAATGTTTTGCACTCCAGTTTCCGTCATGTTGGCTATTCAGGCAGTTTGCATTTTTCACCAAATTATTCAAGACTAGAAATTCTTACTCTAAATAACACAAGTTTTACCGGTACTAATATCTGCATCCATTGTAAATCAAAAACTCTCTTTACAGGCACAAGACCCTCAGATGCTTGACCAGCTCTCAAAAAACATCACACGATGTGGGTTGTCCAATTCAACATTAAACTACCTCCGAGTAAGTGCGCACCTGAGCACCCTTATAGAGCTGTGCAGAATGACCGTATGATCTTGTGATCAATATTGTGATATAACATCCTGATATATCTTGCTGTGGTTATCATCAGCTTTCATTACAACTGCTTTTGTACCAATTGTTTCATTTTCCCTTCCTTTTCTTAGTGAAATACTCAGTATAAACTCTGAACCTATAGTTGGCCTTGTGTGTGTGTGTGTGTGTGTGTGTGTGTGTGTGTGTGTGTGCTTTCTTTCTTTTTTTTTTTAAATAACAACCTCAGAAAAATATATATATTGTAGTGCATATCGTGTATATATCCTAAAGGCTTCAAGTATAATAACTTTTTTTTGGCCATATCGCCCTCCCGTAAACTCTTAGAGACCGTTTAAATAATTTTTACATTGCCCATGTGTGGTGTTAATATTTTTTACATTTGGTCTAAAGGAAATGTGCAAAACTCAAACCTTTAAAGGTCAGGCTTCAGATTAAGATGTATAAGTATTCCTCCTTTAAAGCAAGGGTCTAGTTTTGGCTATGGATGACTTGTACAAGCTTGAGAAATAGAAATGACATTTTTGAAAGAGCCACACTGGTGTTCGTTTATTTTTTTCTTTTTTTTTTCTTTGGTATACTTAATGCAATTTGAACACATTTATTAAGCCTCAATTTTGCCCTGCTTGTAGACAAATTTACATCTACCATGTAGATATTGAGCTGTAATAAAGATGCGCTGTGTATTGAATGCTAATTTAATGTGACTCGACTCTTCTGTATTCTTCAGCTTTGTGTAATCCTGGAACCCATGCAGGAATTAATGTCCAGACACAAGACATACAGCCTCAGTCCTCGCGATTGCTTAAAGACGTGCTTATTTCAGAAATGGCAGCGGATGGTTGCCCCACCAGGTAAAGGGCCTGAAGAAACCTGAGGAGACTTTGCTTTTTTTGTGGTGTTGATATTTGAATGTTGCTCTTCCATTCACGACTGTAACATAAATGTCATTGTCCTTGCAGCTGAGCCAGCAAGACAAGCGCCAAATAAACGACGGAAACGGAAGATGTCTGGTGGCAGCACTGTGAGCACTGGCGGGGGCACCAACAACAACAGCAACAGCAAGAAGAAAAGTCCAGCCAGCAGCTTTTCACTCTCCAGCCAGGTACCTGTAAGCATCTCGATTTGATTGCCATTATACAAACCTTTGGGTAATTACACAATGAGTGCATGGGTGGTGGGACTGAGCGCTTTGCATGAAAATAAAACAGAAAGAGATCAAAGAAAAGACAGACCCAAAATAGAGACAAGTGGACATGATCCAATGCTGGGCAGTCCCTGGTCCTTCAGGGCCTCAGGTCTGTGGGTTTTCTTTGCTATTTTCTCAGTTATTTGGTCAGAGCCTGCTTTGTGATTTGAGCTCCTGAAACAGCCAGTAATGGAGACCCGAGGTGGAATGAACCCATGCAGCACTTAAGGATCAGGGATGCCCACCGCTGATCTTTCCTCTCAAAGACAGGGCTACACAGGGCTAGATTTTAAGGCCACAGTAGAATATGGTTCCCAATCAGTAAACTTCGTGTTGGATTCCAAGTTCTTTTTATTGGCAGCCGTTGGTGCTTAGAGTTTCTGTGGCTGTCGAAGTGTGCTGGCCTTCTTGATTACAGAGGGCGCACATGACTTGTGCTCTGAGGTCTTAATGACCTCTGAAGTTGGAATGGGGAATGGACGGTGCCAGAAGCTACCGAGTCTCCTCCACCCCTGAATCACCCTCCCCCGTGTTATGGGGATAATGTTTGCACCCCTTGCTGTCCCCTGCAGGACGTGATGGTGGTGGGTGAGCCCACTCTGATGGGAGGGGAGTTCGGGGACGAGGATGAGCGGCTGATCACGCGACTGGAGAATACGCAGTTTGATGCGGCCAATGGCATCGATGATGAGGACAGTTTCAGCAACTCCCCAGCTTTGGGCAACAACAGCCCGTGGAACAACAAAGCTCCCTCCAGCCAGGAGAGCAAGAGCGACAACCCCAGCTCCCAGTCAGCCCCGTAGACCACAATACTCACTGTGCATAGATAGGGAAAGGGCAATACCAAATGCCTGCTTTTGTTCAGAATGGCACTCGGGTTGTAGTAAAGCCAGCCTTCCTGTCTCAGTGTTCTGCTCCGAGGAGTCCTCACTGGCCAGATGATGTTTATCAACTTGTAAAATTGTGATTTGTCGCATACAGTTGGATCGAAATTTGATGCAATTAAATTTCATAATTGAATTATTTCTTTTAATGGAGCTCACTGTGCATTTGTGCCTGAGGGGAAATTCAGTGTTTGGTCCGTTTGAGTTCTGTGAGTCTCAGCAGAGTTAGTGAAGGCAGTCACGTCTGTGGGTTCTTGTTCCAACCTCGGGTCTCAGTGGGTGCTGTGCTTAACTATGCATGGCGGTTTCTGTTGTGCTCACGTCACATGGAAGGCTTCTTTTATTGAATCATCTAATGATACCTATTATGTGCACCTCAGATTCAAAACCAACGCTAAATTATTTGTTTTGTAGGACCTGGTTGGAACAAAAACCTGTACAGTTCCAGAGCTTGAGGACCGGAGTTGAGAACCACTACGTAAAATCTCTTAATAAAAAATAAATTAATAAAATAAGCAAATAATGACAGCCTCGATGGTACTGGAGTTGTGGTCATGCTCAGTATGGTCATAAGCAGAAGTGGACCATGAAGCCAGGCTCCAAAGAGGTGTTTGTTTTTCTCATTTGTTTTTGATTTGTTTGGTTGTTTTTATTTTTTATTTTTATTTTTCTAGCAATTTGTAAGGGAAAAATTATGAGCAAGTAAGAAATACCCTGAATATCCTTTGCACTGCTGCCACTCTATTTTTGATCTATTTTTCTTAAAAGAAAATTATAGTACATTTTTGTTTGTTTGTTTGTTTGTTTCTCTTTATCTTTCCCTGTTAAGTGGAATTTGATTAAATATGTAACTGGAGAATGGTAGATTTATATATGATAATTTTTAATATTGAAGTTATTACTTTGCAGTACAAAGCTGAGGTCCTGTTAAATGTGTACTAAAGGTTTCATGAAATCTGCATGTTCTAGACATAAGGCTTATAGCAAGAGAAGCTAATTATTTACAGGATCTCTCCTTTTTATGTAATCTTATTTGGAGGGCTTCGCCTCCATGTGTATGATACACACACCTTTTTCTTGTTAATTTGAGTTGATGTACATGAAAGAGATTTTTAATCTGTACAGGAAAGTAGTCAACCTGATACCTGTTAAAGTCTTCATGGTACTCTAACCATGTGGTTTCAAATGCATAAGCAAAGCACCTCTTTTCCTCAACAATAGACTATGTGATTATTTCACTCTCCCTAGAATGGTTTTTTTTCCCTTTTCTTTCTTTTTTTCTTTTTATATGCTACAGACCAAGGAGCTAAGAGCAAGATAATTCAATTCAACTATTGTGTATTTGATTCTATGAAGAATACGTTTTCATAATTTTGTTTGTGTATTTGTGCTTGTATATTTAAGACTGTAGCTGAGGTCTGTATAAGTGTAATTGTATTTACTTGTCTTTAGAACATCTCTTGGGGACTCTCTCAAGAACTTGCATTTTAATGTAAAAAAAAAAAAAAAAAAAAAAAAAAAAAAAATCAACAGCAAAAAACAAAACCCATACATTGTAGTCAGTGTTTATAGAGATATTAGCCATAGGTATCATTTATTTCTGGGATTAGCTTAAGGTTTTTCAGTGTACAATGTATTTATTTTGTTTCTTGCCATTGCATCACATGTGTATACATTACATTACAATATGTCCGTTTTCTGCCGTTTTCAGTAGAGAAAGATGGCGCTGCCTTTTTCTGTTTTTCATCACCTCATCATTTCAGTTTGTCTAAACAAAGAATTATTTTATCTGAAACAAACAAAAAAATCAGTCCTTTAGCTTTTAAAACCCCTAGACATACTAGATTATAACACCAGAGTGCATTCTACATTTTGCTTCTGTGTGCTATGTGAGAAAGAATTAAACTAATTCAGCCAAGTATTCTGCTGGATTCTCTGGATGTTTTTATATAAAATGACAAAAAAAAAAACCTCCAGTTCTTGTTCAAATTCCTTACAAATCTCCTGTGTTGGTTTGGGGGGGATTTCACCAAATTACCAGTAAAGGGTTAAACCCTTTTCATGTTCCTGTCGAGCCCCTTTGATAGTGGCTGTTTGATAAATCTATTTTTTTCTATTGTCTGCTATTGATGATTCATGTATGGTATAATAAAACCGATTTTCATGTAACTCTGTTTTGTCATTGTGTAAGTAGCCATGTGATTTATATACACTCTTCCAGTTTCACTCCTATCTGATGAGCATTAAAGCAGAAGTGTTTACAGGTACAAAGGTTGAACCTTCACAAGGAGGAAGTCTCATTTGTGTGCTTAGTCTGAAACAGCAAATGGATTGTACAATAAAAAACATTTTAGTTGAAAGTTCAGAGTAAGGTTGAGCCGTTTTTAAAGGCTAAACTAACTCCCTATTCCCAAAAGGAAAATAAAGGCTTCCATTTGAGTTTCCATGAAATGCAAATCTAGTTTTTTCCCTTCCCCCCCCCTTAAAGCTTGAATGCCACAAATGCATGGGCGTCGCCGCCATTATAGCTGAGGGGGACGTGTCTCCCCCCACATTTCCTAATAATTTGTTTGGACCCCCCCACATTTAACATAAAATATGAGTTCACCCAGCGCTGTTTCTATTGATTCGCGATGGAATCTATTCCACTTGATCGATATGAGAACACACAGACCACTGAAATTCCATTCCGGGTTCCCTACAACAAAAGACCACACGCAAGTGCAGTGAATCGCCAGTAAACGTAGAGACAGGAAAGGTGAAGGTTGCTCGGTACTAGAGGAGGTAAAGCCAGACCCATTGCCATCTCACAATGTCCAACTTTTGCTAAAACCTTATTCTTTTGTTATATGCCTTCAAAATGAACCCTAGGCCACATTAAATTAATGTTCAACTAAACGATGAAATATTAGGAGTGGCCTAAGCTTTGCCTTATTTACTGTAAGTAACAGTAGGTTATTCTTGGTTGATGATCAATTGTTTGCAATATTTGCTCCCTCCCCATGACACTGGATGTAATGACATTCTTTACAAAGACGCGGAAAGTAAGTCAAAATTTCTCCACAGGACAGGGTTTTTTTTTCCAATGGAAACGTTAGTTCAGTTAGCTGGCCAGTCAATGTTAGGAGATGTATCAGCTAGCGTAATGTTAGCTATCATTACATCCAAACCCAGTAGCCTACCATATTGTAATGCCAAGAATGAGGCCAAGTCGCTCTGA
>JAQQZR010000038.1:12217285-12243296 GCA_030068235.1 Notoglanidium macrostoma
GAATATGGACTAGTTGAATGAGGACTTATTGTTGAGTCTCTAAAATAGTCATTGAATTAAGTGACTTTTGTAGGTAACATTATGTGTTTAACAACCTGTTAAAAATACACCAGAATGCAGGAAATGGCATCTATTTCATTAAAACATTTCTGGGACCCCCCGCCAGACCCCCCGGCAGTGTGTGTACCCCACATTCAAAATGCTTCTGACGCCCCTGCACAAATGTACTACCATGCAGCATGCTACTGAAACACACTTGTGTCAGGTTGTAAGCAGAGATATCTACTTCCTTATTTGTCTTTATGGTTATTAACAATACCTGTAGTAGAATTCAGTATTTACCTTCATCAGTTAAACTGTTGAGTATGTACTTCATGTTGGTGCTTGTTGCCATCTTTTCAAGATGAGGGAGATTCAAGAGATTTGAAACTTGTTTACTTGCTTTTATGTGTCTCAATTGTCTGTGAATCCACGAACCACCAAAATCCTACTGCGTAATCAGACTACAATTGATTTCATGATCGTTTGAATACCTAAGAATTTTGTTTCTGACTTCTAATCTAACCAGACAACTTCCCACATATTTGGACTGTGCCGTTGCATGTTTGTGCTCCTGCATCACATTGAGTTTCGCAGAATGTTCAGCAACAGTGCACACACTTTACATTTACTCTGAAATCGTTTACGGCCATTCAATACGTTGGATTAGTTAAAGTATTTTTTAAACTAGTTCCCCATGCATATTCTAAGAGTTCATTTTTGCCAAAAGCAGTAAAACTTATTGCCAGTGTCCTCCCTTCCTCTTTATCCTCCCTTTCAAATTCTTTTCCCAACAGAACCCCTCCCCTTTCCTTCACTCCTTTTTCTGCTCACACTCGCCCTCTAATTGCATTTGTGAACTCCAGACCACAGATCACCTTTCTCTGAGGCGTGCACTGTTTGTTACCTAGGCAAGTCAGGCTCTTGGTCCTGTTTATAACACAGCAGACCTTGTTTCATGAGAGTAAAGGTAATGTCCTAGTGTTTCTCTTTCTGCATGTTAGTAACACCTTGAGTCCTTTTTCCTCACTGTGTCTCATGCTTCTGCTTTGCATTTTGTGTGCACAGGATAGCTTAGTTTATGGCTTTCAGTATTTGTGCCAATGGAATGAGATATCTGATGCTGTATATTGGATGATTGTCAGGTAGTTAGTAAATTCTGATGTACCAGAATTTCACAAGTCTCAGTGTAAGCATTTGTAAGAGATTTTGTAACACACAGTAGTCAGAAGGAACATTTTGAAACTTTTGTGTGAGTAATTATTGTTCATTACAGTCAGGGTGCAGTCATGTTCATAATCTACACAGAACTTCAGTTCACAGCTTGTGCTCCCATTGTACCCATTTCATTCTCTGTCTCTCAGATGCAGTGGGATGGTGTAAAAAATTAGAGACCAAGAGTTAAGATACAGTTGCTTGTTTACTGCTTGCCAAAATGGGGACCAGTACGAGGCTAATTCTTGGGGTGGTGAACTTGCTGCTCTTTCTTCGACCATGTGTGAGCACTCAGCATTGTCCAGCCAGAATAATTCCTCCAGAACTGGACAGTCCCGTGTCCGTCCAAGAACCTCCATTTGACACGGGTTTTATGTCATCTATCATCCATTCCTTTTTGGGCTCTGTCCAACCCAACCCTTTCCCTAAAGGTAAGTTCATTCCTCATATTTGTAGTAATATGTATTTTTGTTCTAATGCATTTTTGTTGTGTGGCAGGAGAGATACGAGAATATAATCACACTTAGATTGCAAATAATAAAAATTACAGGGCAATAATACGTTGTATATACTACTATAAGGTATGGGTGATAGTGTAGATGTGTAGTGAGAGCATGTTGTTCATTTAGCTATTTTATTATCCAGCAGTAGAAGCTGAATTAATACAGATGCATTTTCGTATGAGAAAAACTAATATAAAAATGATACTAAGAACACAAAGAGTTTTGCTTGAAAATAAAAATTCTTCTTAATGAAAATTTCATTAACTATTTATCAGTACCCAATATTAACAAATTTTACTGGTTCATAAATTATTACATCAATTTCTATTAAGAAGGGTTTTTTCCCAGCAGGAAGGTAATTACAAAAAGACCATTAAGGTCTTTTAAATGTATAAACCCTTATTTAAACACCTGGTTACTCAGTACTTAAAGTGAATACTGATACCTTCTAAAGTTTAGGCTTCATATTTTACATTTCATACCATAAAGAATGACAACTGAAATATATTTCACAATTGTATATTTATTTAGAATACGGGGAAGCTGATGTTTATTACTCCTACCACAGAGACTTGTCACATGTGTTCCTAAACCACACTTAAAAACAAGCTGATCACATTTCTTTACAGTGAAAACAAATTAGTTCAAGATAAAAACAGCAAAGCAAACCTTTATCTCTATCTCTAAAGCAGCTTCTCAGGAAAGCAGTACTAACTCATATATTCAATTTCTTCAAATATTCAGTTTCTTCATCACAAACCTCAAAGTTGATGTCAAAACATTTCTCATGCAGGAGAAACCTAGTTTACGCCACCTATGACATCAGCTCTGAAAATAATGAGTGACCTTGAAGTCAAGTTTTAATGACCTGATTAAACAAAACTACTTGCAGATAGGAGAAGTATATCATGTAGGTGGTTATGTATGCAATGAGTAACCTTCAAGCGAGGCATGATTCACCTGATAACATGAAATGTCTTGAAATACGTTTGAAAATGGGAAATAAAACCTCTTCAATTAAAGGTACTTGATGAAGTACCTTTTTTTTCTTTATTTTTTTCTTTACAGTAAATCAGTGTATTTCCATAGTATTTCCATTTCCATCTGCTTTTTATACATGGAGTTTTGGATACACAGAAATCAGCTGGAACTAGATGTACTGTACCATAAATTATAATGAATGGATAAACACAAAACACAGTAACTGAAGATGACAAGTTCCCTTTTCAGACAGTTGTTGTATTGTGGTACATTTGCATTTGAATGTAAACAGAACTACAGAGCATCTTTTTACAAATGGTGAACACTGCCATTTAGTTATAAAAGGATTAGTTGAAATTCCTGCTACTAAATATAACAGTAATAAAATATTCCTTCATACTGTGTATGCAGAATGTACAAAATATTACAAGTCATAATACTTAGTGCTCCTTCTGTTCTTAATGACTGTAGCATATCTTGTGCTTGGAAGGTTTGTACAAATACAACATTTTCTGGGTTGAAGCCCAGAACAGATTATATTTAAATGTTTGAGGGGAGAGCCAAAGCTGATTGTGTTCTAAATGATTATGCATATAAAATGTGGTATTGTATTTTTGATATTGACCAGAAAGTACAGCAGTAAGCTATACTAATATTGTGAAGATGTTAAATAAGAAAAAAAATATTATTATTCTTATTTTTTTTTTTTAGATCTTTTCATTAAATTTCTGAACTCTGGAGACATCACAAATGAAGCAACAATAAATGAGGTATGTAAAGAGTGAACAGAAATATAACACTTTAGAAATAATGCATAATTAGTAACTGACTATACTATACTATACTATACTATACTATACTATACTATACTATACTGCAACAAAACAAAAAACATGCTGTGTGTGGAGGGTCCGCAGGCTGAAACACTCTTTCAATAAGAGAGATCAGAGGAGAATGACCAGACTGGTTTGAGCTGACAGGAAGTCTATAATAAATAAGCATTTTTTTTTTTTTACAACCGTTGTTAACATAAAAGCATCTCAGAATGCAGCACAACACATCAAACCTTGAGGTGAATGGGCTACAACATCAGAAGAACGTGAAAGGTTCCACTTTTCAGGAATCTGAGTCTATCATAGGTACAGACTCGTCAAACTAGACAGTTGTACATTGGAAAAAGACCAGCTTATATTTTTCCTCCAATCTTCAACTGGCCAGTTTGGGTGAGCCTGTGCCCATGAGCCTGTGCCCATGATGCCACCCAAAGAACTGTCATTTGCTAGTTGTTTTCTTTATAAACTTTAGAAACTGTTGTGTGTGAAACTCCCAGGAGATCAGCAGTTTCTGAAATGCTTAAACCAGCCCATCTGGTACCGACATCCATGTCATGATCAAAGTCACAGTGATCACACTTTTTCTGACGGTTGATGTGAGCATGAACTGCAGCTCTTGACCTGTATCTGCATGATTTTTTTTTTGCATTGCGCTGCTTCCACATGACTGGCTAATTAGATAAAGTGCATCTGTTCAGGTGTTCCTAATAAAATGGATGGTGAGTGTAGATATCATTATGTAAATACGTGTGTGGTACTGGTGGTATCGCAAACACAGATATCATCTGTATTAATAGCAGGCTATTATCCCTCAGTCATGAACATTGTATACTTGTGTGCCTTGTGTCAGTGTTTTTAATGAATAAGGGCTCTGCAGTGACTAGCAGAGTATATCATTGAGTGTCATAATGTTCTTACAGCGATTATCAATTTTGAGTAACTGCCTTAGGGAAAAACTTCCATGTATTTATTTTAGCTGTCTTAAAACAAACAAAAGAATGTGGTACAAGTTTCTGTGCAACACCTAGATATGAGCCAGTGTATATGAGTCAAGAGTTTTTACCTACTAGATAAGTAAACCCTGTAATCTCTTTTTCTCCCAAACTTCCGGCATTTTGTCTGATGGTGCCTGAAGCTTTTGCGCTACGAGATGGGGTTTCTGGTATGCGTGGCCATTGGAATTCTGTACATCGTTCTCATGCCCTTAATTGGCCTGTGTTTCGCTTGCTGCCGTTGCTGTGGAAATTGTGGGGGTCACATGTACCAAAAGCAGACCAACAGCATCAACTGCAGACGACGGAGCTTTTACTGGACCACTTTTCTAATCACCTTCCTTATATTGTAAGTTGGAAAGTGCCTGGTAGAATAATAAAGCCTCAATACTTTCTGGTATTGCAGGTCTTTCAGGTATAATCCTTAAAGTTATTTATTTTAGCCTGTCAAGCATTTTCTCTCAATCGTAATTATATGACCCTTTGAAGCATCCCAATTTTTCCATTAGTGATGCAGTTTAATTTTGATAGTTATTGTGTTGTCAGTAATGGTATACTACTTTCTTATTTTCTTACTTTTAAGTACAGAGTCATGGTTTGAGTATATAGTATGTACTAGCTCTGTACTCTATATTATTATACACAGTATATATATACATTGATGTCTCACTTCATGGTTCTGTATGATTACATGGTGTAATTTAATAAATATTCATCCTTAGGGCAGGGAATATTTGTATGTTCTTAAGCAATATGCACACCCACAAGAGCGTGAGCGCTGCACCAGGCGAATTCAACAATACCTTAAATAATCTACAAAGCTACATCACCACTATTCCCAAGGTAAATATGATAAGGAAAAATTGGTTTATTTGGGTTGGCTTTGCTTTTACGTTCACTGTCCTAACAAGCTCATTTGAAATCATGTTAAGACAAAGGCAAAGTACATTGCATATTATAGCCTCTGGTGTTTCTACCAGGAATATTTACAGACTCTGAATGTGTATTGGAAAGTTAATAGGTGTGGTGCTTATGATAAGGCTCTATCCTAAAATTTGGCTTGGTGACAGTTTCTGTCAAGTTGTGTGGTAGTAGTTTAGTTAGTGAATGGAAAATATAAAGCCCTCAACATGCTGCCTGTTCGTATTTTCCCACAACAGCAAATAGACCAAGTGGTGAATGAGAGTGTTGTAGTCGTGGACAATGTCACATATTACATTAAAGGTGAGTCTAAGTAGTTGTGTGCTGTTGAGTTTCTGTTACTACAACTGATATAAATGAAAAACTGTCTGCTTGGGAAAAGAGTTTATACTCAACTAGATATTTCTGTTTACGTGCTACAGAAATTGGCCCTTTGCTTGGGAGACAAATCACAAGAGAACTAAAAGGCTCTATTAACCCAGCGCTGGACTCTGCTGCGGTGATGGCACAAGGTAAAAAATAGAGTCTTTTAAAGAAAACACCTTAAAATGAAATGATATTTCACCCACTGAAAGTTTACATTAACGAAAGAATCTTTAAATATATGTATTTAGTTAACACACACTCTTATTACCTACAGTATTTGGATTGTCCAAATGCTGTAAAAGCAATTAATTCAAGCTTTGTTGTGATAACACACCCAATTGTAATACTTTCCCATAACAATTTTTCAAAATTATGTTAAATTGAATTTGTTTAACACTTTGTCAAAGAAAAAAAAAAAAACCCAAGAAGTAGGTCATTCTAAGAAAATAGCTGACAGCAGTAATCAACAGAATTCCACGAAACAGTTAATCTTTCAGTGCACAATAAGGTTTCTGGTGATATATTATACAATGTGGAGAGATTTACCACCACCTGTCGGACTGAATTTTTAAAACAACACAACAAAATTGATGCCATGTGTAGTAAATGGAGTTGTGTTCAAAGTACGAAAATATTTACATAAAAAACTGTGAATTTATTTTAATATATTGTGGGTGGAAAAATGATAAATGCGAAATATACACACTGTCAACATTACTTATTCACTCGTGAAGATATCTTGAAATGGCAGAATTATTTAATATATCTAATTATGAGATTATTATATAACAAATATAAGGCTATAAAGACACATTTACTAATTTCAAGGTAATTTGGAAGATCATTTTATTTCTTTCTAGAAATAAATGCAAGAAAAAAATAGCTTTCAGTTGAACAAGCTTGAAATGAGTAAAGATATCCAGCTATAGGCTTAATATTGTTATATTTGGTTAAAAAAACATGATTTGAATTAGTCAAATATTCAAGATATTTTAACTTGCATTTAAACATTTAAAAATGGATAGTTGGATAATTACATGTGATATTAATGATCTGTTTGGAAAGGATAACTACTTTCTTAAGACTTGCACTTCATTTCTGCATGGCACGGGATGGTGTGTTTACTTTAAAGTTTGTGTCCATACTTGCATGTCTTACTTTGAATGTTTTCATCTGAATGTTGTGTGTTCAGTTGTTCAAAACACCAGTTTGTTGCTGTACACATTGAATGCAACTCAGAAAGAGCTGGATTTGCTACAGTCAAACCTGACCGGAGTGAAAGCACGCATCAACAAGACACTGAACAACATCCCAAACTGCATGCAGTGTGTCTTCTTGCAGGCTGGACTGGACAAATTGCCCCTTGGCACAAGCATTAATGTAAGTGTAATCTGATCTGTCGTGTGGAAGAACAAACAGAAATTCGACTAGGGAATTCAGTAACCACTGTTAAGTGAACCACATGAACTCTTGAGGCTCTTTATTCAGCTTCTTTAATCTTCAGTCCTTCATCAAACAATTACAGCACATTATCAGTATTAACAGCTACAAGCACACAAAGGAAAAGATATCACATTACTCTGACAGAATCGGAAAGGGGAAACATTTTTTAAACGTTTTTATTCTGTGGAGTTTGTGTGTGTTTATTACCACAATGCTCTCATTTTTACTTTACTCAGTCTGACCATGACTCTCTCGGCCAGTGTGTGCTTGATTAGTGGTCCTCAAAGTGTGGTCCTGGGAACCCCGAGGGTCTCGGGTCATTTGTTAATTTTGTCATAGCCGTTCTAATAATCCAGACCGCTGTAAACATAGCAAACACAGGCCTATAAATAATTTCAACTTGGACCTTTTGGTTGTGTTTTTTTGTTTGTTTGTTTTGTTGCTCAGGAATAAATAGCTTTGGCTCTAATAAATCTCCAGAATATTTTTGCCCATAACTGAATGTTTTGAATTTTCCTGCCTTAGAGAGTGCTGAACAAAAATGTTAATATAATTACAGTTTTCTGTGCTTTTAGTAAGTAATAACACACTTCTTGGGGTAATACAGTATTGTGCATGTGTCTTATGCTGCCTGACAAATTTGTATTTCCTGCCTTATAATACACACATGAACTATGCCGTGCAGGAACACTTGCGAAATGTGCTTGATGCAGTATTCAATATCCCTAAGTATCGTACACGATCCATTTTACACACCCTACTGAAATATTTTCTCATAAAAAGTCAGCCTATGCGTTATATCATTAAAAAAACGATTTAATATCCAACCAAATATTTTTCAATATACATAAACACAACATAAACACATTCCAATATTGCTGCTGATAAACTAGTTCACATGGTTATGAACCTAAATAACTTGGATTTTTGTTTATTTATTTGGTATTCAGATAAGATATATTAAATATGTTAAAGAATTTTTTACTTAAACAGCAATGAATAAGAATTCAGCACATTTTAGCAAATGTAGATGAAGTATATGTTCATGGTGGTTTTACAAGCTTGTATGTCTTTCTTCCTCATTTTATTTCCGTAGATGTCCTATAAAAATCCAGGCACCCATCAAAACAAAACAGAAAAATGAAAAAGTTGTAATATACTAATGAATTTTAAGAGTGAACCCAGATGTTTGTGCTCTATGGACTCATGGGATATTTACTGCCTTCTGATGTCAAATGTACAACACATCAGCCACGATGCCATATGATTCACTGAAACCGATATGTACAATAACACTACACCACACCACCACCACAACACTGACAATATTTGTTCGGTTGTGTCTTTCAGTTATCCAGTCTTAGTAAGCTCCAGTCAGTTGTGGATCAGGTTGAGAAGACTGATCTGTACTTGCAGATACAAAAAGTAATGTCTTCAGTACATTCTTTCATTATATACAGTGGGAAAATATCTTAGTAATTATACTTGTATTAGTACATAGTGTAATGTTCATCACATTTTACAATGACTGATTTTTGCTATGCTATGAATCTTTTGCTATGCACAGTTTATCAAAGCTCCACTGTATCTTTCAGCAGATCCTAAGACATCACCATAGACATGACTAACACTTTCGTCTGCACTAGACACTCTACGCACTGTCAAGAAACCATGTTTAGCAGATATATAGACCATCAGCTTGTCCCTTTTCCATTCACTTTATTCGAATAGTTCAATTTATAGTTGTTGTTTTTTAGTAAATATACCATAGACTCAATCAGTTTGTCTCCAATGATGTCATGATTTCAAATACAGTCTGTGTGTATTCTGTTCTATTGTTCTATTCATTCTATCATGTGTACACCCTGTAGTGTAATTTCTCATATTCTGCTGGAAGAAGAAATATTGAAATATCACTTATAATAATCTTTATGTAGATGGTTTGTTGAGTTGTGTAGACTGCCCAAAAGTGGATTTTCCAAACAAAGTGTTCTTAGCCGTTCTAACGGATTCAGATTTATTTTGTAGATAAATTACAAACTAGAGGTTCATTTTTTTCCATTCAGGAACTAAGGGGGACACTAACATTTGCACTCCACTGTACATTTCTGTCATGCAGGGGAAAGACTTCTTTGAAAGCATTCCTGAAAGGGTGACTAATGCAACCAGAGACAGTGTGCAGAGTAAGTACAGGTTGTGGTATGTCTTTGAGGAAACCAGTAGTCTATTTTTATTTTTTTTTTGCAGTTTTCTGTGAATAAAGGTTTGCATCTAATTATGTGCTTCCGTTTACTATGTTTAATTAAATTATCATGTGCTTTTATTACTATTTGACAACTATGATAGCTAAGTTCAGTTTATTTTTAAATGGAAAAAGGTTTTATGCTCAAATATCAGCGTAGCTGTTAAGACTGTTCTTCTTTGCTTTGCATGGTGCTCGGTTCGTAAAAGTCTCCTTCACTTGTTCATGCCCTTTATATCTTTTAAAGAGGTTCAACAGCACCTTCAAAACATAAAAAGCCAGGTCTCGAAGGTAACCAGAGACATTCCACTTGACAAGCTGACCAAATTCTCCAACATGTTGAATACTATACAAGAAGATGCCCAGAACTACACACCCAGAATAGACATGGTGGAAAAATTCAGGTACCAATTTATCACTCATAGAGTTTATTAATATATACAGTTTTAAATATTTAATGATGTTTGCTAATTTATTTTGTAGAAAATATTAAGTATGATGAACAGTATATAAAATATATAGATAGGTGACTAATATAAAAAAAGCTGACTTGGTTAAACTTTAGATCCACTTGTCCCCTTAGAAGGAAGGTCACTGCAAATTAGAGTGGAGTTATTATGACTGATTGCCTATATCCAGTGATGAAACATTTCTATCCTGATGGGACTGTTTCTTCCTGTTGTTTTCAATTTGGTAGTTTGTCAATTCTCATCCACTAGCTAATGCACCCCATCACATGACAAAGCTATCTTCTCTTAACCTTTGCTCAGGATGTGTTACAAGGCAGTGTAACACACTTGGAAGAAAGCACTATATCACCTCTTCTTCATAAATAAGCTCACAGATGCTCTGATTGACAGGGGAGACAGTAATGCTATTCCTCCCACCCAGAAATCCTGGCCAATTATTCGCTCTTAGAGCCACCACAGATAGCTGAAGCATCATCTGGATATGAACTTAAACTGTCCCGGTGATAAGGCAAATGCCGTTGTGTTGCACCACTCAGGACCTCTAGGGAAATGCTTTCTTCCAAAATGGCAATGAGGAGTCACTGACTGGCTTAGACACCATACATCCAAAAGATATTCCTTCAGTTGGTGTTGTGATGATAGTTCTCTTCAACACCATCATCAAAACACTAATTCAGGGAATATCTTTTGGAAGTATGGTGTTTATCTCTTCTGTACAGTTCCAGGAATGTGTAGAATCTGTGACAAGGTGAAATGATTGCATTGGTGGCACTTTACTCATAAACATTATGTTGCTTTTTCTGTTAATTTATCACCCGCCTATTTATACTGTGTGTATACAAAACATTTTTGTTATGCATCGTGGCAAAATTGTGGACACAGGAAAAGATGAAAGTTTGAATGCACTTATGTGTGTATGTAGGTGGATTATTGCGGTGATCCTGTGCTGTCTCATTCTTCTGGTGGTGATGTGTAATCTGCTGGGATTGGTGCATGGCCTGGCAGGACTGGCACCTAACGTCGATCCAACTGAACGCTCAAGCACAGCCGACTGTGGTGGACTGTTCCTCATGGCGTACGTACAAACCCCACAGCAGACTGCTAAGATCTCTTCTTACCATTTTACTTTACTGCATAAGAACATGATCTGAGTGTGTGAGACAACCTTTTAAACACAGGGGATCCTTTAGGCATTTTCGGTCCTTCCAAATCTGGGCAGGTTGGCTAAATTAGAAACAAAACGCCATATCTTTTGTATAAAAGTATTTATCCAGATGACACAATACCACCACCTAGTGCTTCAATATGTTTCTTTTGTTTGATTGCAGGGGTGTAGGTTTCAGCTTTTTATTCTCTTGGATCTTCATGATAGTAGTCCTGATACTTTTCCTAATAGGGGGTAACACATATACGCTCATCTGTGTGCCATGGAAGACCCAGCAACTCTACCAGGTAGAATACTGTACATAATATACTATATTGGTTTTCCAAATACAGATCTAGTCGTTTATTCTTAATATGCTTGAAGTTGGATCATGCATAATGATATGACCACTACATTTACTGTGTTTTTGTTTGTATTTGTATTTTTGATCACAGTTCATTGACACTCCAGGTGTGATTCCAGGATTCCAGCTGTCTCAAAGCCTAGGACTAAAGACTAACCTCACTATCACTGATGTGTATAAGTGAGTCTCTCTCTCTCTCTCTCTCTCTCTCTCTCTCTCTCTCTCTCTCCCTCTCACACACACACACACACACAGTCACAAGAAAACACTCCCTGCAAAATAAAAACTGAAAGCTAAACTATCTGGCCAAAGTTTGTGGACACCTGGCCATCGCACCCATAAGTGGTTCTTCTTCAAACTTTTGCTGAGATGATATGTTTTAAAAACACACATGGGTGTAATGGTCAGGTGTCCACAAACATTTGGACATGTAGGGTATTTCTAGTCAACCCATTTCTACACTTAGGTAAGGGAGAAAATACAAAGAAGTTTGTTTTAAAACTTTGCAGTGAATCTTATGTCTATAAGTATACATTATGAAATGAAAGTAGTTTGGGATGTTTCTTTTTCATCTTTATAATATGCTTTTTCTAGGCACTGTATTAACAGTGCGTGCTTTTGCCAGTCATGGGTCATTTATATCATGTATCATTCACAGTGACTGCCAAATGAACAAGTCTCTATGGAACACCCTCCACCTGGAGGACATTATTAACCTCAATGATTATCTTAATGTCTCCAAAGTAAGAACAATATCTCATCTCCTAGACGACCCATACCATTTACACATATTGACACTTCAGTAATCCAACTATTATCCACCTACAGTTTCTTACATACAGTGATAATGTATTTTGTTCTTGATGGACATCAGTACACAGGACAGATGCAGGAGGAACTTGAGGGCACCAATATCTCTTTACCAAGCATCATTCTGCTCAATACTGAGACAAAACAGCAACTAAGCAGCTTCTCTGCTTCAGCCAGCAGTGTGAACACCAGTAGCATCATGCAGAAGGTACACTTCCTAACTAACTCAGCTGTCTGAATTTCTGATTAGAGAATTCAGAGTTCAAACCTAACCTCTGCCAAGATACTATTTTTGGGCCCTTGTATTACAATAAATACTATTGTTAAGTTTTCTTTGCATCACAGTAAGTGGTGAATATAAAGTCAGTGGTTACTCCAAAAGCTTGTAGAAAACAAAATAATAGTAGTAGTAGTAGTTTAAAATAGTAAATATTCTGTTATTTATTTTTATAGGTTAATAATCACTCAGTAGAACTTCTTAAATACATTGCAGACGAATTGGACGCTTTGGCTATTAACCAGGTAAACATTTACCTTTTTTTTATGCTATGTTATTGAATGCTGTTTTAAAGATATGGCTTCACTGTTGTTGAATAACTAAGCTGTAGTATTTGACTATAGTATTTACCAAAGATTCTGTGAAATTCAGTCAAATTAAGCATCATTCAAGGTATATTCATATATTGTATTTTCTTATTACCTACTTTTCAGACCAACGCTACTGTTAAAGCTGAACTACAGAGCGAAGGAAATGACTTGAGATTCATCCAGACTCAGTTTAATTCCATCATCACACCTCAGTTGGTAAGTTCACTCAACACAAAAGAGCAACACACTGAAACTAAAATCAAATGAAGCCTTACTATAATTGAGGAGTCACTATATAGTTATTAACATAAAACACGTCATCTCTTCATTTTATGCATCAGTTGGTTCTGTTTAGTATACATGATGATTTGTTTTTGTTTACAGATGGAGATAGACTCTGAAATTGAGCGTTTCAGTGACATAATGTCAAACATCAATGTAAGTAAAAACTGAACTTGTTGGAAAACTTAGAGAACACCTGAAAATTCTCTGTATTCAGCATTAAAGCCAAATCTGCTAATCTATATTAACACCGTGTATTTTGAAGTTCCTCACAACTCTAGAAAACATAATGTAAGTTGCAGATCAGTGATTTCCTTTCACTAGAACAACTTTGCCACATTAGTTAATTATCTGAATATTCATGGGTTGACTTTGGTGTATTGGTGCTCTACACTGTGCAATGTTTGGCCCTCTAGAACCTTATTTGGATAACAGAAATGTTTTTGTTGGGTTTAGGCTTCTTCCTCTTCATAGAAGTCCCAATGTGTCATTTATCATTCATGTTAGATTGTATTAGATTTTTGTGCGTAACCAATAGTAAGAAAAAGATGTTTCTCTTGCTCTAGGGCACTGTGGAGAAAGTGCTGGAGCAAGTCGATTCTGCTCAGGATGTTTTGAACAACAACACAACACTAACAGTGAAATCAGTAAGTGTGCTTTTGAATAGGTTCTGTAATCAATATTTGGACTACTCCTTAAGCACATTGTAAGTAAATACCTAGAACTCAATATGCCTTAATCTTAATCTGATATCTGAGTTGAAACTGCAAGATCATTGACATGATATACAACATGCATGCCTTTACAGTTACTTCAGAATGATTATGTGGAATTAGTGTATCTTTGATTATGTAGACATAAATGCTGTAAAATGTTAAACTTGTAAACATTCTTCTACAGAAATTGACTGAATATTTAGACTGTCAGATTGGAGTCTTGACAGCGCTTACTGAATGGGCCAACCAAACTGTAAGTCTTAGCTTTACATTTCTAGCACAGATGGGAAATTTTTGGCACTCCACTATGATCATATATGCAAATACATTGTATGATGTGTATATATTGACCATGTTGATGAAAACTCCAGACTGAATGGAGTGTTTATTTGTACTGTGTGTGTGTGTTTTTTTTTTTTTTTTTAATATGCGTGTGTGTGTGTGTCCGTGCGTCAGTTTACTGAGCAGGTGGGACGGTGTGGGCCGGTTGCTGTTACTGTCAACACTGTAGAAAATCTGCTTTGCTCACAGCTTGTGGACTCTCTAGTAAGCATGCTTTTTCTTCTTAACAATATCTATTTCCACTTACCTATCTGCAAAGAATTCACACCTTATAGAGAAAAACGTATAGAGAGAATAAATACCTTATAATGTTTCTAAATAGATTATTTATGGCATAAACCTGTAAATTATCTCACTGTTTTAATTAATTTATTGATATATTCTCTGTTTCTAGAATGCCTTTTGGTTCAGTTTGGGCTGGTGCATGGTTTTCCTCATTCCTAGCATTATTTTCTCCGTTAAGTTGGCCAAGTTCTACCGCCGGATGAAGTACAAGGATGCGTTTCTGTGAGTTTTAACTCAGACACATAGAAATGCACTGTGACAGGCTGTTGGCAAGGCTTATATTTTTGTGCTACTTCTTTTCAAAGGGATAACATAATGATGAATCCTATCCCGCGAGTCAATCTAAAGTTATAATGAAAGGAGGAAGAAAATTTACAGTAGTGTTTACTCATTGTTGCCATACTAAAGGACCTTGGCACAGCCTGAGGAGACATACACTGGATGCTGGGTCTAAGAACGCCGATCCTGGAAATCTTCTGCTTTTGGATAAAAGAGGACAATTTGATGCTATTTGGAATGTGCACATTTCAGACATGCTTTAGAGATTTTACTGTAAGTGAGATATGAGTCATGACTATGAATAAATGTAAGTTATTTTGGATTGATGGTTTATTTTTGCACTTTTTCTCATAATGAATATGTATGTGTCTGGAGTGCATATAGTTTTAGTATTATATGTTTTTTATAGTTAATGATAATTGGTCCAAAGAATGATCGATTTCAAATGTGCTGATTTTGTTTGTTGAAAAGTTGGTTTCTTATCTGCTGTATTAAATAAACCATGCTACTGACATTACAGTTACCGGTTTCTTTCTTTTTCTTTTTTCCTATTAACTGCTCGGTCAATAAGACATCCCTTCCACCTCCATTTCTGAGGCTCAGTTCTAAACATAGAAGCCAAATCAATATAGTGGATGCAGCAGTTGCTGATGCAAAACCGCTCTTGTGATGATGCAGCTTCCAGCATCTGTGGTTTTGCCTTACTGGAGTTAAGTAGGACGAATCTGTCCACTGAGTCTGATCTGTAAATGTAAAGCGGCATAATCACAGCCCTTTTGGCACTGTCTGCTGTCTCTTATGAGCTACTCTAATGCACTTGCTTCACTTAATCACAGCTTGGCTGGAATAGCAGAGGCCTTTCACACTGCTGTGCTGAACCTGTGTGTTTGGTGTAAAGCAGCTCTTACTGTGGTCGGTCTACTCCAGCAACACGTGCCTCATTCTGCAATCACACAGCATGGCTGCTCTGACAGGATCCTTAATATCAGTGAGCATTCCAAACATAACCATGCTGTTCAGGACAAAGGAGCAGCTTTTACACCCAGAGGACCCCATTTGCACTCAGCACTCAGCAATGAAACAAATACAGCCTTCATAAAGTCTATCTTACAGTCGAATAAGAAAAAACCCCATTGCACCAGTGCATGATTTGATATTTAGGTTAATACTCATTATCTAGGTTAATAGTGGTCAACAGTATTTGATAAATCCACTATGTGTAACACTAGGCCTAATAACTATAATCTTTATGGAACACTGAAGTGTTTCAAATTGAAAGCTTCACAATCAGTTTCTGAACCCTAAACAGATACAACCCTAAATAACAATACATTATAGTATATATTATTAATTTATATATTAAGTAAATTCTTGCGTATGTAAATTCTATTTTTATTTCACAGTCATAAGGAACATTTCACTGTACGTCGCACCGTGTTTAGTTGTGTGTGTGACAAAAAATTTGAATTGTACTACTAATGCGAAAACATTTTTAAGGAAATATGGTTCAAAGTGAAAAGTACAAGCTGCAAAACAATCATTTCCTTCCATCTGTCAGTAATCAGTACTAGACCGAGTTTGGTATTTGGTGCATGAAGTTCATTGTGTGTCATACAGTATATAAATAAAACCGATGATGCACAAATGAACAAAAATAAAAGAATTATAGCATAGCATGTACAGAGATGCAGCATTTCAAATTAGTAAACATTCTCAGTTTCCAAGAAGTCCTATG
This sequence comes from Notoglanidium macrostoma, assembly GCA_030068235.1. Classification (NCBI taxonomy): domain Eukaryota; kingdom Metazoa; phylum Chordata; class Actinopteri; order Siluriformes; family Auchenoglanididae; genus Notoglanidium; species Notoglanidium macrostoma. The sequence continues at coordinate 12,233,836 of JAQQZR010000038.1, forward strand.
TTCAAGATATTTATATATCTTTTAGGGATGTCTGCCAGCTTCTTCTTTTTTTGTGGTAAATGACAACTTGCTGTAATGAAAATCCTTTCAGTTCCCACAGCAAATAAAGGTCACCACAAAAGTTTAAAAAATGCAAACTGCATCAAATTAAATGTACCAATGTTAAGCATCGGTTTGTGGTCATGGGATAGTAAAGGTGTGCCTCAAATGGCAACACAAAATGAAATTAGCTGCGCTCACCGATACAGAGCCACATAAGTATGTGGACCGTGCTTTGTTTAAAACTCACTCTCGTTCTCTGCATAATAAAATTGACTTCAAATTAAATTTAAGGTAGGGTTAGGTAGGGCTGTGACTGCTGCTGGCTCTGAACCTCTAACTCGGAGTCTGTGTTTCTAAATCAGCATCTGTGTTGAGGTTACATTCTAACTTCCCAGTTAACATAATCATCAATAAATAAGATATATCATGCTGATATATAGGTTGGGGTGTAACATAAATGCTTCCCATAGGAACTGGCAACTAAGTTTACCTATGGATAGCCAGCAGCATGAAAAATACACTTAAGACAAACAACAGACAAGACGACTTAAATAGGTTTATATGGACAATTCTTTAATTATTTTCCTTTATTTTTTCAATAGTGTCTTCAGAAGTATTCGTTCCTATATGAACATGCCAACAAAACAGCAAACAACATTTTCATGGCTTTTGAATATCTATAGTTATATCACCAAGGCGATTGTTCAATACTTTATCATGCATATTTAAAGTCACGCTAAATCTTTCTGGGTAATTTCTTTTGGGAAATTTCCAGAGTATGCAGACTGGGCAAAGTGAGACGACAGAGCTTTTCCTGAATTAATTTAAGAACTAAGCGGCGCCGAGAATCTCAGATGGTTTTGAACAATTGTTAATGCATCATTACGTAACAGGCAACCGTGTTCAAATATGCAATTACAGGCCACGCAACACTGGTTTACCAGGGAAGAGTCGTCGAAGAGTATACAAACAGGGTTTTTGTTCAGAAATTAGATTTTCATGATAAGGGTAAACTTGTATACATGCTTGGAACCGTCATGTCAAGTAAATTATTACTCAATATACATAGAGGTGACAAAGTAAAGGAAAAACAACAAAGTGTCTAAGTAAGGTGTTGCCTACCATGAGCTGCCAGGTTTCTGCAAGTCTCTGGAACTGTACTGAAGGGATAAAAAACATTTTCCCAAAACATATAGGAGTTTTTATTAAGGATGGTGGAGAGCACAGTCTAAACCTCACTCCACAACCTCCCTTACGTGTTCACGTGGTTTGAGTGTGAAAGCCACAGCATGACGACTTCCATCATTTTCGTACTGAAACCATTCAGTGAGCCTTCGTGCCATGTGGATGGTGGCATCATCATGCTGGAGGAGACCACTTTCTTCAAGATAGTAATGCTCTAAAGAGGACATTGGACACAAACCATGCCAGCAAAACACAACATAACTAGTGATTAATCCTTTAACTTATCACCCATCTGTAGAAATATATAATATTTCTGAGGTTTTCATTGACTTTATATACTTTTTGTATTAACGTATTATTATATGTTCACCACATTATCACCTACAGTTAAGGCTGATTACTATTATACACATTATCTGTAGTGTTAAAGCAATAATCAGATTTTTCTCTGCCAGAAGCACACAGCATGGCTCAGTGCAGCGCCACACTGGCATCTAGCACACTAGCGCACACGTCTGCTAACAGATTTCCTGTAATGACGGACCTCAAGCTGCTCCACTGGGCCTCAACAGTACACCTTCGCAACTGTTACCCTTGAAAAAGGCAAGGTTGCTCTATTTGCAATAAAGTAACCAGTTTGACATATTCAATATAGACTATACTATGATGTGACTTTGATGCCCATGAGATGGGTCAGTATAAAACAGCATGCCTTTTTAACACAGTGAATGTTCCATGGAGCTTAAATAAGGACACATTCATATTAAATCAAATAATCATACCATTAAAAAAAAAAAAAAAAAAAAAAAAAAAAAAAAAAAAAAAGATGCTCCAAGCAAACCATTTTAAATATAATAAAAAAAGGCCATACTTAAATTCTGCAGTTCACTACAGACCAATCGATATTTTAAAAGCCTTTAATGTAGGCATTAAGGTTCCTATATCTCACTTCGTACAAACTGTTATCAGCAACAACACTAAGGCTAACAGTGTCTGGCTTGTGCAAGAACTACAGTCAATGATGATACTGATCTGATTTGTGTCTGGGAATGTCAGACAGAGGTGACTGGAGATCCAGATGGAGTTTTCTCCTTTAGGTCAATGTCCAGCTCAGTGTTGACCTGAGCCAACTCGACGACCTGACGTCGAGGTGTAGGGGGAGGGAGGGTGGGGGACTGGAGAATATCTGCATACCTCTGGCTGGATCTTGTCTCCCGCTGGAGAACTTTACTCAGCAGAGGCTTCAGAAGCCCAATGGTGAGCTCACTCCCATGCGAAGGTTCCTGGAATGGGTCAGAAGACTGTGTAGTGGAGGGCAAATTTTTGAGAATTAGGGTTAAAATTCCAGTAACGGTCATATCCTCTGGACAAAGGGCCCATAGTAAATCCAAGTAGGGGTCCAGGTTTCGGTGCTGAGACACCTCACTTAGCAGTGTGGTGAAAATCTCCTTATTGAGAAGAGGGCTCTGACGGCAGTACCTCTCAGCCACCTGGGTAACACGGTCCCACTGGCCTTGTCCTATGAGCATGCGGAGGGCTTGCATTACTGCATTAGGCCGTTGGCTACACAAGAGCAGCTCCACCTCCAAGTCCTGGCAAGCACTTTTACAGGGAAGGACAGCAAGGGCCCGTTTATATAAAGGTATTCTCTCAGAGTTCTCCTTTCCAAAACTCCAGGAAGATGTCGATGAAGAGCTAGACTGCTGCTGTGCCAACTCCAGAAACTTGGGAAGCCAGCTGGGCTGGAATTTAAAGATGGACTGACACAACAACTCGAAGACTGGCGATGTACCATTGGCTGGGGTGTTTTTCTGCTGACTATTGTAGTAGTTAGGTGTTGTTTGACCAGTACTGAGGACAATCTTCCATAATTCAGCAGGAGCTCTGCTAGATAACAAACCCTCGCCGTTGCATCTGAGTTGGAGCACAGCCTGTACGGCTTGCCAAGTCTCAGCAGGGAATAGCTGGAACATACTATTCAGATATTGTAAGTTTTCCCTATCGATTTCTGAGCCGAGTAGTCTGCAGAGTTCTTGCTGAACGAGAGTCTCACAATAACTCTGAAGATCTTTTTCTGAGGCTTTCACCACTGATGCCTTAATGTCCTCCAGCGCAATGAGATTCTTCAGCTCAGAGTCAAGACAGCTTAACAGTTTCTCATGTCCTGAAGAATCCTTCTTTGTCGTTTTCATCTTACTGTTGCCCAAGTAATCCCTGATGATATCCGCCAGTGTGATAGGTGCCTGAAACATCCCGCCCTTCTTGAGTTTTTCAGATGTTAGCTGTGTGGTGCTTAGACTTCTCTGTTGGTAATATTTACATGCCTCCTCAAATACAGCCTCAACCAAAACAGCACCTGAATTTATATTCTCTAAATGAGTACCTGAGGGCTTGGATTTTGCGTCAATCTCCTTCTGTATTACCATATACAACCCAGCCTCCGAGAAAATTTGTGGCGAATAACTCTCCAGACAATTCGCAAAAAGGAAGCCCTCCCTTTTTAAAGGGATCCTCTCCAACTCCAGGCCACACTTAATGTCAATTAGGTACATCATTCTGCCCACGGTTAGTGCAATGACATCATCATACATGTTTAGGCTGTTTTGAGTTCCACACGTAGTGAGGCAGTTGTCAGGCAGTTTATAAATCTGCCGTAGAATTCCATCTCTTTGCAAAATGCATATCCACCCAGAGCTGAGGAGGAGCAGGATATCCCCATTTCCGACAGGACTGAAACCATAGATGTCAGGCGGGGTAATGGTGGACAGACAGCCGATGCAGTCAGTGACCAGTCCCTTAAAGTCAAACTGCTTGTTTGCTGTGGAATTTCTGATGAGGAGAGTTCCATGACTGGCACTGTGGACCTTATAGACATCATTCTGGGGGGACCATGATAAAAACACTTTTGTTACACTTGTGCAAGAGTCTTCCTTTACATTTGGTAACAAATATACAATATCTCCAGTACTGATAACCGAATAATGAGGATTATTGTGCAGTGCAGTTTTCACTCCACCCAAGTAGATACCTCGTTCATCTACATCAAAAGTCCTTTTGCAGATGCAATATGTGAAGTTACTGCGATCCACACTGGAGACTGGAGAGCTCTCTGAATGAGGTCTCTTCTCACACCATATGATGAAATTCTGACTGATGCAAACAGAAATGACTTTGGCTCTGGGGCTGTTACAGAGCTCCACAGTCTGAAGCAAGCTCCATCCAGATTTCTGCTCGGAGAATCTCCATAATTCAGCTTTGCCATTCTCAAATATTATTCCAAGCAGAAGCACTCCGTCCTCTGAGTCGTTTTGTTTGAAATAAAGTAGGTCAACTATGGAGACATTCCGTGTCAGCACTAAATCCAGATGCTCCTGGCACTGTGCTAGGTGGGCTCTCTGATATCTGTCATGGGTCATGAGACCAGTTCTCGGAGCTTGCTGGATAATGTGGATGTGTCGCCCATCTGGACTAAGGCGGATATTGGACAAGCAGCTTTTTGAAGAATTTTTCGCATAAGCCTGCTTCAAAAAGTCTTTCAGTTCTTTACCTCTTGTGAAATCGCCGAAATCTGTTACCTGTTCCAAAACATATCGTGTCATATTAGCTGAAGGTGAGGAAACCCGGGACTAGGAAGCAAAACAGAGCAGTTAGTCGATGACAGTCACTTCACTTTATGGCACTGTCAGCATACAGCAGGGCAGCAGGTCTGTCTTCCGTCGTTTCATCGCATCCATTACAGTTAGCTGATGCCAATGTGTTCAGAAATAATTATTATCCAGAAAAGCCAGACTTTTCCTATGCTTAACGCAACCTTTTCTGCTCGCCTCCTGACATCACGAGTTTGTTAATTTCCGGAATTAAATTCGAGTCCTTTTCCTGTGGGAGGAGTCAAAGCGGAGGCGTACCGACTGTCCGATTCCTGCAAATTCGACTCCTCAGGAGAGTCGGCTCTTTCTGAACTTGATTCGTGATGTTAAGAGTCAATTCCACCCTATACTCTTTCTCTTCACGTCGAATCCCTTTACCGCCGAATATATTTCACGGTGCAGAATCGACTCGGACTCGACTCGGACTCGGACTCGGCTCTCTGCCTGGTTGCCTAGAAGTGATGGACTAGAAGAAGTGCCTCTTTTGTTTTGTCACGTCCTTCGCTGAAGTGACGCATTATCAGACTGAAAACTCGTTTTTGCCACATTTATCTCTATAGCACATGACATCCACTGGTCCAAAGGCTAAATTCGAAATGGCGTAACCTATGAAATGTAGTGCACTACATAAATATAGACCCCATCATATTAAACCCTAGGTAGTGCACCTTTGTAGGGAGTTTGCGACTGTTTGGGATTCAGCCAAGTATGCAAATCGCAAAGTAGTCTACTTCCGTGTTTATTTTCGCGCGAAGCTATCTTTATAGTAGTCGGGACCGGTAACCTGCAGGCTGTGTGAGTATGGCTAACTACTATACGCTGAACTATATTATAAATCACGATAGTGATGTGGACTGAAGGGTTGTGTAATGCTGTGATGTACGTTGTAGTAGCCTGAGTGTGTCTGAAATGTGTTTGTTTATAGCTAACTCGCAACGCAGACGCTAGAAGTAATGATATTGGATAACTAGCAATAGCTTTAACTTTTGCTTGTTAGTCAGGAAGCTAGCCTTTAGTCCCAAACTGGTAACCGAAACGTCATTTATTTTTTAATGGAAAATCTTTTCTGGACGCATTCTAAATGTTTTAGGATACACAATATAAAAATGTCAATATCCATGTAGTATAGCATGCATAATAGCCTTCACATAAGTAGAGAGAGCACTGTTGTTGCAGTAGTAATGTCTCTCATGCACTCCAGAGGCACGTTTTCTTTGTTATTGGGCTTTCCACTGCAGTAAACTTTAAACACTTTCACGTCCACCAGGATTGGATCAATCTACAAAATATATATCACAATATTTATGTTGATTTCCAGAGTTCCAGCAAAAGAAAAATGTTTTTATTTAACGTCTACAAAAACAATGGCTCACCATGAATAAGGAGGAAAATGAAAAGCACTCCAGTTGAAGCCCAGTTTCCTGCTTGGTACTAAACCCTCGGCAGTGCTGATGATCCACTGGGAAGTGGATTGAGGTGTCGAGGATTTATCGATATTATATTGTGATATACACCACTATTAACATCTCAGATTAAATTGAGAACGCACAAAAGGATGAAACGCCAAAATAATACAAATTTTAGTAAGCCACATACAGTATCATCAGCCGTATCATGTAACAAACTGATAGATAAACAAATCTAGATCTAAATAATTGTACATGTATGAAGCTGGTTCTGTGGCATCTCGAAGTACTTTCTTCATCTTAAATGGCAAGATGTTTGATAAACAGGGTCCCTTCGCCAAACTTAATATATATATTCACAAATATACCCATCTGGCTGCATTTGACCTGCAAATCATGTTTTTTTGTGATTTATTTAGCTCTTTATTCCATTTAAGGAGCAATTCAAGGAACAAAGTGTCATCCCAAACAGAAATACTTCCATGATGTCCGATTCGAGACGGAGAGCCAGCAGAGGCAGTCAGGAAGAGGGTGCTGGTCATGGTAATGGAGCAGGTGGGCGCAGTAGACCAGATAGAGCAGCAGACGCTGGTGAAGATGATGAAGGTGCAGGTCCATCAGGGATCCATGAGGAAGACGACGACCCTGCCCGCCGGCGGGAGATCAGAAGCCAGTACAGGGATCTCATCAACTCTGTTCAGCGTGAGTTTCTGGACGGAGGGGTTTTCAACAAAATTGCCTTGAAATTACTATTACACTTTTTAAAATGTCTTGTCATCGGAACTAAAGTTTATTTTCTCATTTTTTCGCTGGCAGAAAACCGTGAGGACATGCTGAATCCTGCCAATAATAAACTGTTCGATGTGTTAGAGGAGGCCAACAAACTGTTTGCTAATGGTAATATGTGTATCTGTTATTGGGTTACAATGTCATGACCGTGTAATCATGTCATGATTGTGGTCTGAACACTTCCCTACAGTCAGGCAGGCTCGGGAGGCTGCACTGGATGCACAGCTGCTTGTCCTAGCCACAGACCTAGGGAGAGAAAAAGCAAGCCAGCTCCATGCTGAGGGCTCAGCTTTCGACCCATCAGCATTTGCAGAACATTTGGTGAGTTATTTTTTATTTAGATTTTCAGAACATATAACCACCTAGCAATTTTGATTAAAATATTATATATATTTTTTTGGGGCAAACCCAGTTGTCCTTTATGGGTCTCAATCGTTTAGAAGAGGAGGAGGATGGTGAAGCCAGTTTGGGAGGTTATATGCCTTCAGATGCTTGGCAGCGGCTTTCAAAACGAGCACAACATTGCTTTAAAACAGCTCCTTCATTCCACTACATGTGAGTTTCCCAGGTATTTTTTTTTTACAGTCTAAATAGAGTTCACCGTGATTATTTACTGAAAGTGAGAGAACTATTTCTTTTTCTTTTTCTTTTTTTTTTTAACCTTGTCTTCGTTCTTTAAGGTTCGGCTCATTTTTGGCTGAACCACCTCCACCACGGCAGCGGGTTGAGAGACAAAGGAAAGCTCCCAGCAAAGAAGCAAAACGAACTATGCCCACTCAGGTCTGATTTATTTTCTGTCTGCTTCGTTGCACTGAATGCTTTGGATCAGAGCAGTGATATATTGTAATATGTCCTTTCACATCACAGCTAAAGAAAATGGAGGAATCACATCATGAAGCTACAGAGAAAGAGGTGGAGAGGATTTTGGAGTGCCTTCAGCGTTATTTTGCTGATGACCGTTAGTACATATTTCTTTTTTTTTTACTGTTGGCAGATATTGAAGATTAAAGATAGTATTGATATCAGACGACATCTGAAAGTTGTCAGTCTGTTCTCGAGCTGTAATTTGGGTATTTGTACTGTAATTTGATATTGAATATTATTAATGTTATTGTTTTCAAATATTTTGCTTTCATTTTCAACAGCACAGTCCCCCATACTGTATTACGAGTTTGTTGTTGACCCTACCTCCTTTTCCCGAACAGTGGAGAACATTTTCCACACATCGTTTCTTATCAGGGTGAGTGTTTTGGACTTGTTTTATTAGTTTACTATGTCGTGGGTTCATATTAAATGTGCCAGTAGGTACTCTTCCCTATTCTGTGCTGATTTCCGTATTATAATACTGTAATAATAATACAACTAATTTAGGTAGACGCAAGAACAAATTTAGTATTCGCATCAACTTCTTTGGAGTACAGTTACCACTCAAGAATGTACTCATATATTTAATCAATCACATATTGATTTATTCTCAGGACGGCCTGGCAAGGATTTATCTAAACAGTGACAAACTTCCTTGTATAGGTAAGACGGCATATCTAGCAACTTTCCTGTTTTATTGCAGCTGTTTTATTTTAAATACATTTGCATGGAGATTACAAAGGGAGGTGTTATGAAAATCACAAGTTTGCGTGACCTTGCAATGCTTCACCATTCCTAAAATGACCGTAGGCTCCAGTATTGTATGTAGAGGTGACCAAATGTAACATGCAATTGAGTTCAACTGAGCTGGGACGTCTTTACTGAGCATCTTTGAGAACCGTCCACAGTTCTTCTGGAGATATGACTGTCACAACTGCATTTTCTATGCATGCAAAACCCATGAGGCTTGATTATGTTTTTGGCTGAAAAGTGTGTAATATGTTGCTTTCTTTACTGACATACAAACATTTTTCTGTAACGTTCTTTTATGGAAAAGTAATGTTAACTCTAAAAGTAATGGAAATCAATGCAGAATTGATCAATTAAATCTATAACAAAAATAGTACCAAAAATAGGGTGCCAAGACTTTTGCACAGTTCTGTATATATAAATTGTGTTTTATATATTTTGCAAGTATTTAGTGGGAATGTGAGTGTTCCACTATTGGTATAACACTTCCCTGTTACTACATAGGTGCCTTTTAATACAACAGAAGATTTTAAAACAACAAAGAAAGATTCATTAATATTAATTAATTAACATATTAATAACTTTCCCCCACACATTTGATGATAGAACTGAGATTTTGGACTGTTAGACTTGAACTGTAGATCTTTTTCCTCATTTTATGAGTTATTTTTATTTGGTTAATAAATAATGGTGTCACTCTTGTGCACACGTGTGTGTGTGTGTGTGTGTGTGTGTGTGTGTGTGTGTGTGTGTGTGTGTGTGTGTGTGTGTGTGTGTG